>JAPMOQ010038404.1:31418-151849 GCA_026543055.1 Argiope trifasciata
GCGGAATTCAACCTACGTATTGGCACAATTCCGCCAACACCTACGCCAAAGTTTCTTTCTTCATCAAAGAGTTTGTGGTCGCAATATCCATATTAGTTATAACCATTTTCCTTATATAGCATTCACTTTTAGAATCTTTTATTCCGTAACTGGAACTTTTTTTAATGCGTCAGCAATATTAAATAAGCGTATAGCTTATTCTCTAAATATTGTAAGACAGAAATTAAACTTATATGAATATTTTTTTTTTTTGTTTTAGACTTTAATAAATTTCTGTATTTATCATTATAAACTTTTATTATTTGTGAAATTATTTTGTTAGATGGAACGGGAATCGAAGTTTTTGACCATATTTGCTTTATTAGGGAACTAAATTGTCACATGTTTCACTTAGTGAAGGATCCTTCCCTGAAGCAGTTTTGAGTTATGTCTAATTTAACAGTAGCAGTAGATTCGTCAGTGGTGAGTTCAACTTCAGGAATCACTAAATTTCCAAAACATAGAACACTCCGATATTTGTCTAGTCTTCACTAATTTAGACTGAGACATTTTTACTCACAGCAAAGCACACAAGCACAAACCAACAAATCAGTTATGTTAATCAGTTGCGCAATAGACGGAGGAGAGATGCCAAATCAACTAAATTCTGCAAAGCTATTGATTTGAAATCAGCTCTGTCCTTATCAACAGACGCAGACAAATCTCCGTCTTACCTCAATAACAACAGCGACGACGATTCAATGACATTGCAAGTGCAATAGTAAAACTGGTTTTATACTTTTAATCATATGATAATGACTAATGAAAGATTTTTATCTCATTATTGAAGCAAGTAAACAACCTTAAAAAGTTGCAAAAATTATGTTTTTATGAAACTTTAACGACCTTGAGAAGTTAAAGATTTACTCTAATATTTCTTATGATTTTTATTTCTCTTATCTATGCCAAAAGACAACTTTGCCGCTTTTATACAAATTAAAGATAAAAAGATTATTTCGTAAAAAAAAAACTGTAAAATGAAAAAAAAAATTAATTTTATGAAACTTTACCATCCTTGCTGTACCTCAAGACCTACTACAATATTTTTCATATTTATAATTTATTTTATCTACACCAAAAGGCAACTTTTCCGCACTATTCCAAATTAAAACTCAAAAACTGATTTTTTTCGTTCCACCCTACTGTACATCATGCTAATAATTGTTTAAAGACCTACAGATATTAACGAGAAAATTCCGCGATAACTCAAGTGGTAATATTAAAAGGCAACATTTTGAAATTTAAAATGGTGTAAATACTATTTTTAATATTTCCATAGTTTATCCTTGAAAATCGCTATAGATTTTGATTATTTTTAATTAATAAATTATTTAAAATTATTACTCACATAATTAGCAAAATCATATATCAGTATTAAATTTAAATAAATCTATAAAGATGGAGTTCCAGAATTTGTATGGAATAAAAGAAACGGGATTTCTTTGTTGGCTGTAGCAAAAAAAGTTAGGGAAATGAAAGAAAATATCATCAAAACTGAAGTATTGACATTATCTAACTATATTTTGCTTTATAGTTAATTAAAGATATTTGATTAATTAAAATTGTGATTTGTTTTACCATTTCGCAATATCATCAAAATTCAAAACTCCCTTTTATATTTTCATGATACTCAAACTTATGGCTTTTTAGCAAGAGGAAATAGTACATAAAGGCTTGAATCAGCTGTAACGTGCCTATTTGTTAGTTTGCATGAAGACAGACTTTTTTTTATCATAACGAAATTGCGTTTAATGTGGAAATAACTAATAATTATCATAACTGTGCAGCTATCTGTTATTATAGTTAAAAAGAAAAAAAAAATGCTTAAAAACCTATTACAGTTTTATTTTCAACCTCTTAATCTGACATAAATATCTAATGATTATATGTTGTAATCAACCGTGTATAATTGCTTTTAACTTAAGGCAAATAAAGTGTATTATCAATATGGCAAAAACTAGAGTCGCGAGGAGATAAAAATTGCAATATAAATCCTAAAATGCGTACTTTGACAGAATAAACAAAAATTTGAACTGTTAATCTTTCTATTGAGAAAGGTGAAAGGAAAATTAAAAACAATAATTAGTTAGGAAACTAATTAAATAGGACGAAAAAGCCTTCATCACTTTTTTATACTATCACAATTAAAGGCTAGAGGAACTGAATGACTTGGGAAACTAGTACGTGAATAGCAAGAAAATAATTAAATAAATAAAGTTCCTACTTATCATGGAGAGATCATTCCTTTATTAGTCCATCGAAAAATGAAACAGAATATGGTATTTTCTGCAATCCCAAACATATTTTCGAATTTAACTGGTACTTTATAAATTTCAACTTTATTGTCATTTATAATTTTAAAAAATCTATACCTAGGATCATAGAAATGGGGAAAAAAATTTGTCTTTAAAATTTTTTTTAAAATAAAGTATTGTTTTACAGAGTAACTAATTCTCGAGGAAATTTTTTTAAAAATAAATAACAATGCTAGATTTATTAGCTACTTTAAAATCAAATAAAATTCCGCACGACTTATTTCGTGAAACATTAATTCAAATATTAATTCATGTGTTTTCTAAATATTTAAATTATAACGTTAACTAACCGTTTCTGTCTTTTTTTTCATATCAACACAAACTACTACTATTGATAAAATATTTTATTAATATCTAATGCACATATACTAGTGTTAAATATTCGAAAAATTATGAAAAAAAAGAATTTAAAAAACCTAGTCAAACTTATTAAATGACAATGTAGCGTTTTTGCTTGATGCACTGCGATATTCCCCTATAAAACGTTAACAGATTATTTAATGACTATAATAAAAAATCAGAAAATATTTGCCATGATTCATTTTTACAATTGTGCAGTATTAATCGCGAAACTCGCAGAATTTTACTAGCATCCACAACAAAAACTTTTTTTTTTGCTGCATTTCACCTATTTCAGCTGAAAGAAAAAAAGTTTTATTTATTCTTTGAATGAACAAACAACTTGTGAAATAAGTTTTCCCTGTAATAATTATGGTTATTACTACATAAAAAGTTTTTTTTAATTGTATTTATTTTACCCACATGTGTGCTTCATGACGATAAGCTTTAAGAAGCAGTGGTTGTGACAATGTTTTTTTATTCACTTGAAGTACAATATAATAATAAATTTAGGGGATAAATAATCGATTATTTATCATCAACATAAAAAAAAAATCAAAGCTTTTTCCTTCATTTTGAGTACTTGAAGAACGAATTTGATGACTTTAAATTAACCATCGTTTGTGACAACCAGAACAAATCGTGAAGTACCAACCTTCCTCCCAATGATTAGCACCTTTGTTTTGGCTATAATTAGATGCCAATTATTTATCATTCACAAAGGTCTTCCAATAGTTCAATATTTGTTGAAAGCAAATCAGACTACGCTATTAGTGCCACCGATTTTGTTAACAGTCGGTAATAATTATTCTGTGCATTTTCAGGCGCGCGAGTTACCTGGAAAAAGAAAGCAACAAAGAAAAACAAAGCACTTATATTTTTTACAGCAGGCAGCGTCCCAGTTTCGATCTCACAGGGGTTAAAAGGGGAATCTAAGATTTAGTTCATTAGACCGTTTTCGTTTGTAGAAAAAGGAAGGAACTTTGAGGAAGAAGATTCCGTCCCCAGGGGCCAATTCCGTCAAAGAACGTGATGCCCTCAAGTCTTTCATATATAAGGAATGGACCGTAATTCACGACAATCTCGGACTTCTCATTAGCTTTCAAAAGGATGCCTTAATAAAACACGGGTGAAATGCCAATTTTCTTAACCTTAATTGAATGTTTTTATTTAGAACTGAACCAGTCCAAGAGTATCCGTATTACGCCTACATGAGCAAATAATTTATAATCAGGAGCAAAATCTGTATAATCTGTAAACAGATCGAGGATCGATTTCGACTATTCACATTCTAATCGTATGGTAAATCTTTCTTGTTAAGAAACGACAATTTCAAAATGTTATCGATTAGCTTTCTATCAAAATCACGGAATATTTTTCGTAAACATCGATACAGATATGATTTCCTTGATAATGTTTTTCATTTGCTTGAGAAAGGGTTATCTCAACAAGAACTAATTAATCGTTTTTTAATTGCAATTTTTTTAAAGTTGAACTTATTTCAGGATCAGAAAAACAAAGTTGCACTGTCCTTCTTAAGAGTTAAAGTTTGGCAGATTAGAGTATTCTTAATGATATAGCAGTATTTTAATATTCCTAAATTCAATCATCAGCTAATAATTTAATTAAATAAAAAAATTTGTCTTTATGAAGGATTCCATTTAATTAAAAATGGGAAAAATTTATTTTTACTTTATACTTACTATAATACAATTATGCGCAAATGCTTTAATGTTTTAAAGCATTTAATCCATACGAACTACTCGATTTAACTAAAATAAGAAAAAAATTACTGTTAATTAAATTTACCGTTATACTTTAAAAATTAATTATAAAAAAAGAAAACTATTGGAATAAAAATTTGTAAATGTTAGTAAAACAGTAAAATCGCATTTAAAATATTGTTCTTATGCAATTTTTTCAATCTAAGCCTTAATTAAGCAGGGTACAACTTCCTAACAAGAGTAATATTTTATGCAAATAATACCGGCAAGAAAATTTAAGATAACCATTAATTTTAAAAAATACATTTAACCCACATCTTCGCGACTTTTTATATCTCAAGGTACACATTTTGAGAATATCAATGTCTTTTGTTGAGCAATATTAAAATTAAACTGAAAAATTAGTATTTTTTTATGAACATTTAGAACAGAATTATCAAAGAGCATTGCACTTAAACACATTTAAATAAAACACTGTTTTCAATTTATATTTACACATTATTTTCATAGAAATTATTATTTACATTTATATTTATAATAATGCATAGGCATCATTTTAACTACTACTCATCTTGAAGTTTTTGGATTTCGCAGAATGAAGTAAAGAGCAATGTATCTTGAACATTTTGAATTTAAGTTGAATCCAAAATTAATATTAAAAAATAAAAAATAAATAAATGAAATTTAATTTATAAGAAGAAATTCAGGATATTACATCCTTCAGAGATCTTTAGGATGGAAATTGAAAATACAAAATAAATTTTAGTTCAAATTTTCGCAAAAATATCATGATGTATAAGGAAAAGCTTTAGTATAAGTTTCAAGGCAATTAATAAAAATATTTTGTAATAAATTCTATATTTCCATGTAAAAGAAAGATTGTTTTATCTTCATAGTTTCTATTTAAATAGTACAGATAATTAAAATCATTTTATTTTGATTTATTTATGAAAGAGAGAAGATTAAATTTTGCTTATAGAAAGAAAATATAATTTTTAAATTAAAAGGCATTATATGCGTTTGAAGTTATTCCAGAAGAAAAAACTAGCTCAAGAATATCTGTCATATTATTCGATTATTCAATAATGGAAGCATGAATGCAACACTGCTTAAATTATGCAAATCAAATAATACGTTTACTTATTTATATATTTGTGGAATTAAAAAAAATATTTTATCCATGAAATTTTGCATAAAAATTAACCTAATATCAACAATTTAAAAAATATCTTATGTCTTTTACTATATTATATTGTATATACGTGAAATATCTAATAATGGAACCTCTTTAATTTTACTGACTTATTTACTAAACTTTCAAAAAAGGGAGACGTTAACCTCTAGGAAATAGAAAGTAGTCAATAAAAATGTTTAATAGGGATATTTAATGATTTTAATTTTTAATTATCACTAATGAAAGTGCTCGTAATCTGAAAGAAAGCAATGAAACAAAAGATAATTAAAAAGACTGCGCACCTTTTTATCTGTCCGAATTCAATTAATGATGGAAGTTTCTCTAGGAGAAACCAGGAACAATTATTGCCAATAAAATAAAGTTTCTTTATCAGCATTACAATGTATATTGAATGAACCATAAAAGGTTTGATTGCTTTAGAAAAAACTTTTAGCACAAAGAAGTTTGTATCGTGATGTATGAAACTTTCTGCTGTGTGAATGTTTCTAATATTAATTGTTAATAAAGAGGTTAAAAAAAAACGATTGAAATCAAATGTAATTCCAAAGTTATTTCGTGACATCCATGACATTATCTTTTTTTTGCTATTAATTTTTTTAAATTAAAATATGAACAAAAGCACGTATGCATTCTTTTTGTGAATTTGAAAATAATTTTTCTTTCCAAAAATGACATATTGAAAAATATGTTATGAAGATGTGCAGCAAATTAAGTACTTCGCAGATTTATTAAGAATTCCTTTTCTTTTATAAAACCTATTTAAATGGGCTTTATTTCACAAAGTTAAGAATCCATAGAAATTTTTTAAAAAAAATATTCTCTGTATTAAATCTTAGCCTCAGCTGAGAAAAAAAATTGTAAAACGCTATTAATATAATAATTTTTATTTTTATAATTATTTTTAAAGTACAGTGATGAATACAACAACTTTAAAAATCAATAATCTTATTTTATGGGACCGCAGAAAGTAACAGATATGCTATTATATCTTACAAAGAGTGTGATCTTTCTGGAATTTGAATCATATCAGAAGAAATTCTAAGCTATTTTATTTTACTAGTGTTATAATGATTTAGTATGGCAGTAAAAAAACCAAATATATACTAAAATTCAGCATGTTTTTACAACCAGTATCATTTAGGAACTGATATATAAATGATTAAGCAAGATCTGTGTCTCCTTTTATAAGTCCTACTAGCTTCAAAGGTTTTAGTGACAAATAAGCTAGCAAAATAACTACTAAATAAATAATGATAAAATACAGTAAATAATAGTAATAAAAAGTGCAATGATTTTAAAGTACAGCAATAGAGAAACCAATTTTAATTTTAAACAATGTTTTGAAATATCTGAAGTTTATTTATCTTCATAATAATTTACGTCAATATAATATATTTTTTTGTTAAATACACTTATAAGTAATAAGCAGTAAGTATTTTATGTCTGATGCTCTACCAAAAAAATTCATTAAACAAATTAAAACAAACGTATTTTTTTAATTCTCAAATTTATACCAGCACAGAATGTAAGTCACGTGTATGGCATTTTTCTTTACTTTTTCTTATATTTCCCTAAATGTGACACAAAACTATACACCATTAATTTTTGTTATTTTATGAATCAACATTTGATTTCTTGAATATCTCGTTATTGTTTTTTTGGTTCGTTTCAATTCAGGGTTATCAAAATTTGAATGTCCCCTTTCAAAATATTTCAGGGCTATTGAAATTAAGAAACCTAGTTGTAGCTCATTCTAAAAAAAAATTACAGCATCCATCTAATTTTATTAAAGAAATCCATTTAATTTTATTTTTCTATTTTACTATGCAATAACATGCTGCTAATTAAAAATATTTTTAAGAGTAAGAATTTTCTGTTTTACTTTGTTAAAATATTTGAATGATACCTTATTGCAAACCAATTCCTACTAATTGCTGTTAAGTAATCCGTTTCACAAAAATTAAACTTCGAAATTTTGAAAAGATATTAATGCTGCTCCATAGAGCATTTTTTAATTGTTCATTTTAACGAACACTCGACATTTCCTTGAGTTTCTTTAGATTTAGATATCAATCCCTAAAATGTTAAATGCAAGTTCCTCGGCAGGAGGGAACTTTAATACATTCCTCGTTTTTTAATTAATTCTCTGTATTTTTTTTAACATAACAATGAAAGCTTCAGGAGTATTCTTCAATATTTAAAGCGGTTAAAAAGAATTTAATATATTTTTTTTGTTATATGGTATTGGAACAATAAGATTTCATTGCTTTCAATGCAATCTAATTAAAAGTGTCAATTTCAAGTAGCTTCAGCTTTCCTCACTATCTGTATAAATAATTAGTTCAGTAAACCTCGCCCAATAAAACGTGTAATTAATTCAAAACAGTTCAATTCTGCACCTAAATGTAGACTGCACATCTGCTTCGGGACAAAGAGAAAGCACCATAAAGAGTGGATTCACCCCATTTTTTATTGATTCAACCTAAAAAGGTAAATTAACATTTAATGCATCCACCCTTCAACCAGAAGAATATTTGCTTTGATCCAGAAAAAGCACCTTCAACATTCGAATTACCATTCTATTCTTTATTTGGATTAATAGTCTTAACCGTGTGGTAATAAATGTTTTGGGAGAAAACTGTCATGGCTTTTTTACATGATTTTTATTTCGAATTACTTGAAGCGGAACCGGAGACTTCAGACGTAATTTATTTTTAGTTCTTTTTCCGGTGCTCCTTCTCTCTTCTCTTGTGTTGATGGTAGGAAGGCCGGTTGTTGAGCTCGTCTTTAACTGCCAAGGTCATGCAGCATTTATCCCCTTTTCTCGCATTTCCCCCGGTTTTTTTTTCTGTTGACCTTTTTTTTTTGGTGGTTTCTCCTCATCTTGACGAACTGGCACAGCTCATTCTCCCCGGTCACTTTGCTTTGATGGCTTGGATAAAATCTTGATATTTGAAGGTCGAACAAGTTAAGTAACCCAAAAGGCAATGACTTCATGTTCTTTAACTTTCCTGCAATACGATCATTATTGCTTTCTCTATTTACATACCGATTATTTAAAGAATATTTATTAATGGAATGAAAAGCATTATTTCAGTTATATTTTGATCAATTGTATGAGTAAATATTTAAGGCCTATTATACTTTTAGAATGGAAATTAGTAGGCAACTGCATTTTCAAAGTGTGAGAGACATTAGGGAATACAAATTTTGATATTCTTATTCCTAACGAAATTTTCAAAATCAATTTTTTATTCATTTTAATCTAAAAGTTTAATAGCAATCTTGATAAATTGAAAAAAAACATAGCCCATATATTGCGTTGTTATATCGCACACAATTAACAATGCAGTGATAAAATTCTAGAAGTAATTTTAAACAAAACTGTTAAGAAAATACTTGTTACACATTTTAAGAATGAACGTGGTCTCCCTAATTTCCATTCCCACCATACTTTCTAATAAAGATGTAATCCCCCTCAATCCACATAAAATTTTGATCCTAAAATAAGGTCATGAATACCTACATGACATTGGCCAGCAATGGCTACGAAATATTTGCATGAGTTTAGCATTTTTACTTAATGCTATCCGGGGTGATTTTATCTCGGTTATGCGGTTAACGGTAACTTGCAAATTTGAGTATTATTATTATTATTATTTCAATCCAGAGATGCCAAAGTTTGACACAGCACTTCAAAATGGGATTCGTCGTAGAGCGACAAATCTGGGTAATGTTAATTTCCAAGCATGGAGAAACGATGTTGATGGAAAAAATTCACACCTACGAATGACAAGGAAAGTTCTAACAATCCTTAGTACATAGCAATGACATGTCAGTTATGAATTTTGAGTGATTAGGCGTGCCAGAGACATTACCAATTACCGTGAACAGTGAAATTCAATGTAATTAATGTATGTAAAGTAAGCAATGTAGAAACAAAATATTATTGAACATTTTGTTAGCTATATATTTCTTTTCTTCCTTGCTTGCATCATATTTTTTTTCCCACATTTATAAATAAATGCAATCGAAATTTAAAGTTCCTTTGCACCCTGGATGTTTATTCTCTCTCTAAATTTATTGGATCTAAGAATTTGAAATTTATTCGCCTTTAAATTAAAAAAGAATACAAACCTCTTTTACAGGTTTTCAACATAATTCAAAGAGCGCATGAAGCATGTGGAATGAGCAAATAGATTTATATTCATACACAAGTTGTCAAAAAAAATCTCCATATTCATAATTTGTTAAAAAAAAATTAGATTAAAGTTTCTACATTTAATTATTTGATATTACAAAGGAATGATAAACTATTACATCTATTTTCCGTGTGTAGGTTACACATATTATAACTGAAGTTGTATTTTTAAAAGGAAGTAGAAACAAACAAAAAAAAATGTAAAATTGACAATCAAACTGAAGTCGCTGAAGTTAAGAATTTAAGAATAAGTTAAGAATTTTTTTTAAAAACATCGAAATAGTTTTTAACAGATATTCTAATTTTGATACATCAAATTTAGAAATAAAAATAGAATAAGAAATCATCAGAAGAAAAAAGTTATTCTGGATGCCTTTAAAGAATTTTCATGGATGCCAATTAAGAGCGTTTGGTTGTCTAATACATGGAAATAATTGTTTTTGTTGACTAAGATTGAAATAATAATAATGATCAGAGTATAAAGAAGTACATAAAAGAATCGTGTAAAAAACAATCCTGTTTAATTGCTTTTATTTATTTATAAAATCGTTCATTAATAATAATATTTAAGTTATTTCTAAATCGCGTATTAGTAATCAATGAACTAAAGCTACAATAAAACGTAGTAAATATTAAGAACTGTCAATATGAAATCTATACCAACAGTATCTGAAAATATTCGAATTTCCTGTATTTATTTCTTTTAAATAAATCTGGCAAATTCATATATTTATTATACATGAATGTATTCAAAACAAATATGAACACATAAAAAATACACCCAAAAAATTGTTACTTAAAAATTGAAGGATGATTTTTTTAATGGGGTGGATACAATTACTTGATCAAGAAGCAATTACCCTTAAATATGATACTTAATTCTGACAAAGCAATAAATGAAATGGAACAGTAACAATTAACATCAGTAATAAATTGATGAATCGCATACTCTATTTTTGACAAGATGTTTTGAAAGATAAAGCTTAAGATATAATTGGTTTGGGGAGAAAAAGGCAGTAAGATGCGAAAGAAATTTACAAAACATTCTTTAATTTCAAAATAAAATACTGAAATATTATAGGTATACAAGTATTCAGAAAACAAATTTTACAAAAAACAGAAAGAACATTTTTGATTGCTTATGGTATTTATTTATTTGGTATTTGGTAAAGTGAAAACCTCCATTATTAAAAAAATTGAAAATATGAAACATATAATTATAATACCATAACCAACCATAAGTAAACAACCATAATACTTTGCTTTTCCATGTAATTTTTGATTCAGTGCTCCATTAACATTACACTGCATTTTCTCATTCTTCAACAAACCAAAACCATATTAATAGCAATAGTAATCAGACAAAATATAAAAGTAAATGCATATTTTTCTCAGTGTCCACCCCTTCGCCGAATTACTCACATTAAATCAATTTCCTTGTTTGGCTTTTAAAAAAATTTTTTTACCCTACAGAGTTTTTTTTCTGAGTTTCAATATTATTAACTATATTTTCGAAAGACTATGTCTTCTAAAATTTATACAAAATATTTATCAAATTATTCAAAAAAATTACTTAAAAAGATGTGTTAGATCATATTTTTATATAGATATTTTCATTTTTCGAACATTTAAATAAAAAAATCACATTAACGAAATGACAAACTTATATTAAAATGCTATCGTATAAATAAAGAGATTTTTAAAAGTAATATTAGCGTTTCTGCGATTCTTTTTTATGAAAGCAAATGATATTGCTTGCGCACTAACCGTTTGCCATTAGTGAAATTTGAACATCAACTGTTTGTCATAGTCAAACATTAGTTACGAAAGCTTTTATCAACGTATGATCTCTGGAAATTAATTGCATATATTGTTAGTATAATACGTAAGTGCTTGATAGTTTTATAACTTCGTGCATTAACCGTATGCCATTAGTGAAACTTGAACTTCAACTTTATGCAATAGTCATACATTAGTTACGATAGCGTTTATCAACGTATGGTCTCTGGAAATTAATTGCATATATTGTTAGTATAATACATAAGTGCTTGATAGTTTTATAATTTTATTTTATGAATGGAACAATTAATTTACACTCAGCTTCAGACTATCTTCAGAGTATGCAACTTGCATCAAAACAATGTAATATTTTTTCATCCATATAATTTTAGTTTGTAATGAAATTCCAACATTGAAAATAATTTTTGCCATTTTGAAAATTAAATAGATTTCTAGAAACAAATTCCATTCAAATACAATTTATTAGTATGAAATAATTCTATTCCACAAACGGGAGTGAAAAAACTTGATTAATATATATCTGATAAAATAAACAATGTAAAGAAGAGAATATATGGTAGAAAATATTATTAAAATTGAAAGAACTAATTTTGATCTATAATGAGATACAAACATATTACAAACTTAGATTACAGAAATGATTCATGAAATTATGAAAAACTTATTTTTTTTTCTAAAGCATCAGTTATATTTCTTGATACTAAACTTACCTCTTTGTGACAATAAAACGTGATATTTCTTGAAAAATCAAGATAGATCTCTATTTGTATAATATTATAGTACTTCGTGTACTACAAATGTAAATCATTAATGATAAGGGCGGTATATTTAACACTTGCTTGAATATACATACAGAAGGATATAATATTACATTATTTTCTATTTTTAGTTGATCGGAATAGACCATTTTGATTCTACTCGACCATACTGAATATCTGTTATGGCTTTCAAAAACCGCAAGTATATTGCGTTTCCACTTCCCATAGTCGGAATTTTAATATCATTTCCCTTGAATCGAATCAAATTCACTGGGCATAATGTACAAGCAGTACCGCAAATAAACATTTCCAGAAGCCGCTTTTCTTTATTGAGATTGATGAGCTCTTGCATCAGAATATTCCTTTCAGAAACATCGAATTCCTTCCAATTTCGCGCCAAATCTAAAACACTTTGTCTCGTGACACCCGGAAGTATGGTTCCATCTAATGGTGGCGTTACAAGTTCCAGCTGTCCACTTTCTTTTTTCAAAAGAAAGAAAACATTCATAGCACCTGCTTCACATACCTGATGATCCTTTCCATACAACCATAATACTTGATCCAAACCTTGTTCCTGAGCTAACTTCTGAACATACAAAGAAGGAGCATAATTTGCAGCAAGTTTATAAGCCCCAGCTCCTCCTGGGCAGGCTCGGACGTAATTCGGATCAGCAAGAAGTGATACTGGTTGGGTCAGACCTGTTTTGAAATAGGGTCCACTCGGACACGTAACTACATACAATAATGCCGTTTTAGACGGACTTACTCCCAGTGAGTTTTCCGATCCTATGTAGGTGGGTCTTACATATAGAGAGCTTTTACCATCGGCTGGTACGCACCTGAGATCCACCGAAATCAATTTCTTAATGCACTTCAAAAGTTCTTCACAGTCAAATGAAGGAAGTGAGGCTCTTTCTGCTGAAGCTAGTAGACGTTTCATATTGAGTTCTGGACGAAAGAGGGCCACTTTAGAATCAAGCCGCTGGAAAGCTTTCATACCTTCAAAAACTGCTTGGGCATAATGTAGAACTTTAGATCCAGGATGCATCGGCAAGTAATGGAGTGGCGTAATTTGTGGTTGCCCCCAACCATTAGATTCAGTCCATTCAATTTTTAACATGTGGTCACTGAATACTTGACCAAAATATAGTGTGGAGGGATCAGGTAGAGATTGAAGGTTCACAGATTGATTAACTTTGAGATCTTCAAATTTGAATGATTTGGCAGAAATCATCCTTACAGTATTTTTCAGCATACAGCGCAGAAATAGGTGATTACTAAAGAATTCTTTAGAGGAAAAAACCGTAGCTTTCATGATGAACTCCATTTTGAAACAAATATGTGGATTCCAAATGAGCAAAAAGAAGGATACTTATACAGTGCGCTTGCTCAAAGGCGTTTCGCTTAGATCTGTCAGTTTCGAAACAGAGCCAAAAACTTCATCTGCTGTGACGTAATCACGCAGATCGACTGATGTTGATGTCATAAGAGGGCGTGGGCTATCAAAGAGAAAATCTTGTATATCGTACTTATTAATAGCACCGTTGCTGTTTGCTGGTATTTCTAAACAACTGATTCTCACGAGCATCAAGGACGAGAAATTTATTTACTCAGCTTATATTACTGCGAAATTTATGATTCACGATACTTAGTGCTGTCTCATGAACTTGTAGATGTGCGTAGTAAAATATTAATGACGCTGGTGAATTAAACCAAGATTTTCCTCTATTCATTTTCAATTCCCCAATAAAATTAGCAAATAATTTTCCTTAATTAGTAAATATTGCAGATTCCTAAAACAAATGTGAAAAGTCTGATTACTTAAACAAAAGTTTGATATTCAACAATTATAAATTTAAGCATTAAGAACCGAACATAAAACCAGAAAATTATGAATTAAAACGACAGATTTTAAGAGTTTTAGTATAATAAGATCTTTTGAATTTATTCTACTTAAATTATAAGTGTGAAAAAGTTTTTTGTATTTATTTGTAAAGTTAGTTTAAACTGCAATCAATGTTATCCAGTTTAGATAACATAGAAAAGCAAATATTCAATTTGGAATCTACAGATTATCTGTTAGTAATTTTCAAAATTAACTACAGATAACAGTTTGGCTTGAACTTGTAGATGCGCATACATAGAAAATTAATGACGCTGGTGAATTAAACAACATTTTCCTCCATTTGTTTTCAATTCTCCAATAAAAATGGTCAATCATTTTTCTAAATGAAGAAATATTGGAAGATTCTTGAAAGAGATATCTTAAGTCTAATTATTTAAATATATATATATTTAAGAATTTCATACATGACATTTAAGGGTTGAATATTGAAAACAAAATTAGAAAATGATGAATTAAAAATCCTCATGATATAAACATTCCTCGTATAAAATATTGGGACTAGGAATGTCTGAATTGAACTGACTAATAATAATTAAGAAATATTGATTAATGTCTGCATTTAACATTTTTATTCGATCTATAGAGTGAATTTAGTGAAATGTTTGGAGATTAATACCTCTTACGCAATACTTGAAAATAAAATTTGTGCTTTTGGCGAATTTTTTTCTCAATTAACTAAAGCCAAAATTTGATACAGAATCGCAATTCTAGTCAAAATATGATAGAAAAAATTTCATAACTTAAGTCAATGCGTTTTTGAGGTATAGCGCATGAATGCTTGTGAAAATACTGAAAGATAGACAATGAACTTCTTTAGTCTTTGGTTCCAAATTTCATAGGCATATGTATTTTAGATATTGAATCCGAGTTCCAAACTTTACCTATCTCGCTTTCTCCATTTTGTAATTATCATGTTAACATATTCTAACAACTGAGCGAGCAAACTTCATCTTAGCATATCCTACTCAAAATTTGATAAAAATCTACAAATCTGACGGAAAATCCATACGCCAAATTTCATCAGTCTGGCTTTAAGCATTTTCAGAGAGGGAAAGAGTAAAAACGCGTTATATTCCCAGGAAAACATTACGTCAAAAATAGCTTTTACGAACTCAGAGGGGTCTGAAACGCAAACATTTATCAAAATCTCAAATTCGAATTTTTTGAAGATTAAAGTACTTTAATACTTTCTCTATACTTAATATGCAAGAAAGAAGAAAAAGTTAATTCCCATTAAATGTAGTTACTAAATCTGCTAGAGCCATTGCTAAAATTTACTGTAATGATTAACATTTTCCCATCATAAAACGTTGGTTGCTACCGATCTACTAATGAAAATAAGTATGGGATGACTTTTCAATCAACTAATACATTTTTTATTGTTTTTTAAATGCGTATTTTTTCTGTTTTTGTATTGTTTCTTCCCTTGCATTTGTTTCTGTACAATCAAATCAATTTTTGTGGCTCAAATAAGAATAAAAGAGGCATATGAGCGTAGGGGTAATTGTTTTTCACGTGCTTCAAAAAGCGTTTCATTATCAAGGATAAAGAAAACAAACCATACAAGAGCATTTTATTTTATCAGGAAAATGCATTGATATTAATGACTAAAAATAATGAGTCGCTGAATTTCGTAATTGTTTTAAAATGTAAAAATTCATTTACGCATGCAGCTTATAATTTATTTTGTTCCGTCTTGCGATGTAATGGCTGTTACTCACAGCTATCTTTATAGAATATTTTTCATGGTTGTTTAAACTATGAATCGCTACTTATTAATTAATTATAACTGTATTATGTTAATCTTAAAGATTGATTTATAATAGATTTACAACGAAATATGCATAAGAATATTTTTCAATATTACTAACAATATATTATTATACTTATTTATGTATTTTGCTTAAACATTAAGCATCAATTTTTTTTCAGAATTTTATAATATTTTATTAACTAGCCGCCGCTGGCGACTAGCCGATTCGCCAATCGTAATGTTCGTTACGATTTTAAATTAAATATTTTATATAACTTGCTGTTTTATAGCTTTTTCAATGCAATATTTTTAAGCCTCAGATTTTGACAGTCATATTATTCGTTCATTTTATTTAAAAGACTTAAGACATAATATACTATGTATCTTTCCAATGTTTTGTTAACAACCATAAAATTTCAGTTTTCTGTTAAAAATGTGATGATTAAACTGTAATTTAATATGAAAGCATTCTTCTTGAATACTTGTACTGAAAACAGAATGTCTTATGTGCACTACCGAATAATTGTCATAATTTATATAATATCTTATGAATTATTCAACAGAAGTTTCTCAAATTTAAAATGAAAATCAAATTTTTAGATTTTTTTCAAAGAATTTAAAATGGCGGGAATAATAATATTTTGCATTATTTCGATTTATTAATAAACTTTAAATATTTATTGAGTGAAAATTTTATATAGACCTTTGGTCTCAAGGAATTATATTCCGCCAAATATTCTTAACGCTTTAACTTTAAAAAAATTAATTAATCCTTGTATCGTCTGCTGGGAAATTTGATTGATTTATGGAGTTTTGAATATAATAGTGTAGAATAATAAACATTTTCATAATCTTAGCCCAATCAATCATGAAAAACCCTGGGTACTGATTGTGGTATCATTTTTGAGATTGTCTTTGAAGTGATCCTAAATCGCCCATTTTTATTGAATACTGGTATTCAAATTACCATAAACCAATTCAGTTTTTAATGGTTGATTTAGTTCAGAGTTTCCCAAACTTTTTTGTGTCGTAGACCCCTTGCCATGTTTTCCGTATTGAATAGACCCCCTACTTACCTGATATTGATTTCCTGTAAATTTCTAACTGTAGTGAAGTTTACTGTTAAAAACTTAAAGTAAAAATACATGTTAATTTATACATTTATTAATTGAATTTAAATTTATACTACTCAAAATAAAATTTCGCATCTGTTATGTAAAATCTATGTAACATGAAATAAACATAAAATAAACTAACTTAAGCAAAAAGTCAATATTTTTAATGAGAAGGATGAGCCTGATGCTTTAACAATAAATTATCAACATTTGGCGTCAATTTTGTGAGGGTTAATCTTAAATCTCCTCGGCTAATGATGTCCAATGATGCTAAATTCTTTTACTTCATAGGTACTTTTATGAATAATGTAAATGTTTTGATATTATAAGATAGTATGATGTGAGTAAATAGGCACTATCAGTGTATGTGTTGAGATTTACTATCGTGGATCCCCATTTTCATTTCATGGACCCCCAAATTTTTTTTCGCTGACGTAGACCCCTTGCAGGTTGTCATAGACCCCTAGGGGTCGATATAGACCACTTTGGGAATCACTGATTTAGTTGATTGTAGTGCGGCTCTTTTTATTCAAAATATTAGTGTCTGAAAAATATCTTATTAAATATGATTGACAGAGTAGAGAATCGTGATAAAAGCCTAACATTGTTCATTTATCAAAGCATTTATAGACTCATGTTACATAAAATAGTATTATTTATCTCATTTACATCCTTTTTAATGCGCATTTCGATTATTAAAAATTCATGTTTAACCATTGGGTTCTGAATTAAAAAGATATATATTAAACCATATCTGCTTTAAATTAAACTGTTTTATAGAATTAAGTTAATGATGATATTGTAAAAGATCAGATAAACTTTTACATTTGTTTTTTTAGAAAATATCATATTTTATATCTACTTTATTTCATGAAGACACGTGCTGGATATTACGTTTCTTGATTGAATTTCCGGTAATAGTTTACTTATTTTTTTAATTTGATCTTTTGTCTATGTGTTGAAACTCGTAGATAAAAGCTATTATCTCCACCATTGAAGCATCACGAGCTGGTTCAAATCGATTTTTATTTTTATTCTGCACGAAATAAATTATTGAAAAATATGATTAAAATAGAGTTTTTAAATTAATTAAAAATATAAACTTAATTTATAGGTTAAACATCGATATCATTGAAAAGATAATTTATTAATCTTTAATATGATATAAAAATCGATTTTACATCATAATGATTTTATACCATTCGGAGAATTATAGCGTAAAAACTTTAAAATTTAGCTTAATTTTTAATTAATTAAAATTTTAATTTAAAATTGGAAAAAATCGCTCAGAGGTGCATATTTTCGACCCCCAAGGTATAATATGCCGAATTTGGTATCTGGGAAAAACGATCTGGACTTCGGAGAGCCAAAACACATACATTCACATTCAGTTTTATTATAAGTATAGAAAAACATTTCTGATTCATCATAAAATTCTGTTTTAAATTTTAATTTCATATCAGTTTTTACAATTGAAGAATTTGCTTTGGTGGCTATTAACTATTGTGTGGTTAATGATTGATTGAAATTATCAAAATCTCTTGTGTTAAGTGATTTAAATACATTAGGTCCTATATCTGCAGTTCTTTATTGTACAAAGTTTAGAGCGTATTGCCAGCTATATCTAGGTTTTAGCCATGACAACTGTC
This sequence comes from Argiope trifasciata, assembly GCA_026543055.1. Classification (NCBI taxonomy): domain Eukaryota; kingdom Metazoa; phylum Arthropoda; class Arachnida; order Araneae; family Araneidae; genus Argiope; species Argiope trifasciata. The sequence goes on from JAPMOQ010038404.1 coordinate 50,213, forward strand.
TGTAGCTCAATAAAAGTAATGGACTGTAGTCTGAACTGTGGGTTTCTTCTTTCTTCACCTCAGGGGCAATTGGCGATGCAAGTAAGCGTTATCAACAGCTAATAATTTTTGATGATTCATCATCATGTAATGTCTCGCACAGCAAATCTTTGTTTTACTACAATCTTTTGTCGGGTAGACAAAGCTGAAAGCTTTTGCTCATTGCTTTGAGTGACTGGCAAGAGATTGAATATGGATAAGACCCTTATCTTTAACCTACCTTAATAAAAAAAATATTTGAACTTACCTAACGCACAAATTTTTTGCGTCTCATTATATTTTAAAAATTGTCTCATTTCGGTAATTTTAATATCATTATGCTTTCTTCTTTTGCTGCTGTTTCTTCACATGATATTTTGTTGGAGATATCAAATAAAAGAAAATGAAATGTTATGGTCTCCAGTATTGTACTCGTTGTGACAGAAATATTCATAAGTCTTTTCTGGTTTAACATGTTATAGCACAAAATTGGATCTTGAGTAGATAAAGACCATTCCTGGTGTCAGATAAATTAGTAGAAAAATAAGTTAATTCGAAAATTTTCATCTATCTAAACTTATAATTAAGCTCAATGTGTGTGTGTGTTGACGCTCTGCAGGCTAGACCGTTCCATCAACAGCTACCAAATTTGGTACATGCAAACTTTGGGGGTCGGAAATTTGCACCTCCGAACAATTTTTTCAAATTTTTAATTAAAATTTGAATTGATAAAAAATTAAGCGAAATTCTTTCGTTTTTCTGCAATAGCTTCCAAAAATATTATTGCACAAACATGATTTTACATCAAGTTAAAGATAAAAATATTAGTTTTCTAATGGTACCAGTATTTTAACATATAACTTAAATTTCTATTTTTAAAGAAATATTTTAACCATATTTTTTAACAATATATTTTGGACAAAGCAATAAAATTTTACAACAAACGAAAAAGGATAAACGAGCAATGGGAAAAATTGCTTTTATTAAAGTGTTGCCATCATATTGACTTTAGTTTAAATTAAAAAATAAAGCAACTATAACTGCAAATTAAATCGAAATAAATGTGACTTTCAGCAAGTGATTCGATGAAATTAAATAAATATTAAATATTATGTTTCCTAAAAAAATAAATGAAAGGCAAAGGTTTCTATGATCGTTTGCAATATCTATATCATTAATTCAGTGAATCAGCTTTTTGTTTACGGTAAACCGGATTGAATTTATACAGGATAGACATTCACATTCGGGCCAAATTACTAATCTGCAAATCATTTGTAATAGGCATACATATTTAGTACTGTTAACATCTTCTAAATAATTACAATAATAATAATATTAATTACATTTTATGTAACTCGAGACAAAAATTGCATTGATGAATAACTTTTAGATATTTTCACGCTTTGCTCTGTAAGTCATATTTAAATAATCAATATTTTAAGCAAAATTTGTTACGTCAATCAATCTTTTAAATCAATAATTAAAATTGACTAATTTATAAAAAAAAGGCATATAATTATTAAAAAGTGCTCTTTTAGATCGTTTCGTCCACCACCTTAAAAATATATATTAATTTCAGGCTAATCAAAGCCAGGAATTACTCCAAAGCTGATAATCAAATGAATACGTGTTTGCATTTATGAATGAATGTGTGTGTGCGTATGTGTTTTAGTGCTTTACGTATTAGACTCTATGATCTATAGATACCGCATTTAGCATGTACATACTTACTTTGGAGGATGAAAAATTATACCTACTCGAAAATATTTGAGACCTTAATTAAAAATTACGCTAACACTTGGAATTTTTCTGAAACAACTTCCGAAAATATTACAGCGCAAAAGTTTTTAAATTCTTTTAAAAATGACTTTTTTTATTGTTAACAATGTTTTAATATATAAATTCAGTTTCTTTTTTTAACGATCTTTTTTTAAAAAAAATTCAAACTGAATAATTAAATTAACTCTTATTGCAAATTAAACCGTGGAAAGTGTGATGCTCGGCACATGTTTAAAAACAAACATAATGTTATGGAACAAATATAAAATGTGATATTTTCCACATAATTCCATGACCGCTTATTTCGAATCAGAGAGATATATATAGTGCAATGAACAAATAATCCTAAGATTTATATAATAATATGAGTTACGTGACTATCGAAGTTTAAATATATTTGACTGAGAAGTTATAAAGAGAGCAAGGCACATAAGTATTTAATTGAAAATTTCAGAATGCATTACTCCTGGCGAACCAACTGGTAGCCAAAGGCGGCTAGTACTTATAATAAAGATCAACATGTGTGTGTTGGCACTCTAGAAGTAAGACCGTTTGCTTTACAGCCTCCAAATATGACCTATGTATACTTTCAACGTCGGGAATGTGCACTTTGTCGCAGTTTTTTTGAATTTTAAATTATAATTATAATTAATTAAAAATTAAACTAAATTTTAAAATTTCTACGGTGTAACTTCCGAAAATATTACAACACATAATTGATTTTTATATCATACTGAAGATTAAAAAAAATGTGTTGTTAATAATGTAAATGTTTTAACGAAAAAAAAAATTAAATTTCTATTTTTAATGAATTTTTAAAATAATTTAATCATATTGTGCAATAAATTATATTATACAAAATAAAAAAAAGTTGCACTCACACGTGATTCTTCAACTGATTGAAAAATTACCTTTTGCCAACATGTTGCCATCATATTGACAAAAGTTCAAATTAAAATAAAATAAATCAACTGTTATTGCAAATGAAACATATAAAGATGTAATTTTCAGCACATGTTTGTATGAAATGAAATAAATCTGAAATATGATATTTTATAAAATGTAAATACTTAGAAAATTATCTTTGTTCTTTTATAGTATCAACATTGTTAATTTAAAAAAAAAACAGTTTTATTTCAGGTAAAAATTCAATTTCAATGCAGGACCCGAACAGCTTATTTGTAAAGCTAATAGAAAGCATAAAACAAATATTAGAAATACCTATATTAAAATTGTCTAAATGAAGTAAATAATCATATTATACGATTATTTACTTCGTTTAGATCATTTAGCAGTTTTAGACTTGAATCAAAAATTGCTTCAACAAATGGCGAATGCTTAATTTTTATCTAGATTCATCTGTTCTGTGAATCATATTTAACAATATATTCTTGAAGTGCTAATATTTTATATAAAAAGAGTTACATTCCAATCAAGTGAATCAGTTTACAAAACTGATTGATTTATGAATGATTAAGTATTTCTATTCAATAAAAAACGGTTGAAATCAGACCATTTCGTCGATGATCTCAAAGATAATCAGCGCCCAGGATTTCTCATGACTGATTGGCCTAAATTTAGGAAAATGTTGATTATTCTAAACTATTCTATCAAAAAAATATATAAATCGATAATATTTGATAACAGAAGGTAGCAAAATTCATTCACTAATTTAAAAGGTGTAGTGTCATGAATAATTCGTAGAATAGGATTCCTTAGGACCAAACGTCTGTATAAATTTTAGATTTAATAATTTTTTGAAGTATATTTATGGACCAAAACAAAATGAAATGTTGTTATTAATGTCATTTAAATGCTTTTGAAAATAAAACTAAAAACTGAATTTTATATTGAATCTGGGAAATTTTGTAAAACATTTCTTAAGATACTACATAAATTATGGAAATTATTCTGTAGTGCATGTAAATGCTGGTAGATTGCATTTTCAGTATTCATTAAAAAATGCGTGGTTTTTTTAAAAATATATTTTTATATTGATTGCAGTTTAATCATTTCCACTTAAATTTAAAATTGAAATTTTACGAGAACTGACAGAAAATTGACAGAGAGATACATAATACTTTATGGCTTCAGGTCTTTTTAATAGAATGAGAAAATTATATGACTATCACAAATTGAATCTTAAAATTAGTTTGATGAAGAGGCTATTAGACACAAGTTACGTAAAATATTTAATTGAATATTTTAACGAGCATTAAGTTTGGCAAACCAGCTGGCCACAAAAAGCGGTTAGTTTATCAATAAAATGAAAACAAACAACCGAAACTGCTTTCAATTGATTCATTTAAGCAACTAACACCTATTTTTCAACAAGTCATTCCCCAACATACTAACTCATAAAACTCTGCAATTTCAAACCACTGACCGTCACAAAGAAGATGAACTTATCAGCATCTGGAATTTTCCGAAGACTGATTAGCTTAAAATTATGAAATGATTGATTGACCAATAACAGTGATACGCAAGACTTAAATAACTAGATCTGATTTAATCGAATAAATATATGTTTTTTATTTAATAGCTGGAGAGTCTAGAATATTGTAAGCGATTCCTTTGGGCCAAATGATTGTATATAATTTCATAATTTTTGCGAAAGTACATTTATTGATTGAAACAAAATAAAATATTATTATTTACAACATTTAAAACCTTTTTAAAGCAAGGTTGAAAACTGAATTTTACTACGAATAAGAGAAATTTTTATTGAATATAAGATAAATTACAAAAAAGGAATAGTTTGTAGTGCACGAAAGACTCCAATGCTCAATAATTCTGTTTTCTGTATTCATATTTTTAAAAAATATGTTTGATTTCAGCAGAATTTTTTTGTTTTAATTGATATTAAATCATCTGAACAGTAATTCAAAGCACAAATTTTACAGAAACTAACAGAAAGTTAGACAAACGCATAGAATAATGTGTAGAACAACGTAAGGGTTCTATAATAATATGCGTTACATCACATTCAAAAATTTGAAATTTACTGAAGAAGGCTATTGAGAAACCAAATTATATAAGATGTTTAACTGAAATCTTTGGCGAGGGGTAATCCGGTCGAAGCAGCTGGTCGCCAAATGCTTTAAGCTAGTTTTAATTGTAAGCAAAGATGTATAACTAAAATTATAATTATCATCTGCTTTAGCTGTTGCAGCATTATAGTGTGTTTCTTTTTTCTCGATTTCTGTTACTCACAAGCTGTGTTTTATGATGAATTTGGATACATACTACAATGACTTTTTAATTGCAATGTTTTATCAAGGAAGCCCTTGAGGAACGCAAGCGAAATTGATACTTAGAAGCAGCGTTCGATTAAAAATTAGCGCCACGCCTTTATGGGAAATCTACATGATATTTGTATTTCAAAGCCAAGGTTGACGAGGAAGTCTGGAAGTTTATTGGACTGTAGCAGGTGAACGTTCTTGAATGTGGTACATGTTTTGAATACAGTAAATGTCCCATCGGGTCTGAGATCATTTGCTTGATACAGTTCATATTTGGTTTGCACAAAAGGCTTCTAATTAATTCTTCTTTTAGGTGTGGAACAGATGGTTACCTAAGAAATAAAAACAGAAACTAAAGGGGATTAATGCTGAGAAAATTCGCATGCTTTTCTAATAGTCACTTTATTCACTCTTTCACCCTGTTTGGAATTAAATGTTGTCAAATTCCATTCCTAATCAATATCTGGAATTCAATCATCCCCTACATGAAAACTATTTATCAATGTCATAATAATAAAGTATCTTGAGGGCAAGGGGAAAGAGCCACAAAGACAGAATGTGCACTAGTGAATTTATTTTACTTTAAACTAATACAGTGTCTAAAAGGATCATAAATATATTACTTCACGAAATTATGTTGACGAAAAGGATAAAAATTGGCCCCAAGTAAAATTCGTCATTTTCTTCATTCTGTCAACTATTAAAGATTCTTTTGAGAAAGTGGAAGGAAAAACATGATGGCAAATACTACAAGACAACAAAGAAAAGTAAAAAAAAAATTACAAACATTTCCTTACAGTTAAATGCTCAGGATATGTGTTATTTTATTTCGATACACTTCAAGCAATAGGAAGTGCAACTTTTATGTTATTGGGGAAAAAATGAATCCTCAAATGCAAAAGTATGAAAAAATTCAAGAGGTTATGATACCCTTGCATTCTTTTGACAGTGACATAAAAATACTGAAATGAATGCTCATTTTTTTATATTCTTTTCCATACTTTGGCATTTCCCTAAATTATTCATTCATTTTAATTGCACTAAAAGAATTTGAAATTTCTTGGTCGTGTTTGGATTTTATGTAATTAAAAGTTAATTAATCGATTTCTTTTTCATTCTTTTGCAAATATTTTACCCTTTAGACTATTTTTTAAATTAAAAAAATACTACCAAGATAGGCTATCATCAACAAGAGAAAATTACTACATAGAATTTAAATTTACTGCACTTAAATTAAATGCGACACGCCTGTTTGAGAATTATAAACCCGATTTTGTTTTTCAAGGGCAAGGTCATCTTGAAAATAGCGAAGTTTATAGGTCTGTTGGAGATAAATGCTCTTGTGTGCTGTTGCATATGCTATAAATGAGGTAAATGTCCCAGTAGCTCCAAGATCGATTCTTGATGTAGCTCACACTGAACATGCAGGTAAGGAAAGACCTCGAATTAATTCCCCTTAAGAATGTGGGACAGTTGATTGTCCAAGGACTAGAAAGGGAACGACAGGCCATTAGTGAGAAACTATCGTACGCCTTTCTCCGACATTTCATCTGATAGAATCTTAAATAGAAAAGGATGCCCAGTCATGCAGGGACGACAAAAAGATCTTGAAATCAAATTGCTAATGAATCGTTTTAAAATCAAACCCATTCTTTTGGTGATAAGGTAAGGCTGTTGAAATGAAAGGTCGCATGCGAATGTCAATGTGGAAAACAAACCCAGGTTTGTGCCTGATGTTTCATTAAAAAGAAAAATGATGCTATCCTATCCCTTTTTTTTTATCAGATGTTATTTTAGATACTTGAAAGAGGATTGACTCTTGGAAGAATTGATAGCCTTGAATATGCATTTTAAAATCTTGACATCTCGTTAAGGTCATTTAAGGTGACAGAATCTTGTAAGAAACGTTAAAAATATTTTTTACGTACCAAATCAAGACAGTAAATATTAAGAAGAGAGCTATAAAAATAACATACAATATTTTCATTTTAATGTGTTGATTTATTTCTGAGCTATGAATATACTCTTAATATTTAATACAGATGTATACCTTTATCAGTTTCGCCAATTTTCGTTCCAAAGAGTTTACTGCGCCTTTATAATTTTCAGTAAATCAACCAATTTTTCAAGCATTCAATAGAAAATTCTAATATGATTTGCTTTATTTGGAAATGTTGTATGATTTTCACTTGAATTTGCATTTGCCCCCCAGAAAGGTGACTGGCAAAACTTTTGTAATAGTCCTGTCACAGCTCTATAATTACCCTGCTGTAGTTCGGAAACCAGTCTCCGTAGTGTGCTTATTTCAAATAAATAAATATTATATGCAAAACTTTTTTTAATATATTAAGCTAACAAAAAATTATTTTTAAGTATTCAAAATTAGACAAAGAGTTTAGTGTACAAATGTTAATTTTTTTTAACTCCTCCAAAATTATCGAAATAATTTTTTTAAAGAGTAGGTTACAAATATTCCAATATAGAAATAGGAAAATCGATTTAAAAAAATCCAGACATAATTTTGAGGCTTGAGTGAACTCTATGATATTTTTGTATTGAACAAGAATTTTGAGCGGTTCAAAATATTGTTAATTTGATTATGCCCATCCGAATCCTGATGATTTAGTCTTTATTTTAATTACATAAAAAAGAAAAAAAATCCATATTAAAAAGGGAATATAAGAAATTGTAATGTTCAACTTAAAATATGGGCTATGTATATTTCAATATTTGAATCAAACTCCGATATCCATTTAGGCCTCATTTTTGTTCCAGGGTAAACACAGCTTAATTCTGTAGTTTCAGATTTAAATAACTATTAAAATAAGCTTTTTTTATTTTTTCATTTGTTAATTTTTTGCGACAATATTTTTTTGTGTGCGTTATTCAGTTTTTCTTGTTTAGGTTGCAATAATGTTTTTCTTTATTTTCTCTTTTTAATGGCTGGATACCTTCTTCCTTTTTTTAAAAAAAACATGGATTTTTCTTTTCGAAATTAAAATTTGGAAAGTAATGAAACAAAATAAAATATAATTATAATTCAAAAGAAGGCAATTATTAAAACTAATAATATACAACAGAAATTATTCAAGAAATATTACAAATTCAAACTCATATTTGCTTTTTCCTCAGTTTTTCTTCCGTCGATTTGTCTACAGATGACGCCGAACAAGGAAAAGTTGATACAAGGAAAAAGTTGATACAAGCCATTAAAAAGACAAAATAAATGTCTAACGAGTAATTGAAATTATATACAGAATTACAGGAAGATCCACTTAAACTAATATTTTTGTAAATAAAATCATCCCTAATCTCTTTCTTGTTACTCAGTGTTGCAATTCTACAATTAGGAAAACTATTTTTTAAGGAAGTACAAGGCTATATTACCTTATAAATACATGATGAAACATATTATTCATTTACTCATAGATTTGTATTCCTTAATTCTTCGAAGAACATGTGATATTGATAGTAGCTAACCCTTATGAAATTTTATATAGCATATTTACATAAGTGCATTTTGTATTACATTCTATATGTTTATATTTAAATTGTTTTTTTATTGAGTGTACTTCTGTGTATATGCCTTTTTATCCTTAAAAATATTCCATCCAAATTATCTTTTCATATAATGCGTAGCACAGAAATTGATGTGATTAATTACTGTCGAATTGCAACCGTCAAATATAAACAAACCATGCGACAAGCGTTTCAGATGCAATTTCATTCAGCACTATTGCAGTTCCGCTTAATTCAATGTTTCCCTTTTTTAAACTTATTTTATAAGAAATGCTCGGAAAATTGTTCACCGCACCATCAAAACTTCATCAGAGAGAAAAAATTTCAATCAGAGATGAATCAATCAGAGAGAATTTTTTTTTGAATGAAATCACGATTCTGGTGTCAAATAAAATTGTATCCGGCGCGAAAGACTCTATGACATGCATTGTTAAAGCACGAAATCTTTTATTTCCTATGATATGATATTTCTTAAAATAATTAGAAATTTTATGAAATAACTGATAAATTTGATAACTTATTGCTTTAAATAATAAAGTATTATATGAATTAACTGTTAAACGGTAACATGCGAACATTAATTTACTCGAACAGTACTAGGCTATAGAGTGATTCCTTTTTATTCATATTTTTAAGTCTAAATAAATAAAAAATTAATAAATAATTTCTATATTAAAAACTTAATAGTCAGCATTTTAGGAGAATGAAATGATCGCCAAAGATGCCTTATATCTTTTAAACAAGTGGAATTATATTTACCCAGTTTTCTCGTACAGTTATACGTTGGACATCTCTGTAATAAAATACATGAGGCAATCAAACATTTTGAGTTAGCACGATAAAAATTATTCACAATTATTTCAAAATAACTTTTCTAAAGAAATGTTTTTAGCACAAGAAATAAAGGAGTTAGAATAAGAAACGTTAGAATAGAAAACATCATATTCATTAAAAAATTCAACCAGAAATTTGATGAATCTTCAAAATCAAGATTTTGATGAATTCGAAAGAAACATTTCTAGAATTATAACTGTAAATTTGTAAAAATGTTATCTCGCAAAGAGTATTATAAATGAAATTTGATACTTATTTACACCAAAATTGCAGATTTCTATTTAATTTTGTGGGAAACCCCTTCACTTTGTGAAAATATTACAACAAAGTAAGGATACACAGGGAGCCAGTTTTCAATTTCTTTAATGTCCTACGTTTTAATTGCTTCTTAAATGTTTGATTAGCATAGAATTTTGAAAAATACAAAAAGGCAAAATTTTCGTTGTCAAATTTCATGATATATTACTATTGCCAACGTGTGTGTTACATTTATTACCATCAGGAGAGAGGATATATACATGATCATGCATCTAACACCGGATTCCAGAATTTTCTTCACGGCTCTTATGATTGAAATAGGATGATTAATCCATTTGAAAAAAAAAACGATTTGATTGAATATTCCAGGAGAAATGAAAACTTCCATGATGAGCTTCAATTAAGAACACACTTCTGTATTCTTTTTAATGTATTTTTATATAAAGTAATCAGAATATAACACCTAGGTTATGATAGCTTTTTTATTAGGTTTACGTCGTCAGGTGACAAAGGCAGCACTTGAGTTGGCATACTATCTCTAAATTTCCACATCACACCAAAGGGAGAACGCTTGACCCCAATGAATTTAACGATCACCAGACCCACTTACACAACGTTTTTTTTTTTTTTTGACGGAATCAGGTCTCGGACCAGGAGTCCTCCGGCTCCGAAGCCAAGACCTTATCGCTGCCCTTTAGGTTATGACAACAAAGCTTAGAAAGTGATCATAATATGATGTGATAAGAGTAAGGCTAAGAGGTGATATTTAGGATAAACTAATTGTTTAAAATCGTGACCTTCATCTTTGGAATTGAACCGTAAAGAAAGAAACAAATTACACCAAATTATAGTCTATAACAGTCACTATAAAATCTTCAAAGGCTGTTACATTATGAATTAAATTTTAAAGATTATATAAAAAAGTAATGAAACATGATTGTTAACTCTCAGCATATATGTATAAGAAAAAGTTCATCTAGAAGAAAGAACATGCAGATGAACCTTACTTCGACAAATTGCTGCTGAAAGAATTAACTTCATAATTCTAGTATTGGCCAACCAGATACCATCTCTAATAAAATTGATACCATGATAAGGGATATTTCAGCATCAAATATTATTACGCAGTCCATTGACTGCCTTCAAAGGATCACAAGTTTTACTCAAAAAAAATACGATCAGAACTAGAAATGTATCATAATTTTTTAGTAGTAATCGGAAATTGTTGTCATCCAACCATCACCACGTAAACTTTTAGAAAAATATGCTTTTTAGAGAAAAGTTTTGCTACTTTAATTAGCTCTTGAATTCTGCTTGAAAGTCCTTCATTCATTTAATTTATTTATCGCATATTACTTGAAAATTATTACAGAATGCAAAGGTTAAAATAGCACTTTCAACTGAATAGAAATGCAATTACCATAAATTTGGTAAATGACACCAATTGGAAACCATCATAATAATAAAAGTAATACAATAAATTAATTTTAGTTATTGTTAAAAGATAATTTTTTAAGAAAGGGAAAATTAATAAATTATTTCAGAAAACATTTTGTATGTAAACTTTTCAGGAATTATTTAATTGCGATCTGAAACGCATCAGATAAATCTTCGTCGATATATTTTCTGCTCTTGTTTTGTAGATTGAATTGATTTTTAATCAAAATCTTTTTTTATAATTGAAATTAAACAATATGAATTATTTTGTTTAGTATAAAGTATTGACAATAAAAAAATCCATAGATATAATGATTTGCAATTACTTTTTATAAACTTTTTAAAATTTTAGTATATGCAGGAAAACGAATACAGAAAATTTTTTAAACTCCATAGCATTTACATTCTTATAATCGTACAATCTTATAAATCATAAATAGGAAATGCTTGGTAACAATATATCAAATTAATAGCACTTAAACAGATATTTATATTGTTAACATAATGTTGACACTTAATTATGAATCAATAAAGGATATAAATATTTATGGACATCATTTGCACGATAGCATTACGATAATCTTATTAATGATGCGTAGAATAATGTGGGATCATTATTCATGTAAATGTTGCTGATAATTATTTTTTAATTCAAATCAATTGAATTGTATCCCCTTTGATTGTGTCATTGTAGAAACGTTTTAAAAGTTTTTGATGGTTTATGTTTCATATCTTATATAGCAAATATTCTCAAACAATTAAAGAAAATGAAATCCTCAAGTCAACATTTAAATCAGTGGGAATGGTCTCCACAAAAATTTCTGGCATATTCTTTAATAAAAACGAATTTGTGTCTTAGAATCCTTTTTTGCAACCGATTGAAACAATTATTTAATCACATTTGATATATTTATGTCATTGCTTTCCTGAATAATTGTGCTTATGTGTTTCTGAAAATATAAATTGACAGACACTCGATCCCTCGTAGGATTTGGCTCAAAATTTGATTGATGTTTACATTATAGAAGTTGAATCAGCATACAGAATTTCATCCAACTACCTCCCTTCGTTTTGTAATTATCGAGTTAACTTTTATTTGAGCTGACGGGTAATCAGATTACCCTTGAATAGATTTTGCTCATAACTTGATAGAAATCTACAAATCAGGAATAACACCGAATTTCGTTTTTATGGCTCAAATCGTCTTTTATTGTTACAGATGGATAGATTTTTTAAAAAGTATTTTTAGAACTCATGTTGGTTTAAACCGTGGAAATTTGTCAAAATCTTTAGTTCTTACATTTTAAAGTATACGATACTTCTTTCATATTTCGGATAAAAGAAAGTAAAAATATAAAGTAAAATAAAAGATAAACTTAAGAGATGCCACAAACAAATTTAGTCATGGTCTAGTATACAAACCGTGAATCAATCAGAAATGTTATAGCTGGCCGGATATATTTATAACATTTTTGTTAAAGAATATACTAAAATGTTTTATAGAAATCATCTTCGCTGATTTATTTTGCTGTCTTTCTAGAAGTACCATTATAAAAGATGAACATATCAACTTTAAGTCAACTTTAATTCTTCGCATTTTAATGTGAGACCTTGTAATGTATTTTAATTAAAGCCCAGAGAGGTGATTCTTTCAGTTTTGATGAATATTACTATCTTTCCTATTGCATAAACTAGATTCAACGATAAGATATCTAAAAATTTATTTTGTATTTTAAAAAATATATTTAAGTGATTACAAAATCTATATAAATAATTTAAGCGATTTAAAAAAGATATTGAAAACTTTATTTTGAGCCACAAATTTTAATTATAATTAACTAAAGAAGTTATATATTAGACAGCAAAAATTATTTAAAACGTTTCCTTCTTCAGAATAAATGTTAATGTTAACGTTGTGATAAATTAATTTTTTTTAACAAAAATTAATTTTAAAAAATGCAAACATTAGAATGATGAAAATGTGAATTATTGAAAAGTACAGAATTAAGAATTTTATTCTAGAATTACACAAAACAAAGTTTAAAGAAAATCATTAAATGGGTTCTGTAAAACAATATATTTTTAAGTTTGCTCGATAAAAATGAATATAAATACTTTAAAGCAAGTATCATCTTAACCTTGTAATTTATAACACACGTTGCATAAGATCAACAAAATAATGCACGTCACGAAATACTCGAAGTAAACAGCTGAATAATTCGATAAACTAAGCTAAATTTAAACAGATTCTTTATAAAATGTTTATTCTGTTGGTACATTATTTTTAATCACCGATCTACTACCCCACTTTTGTTGAATGTTCTATCAAGTGAAAATTCCACTAAATTTACTTTCATAGAGTGAGAAAACCAAATAATTAAAAAAAAAAAAAACCGTGAAAAGAAGTTACGTAACAAGAAATCTTTTTTATTCGGTATTTTCTTGCGCTTTTGATATTTCACACTATCGTTAAGATCTATCCAAGGTTAAAAGTTATCGAACTGTCTGGTTTTGAAATCATCTACGATTGACCTAAATGCCAGGGTTATCGTTCGCGGAAAAGGAGAGAAAAAAGATGGAAATCTGATATTCGACTGTAAGTTATGAAACAGCCATTAAAAAAAAGAATCATTATTAAATTGTGAATGCGGAGGAATAAGAAAAGATAATAATAATTTAAATATAAATTTAAACAAGATAAAAACCTTACATGATTTAAAATAAACACTAACATTTTTAATAGTAACATGTTTATAAATTTATAACTGTGAGGGAATGAAAAAAAATTCACCTTTCCATAATAAGCAAGTTTTCATGTTTTTTTGTTTTTTGCAGTTGAATCTATGCTACGAATCGCCATCTTTCGTCGGAATGTTTTGATTTCAGAAAGCTTAGAACCTTTTTTTTCTTTTCTTTTTTCCCTCTTTAGATTACATATGAATTCTAATTTTTGGATTTTAGGACTATCAGACAAAGCTTCAATTTCTTTCTTGTTTTCTATACTAGTACAGAAATTTTACTGGTTTCGTGCATCATTACTCTTAAGGCGACATCTTTCTTATAGATCTCAGTGGCATAGTGGTAACTTCTTGGCTTTCGGAACCAAAGGGATGTATGTTCGAGACACAATACTAATGAAGAAATGTTGGGAAAGCGGGTCCGAAGCGGGTTAAATTCAGCGGGGCCAAACATACTCCAGATGATGTGACTTAAAGTTTGGAGAAAAGGGTGACAGGGCAGATTCCTTTCACTTCATCTGACTGCGGTACAAAATTATGAAGTTCATCGCAAAATACACTGAAGTGACAAAAGTCATGGGATGACTGTTAATATCGTGTCGGTCCTCCTTTTTCCCGGCGAAGTGCAACAACTCGACGTGTCATGGAGTCCACAAGTCGTTGGAAGTCCTCTGCAGGAATATTGAGCCATGCTGTCTGTATAGACGTCCATAATTGTGAAAGTGTGGATGGTGCAAGAGTTTGGGCACGAACGGACCTTTCGATGATGCCCCATAAATGCTCGATGGGATTCATATCGGGCGATCTAGGTGGCCAAATCATGCGCTGGAATTGTCCGGAATGTTCTTCAAACCAATCGCGAACAGTTCTGGCCCGGTGACATGGCGCATTGTCATCCATAAAAATCCCATCGTTGTGTGGGTACGTGAAGTCCATGAATGGCTGCAAGTGATCTGCAAGCAGCTGAACATAACCATTTCCAGTCAATGATCGGTTCAGTTGCACCAGAGGACCGAGTCCATGCCATGTAAAAACAGCCCACACCATTATGCAGCCACCACCAGCTTGAACAGTGCCTTGCTGACAGTTTGGGTCCATGGCTTCGTGGGGTCTGCGTCACACTCGAACTCTAACATCAGCTCGTAACAACTGAAATCGTGACTCATCTGACCACGCCACGATTTTCCACTGGTCTAGGGACCAGTCGATATGCTCACGAGCCCAGGAGAGTCGCTGCAGGCGATGTCGTGCTGTCAGTAAAGGCACTCGAGTCGGTCTTCTGCTGTTATAGCCCAAGGAAGACAAATTTCGCCGCACAGTCCTATCGGACACGTCCCACATTGATACCTGCAGTTATTTGACGAAGTGTTGCGTGTCTATTAACATTGACCATTCTACACAGACGTCGGCGGTCTCGGTCGTTATGTGCAGGTGGTCGTCCACTGCGCTGTCCATGATGGGATGTGATGCCTGATATTTCATACTCTCGGCACACTCTTGATACTGTGGATCTCGGAATGTTGAATTCACTAACGATATCCGCAATGGAATGACCCATGCGTCTAGCTCCAACTAACATTCCACATTCAAAGTCTGTTAATTCTCGTCGTGCCGCCATAAATCACGAAAAGCCTGTTCACATGAATAACTTGAACACAAATGAAAGCTCTGGAAAACGAACTGCGCATTTATACTTTTTCGCTGCGATACTACTGCCATCTGTATATTTGCATATTGCTATCCCATGACTTTTGTCACTTCAGTGTAGCTCTAGTTTTATTTTAAAAAGGCAAGTTATTATAACTAAACTAAACATAAGACATTTCAATTATTCAATGCAATTGATTAACATGAGTTTCTACTGCCTTATTGCGAAGATAGAAAACATATTAATTTCCTTTATTGTTTCTAGTTATTCCATTTTTTATGAACGTTATTAAATTGCTATGAAAATAATTTCCGTTATTAAGTTAATTTTTATACCGGTGAGAGGCCAATTCTGAATGTGCGGGATCATTTCACGTTGAGAATCAATTACAGATGTAACTGCGTATGCAAAGATAACTGGTGCTCCGTAACTCAGTGTTTCCCAAATTTTTGACATATGTGTATCCCTTCTATAATGTATTTATATGCATAATAAAATATAAATATATTATATTGTAAGAAACGGAGAAGGCAAAGGAACTTCGCATAAATATGAAGTTCGTGAAGACAATATGTATTTCAGAATTTTTTTTTAAGTTCAGATACACATGTTGCATCTGTAATTATAATGATGTTAAGGTACTCTTCCTAAGTTTAATTTTTAAAAATCCGCCTAATTCTAACAATTGATCTTCTTCTGTATGCGTCAAATCTTCTGGCATGGATGTTGTGTTAATGTTAAACGGATCTTTTCTCCATTAAATATTTTTATTTAAATCATGGAAATAGTTTTTCATGCCCGCTTGCAAACTCTCCAAAAGCTGTATTACACATTTCAGAGTCACATGAGGAGGGATAGTGAAACACAGATTATCGGGTCTTCTTTCATTTTGGACAGAATCGCGTGATTTTCCGCCTTAGTCGTACCCCCAACAAACTCTCATTGTACCCCTAGGGGTGCGCGTATCACACTTTGGGAAACACTGCAGTAATTCAATTCAAAATTTGACCGGTGTCTACTCTATTGATGTTATATTTGGGTACTGAATCTTATCCTCCTAATTCGCGTCGTTTGATAGTTAGCGTATTAGTTTATATTCATGAAATTGGATGGATTTTACTCACAATTTGATAGATATTTGAAAATTTAGTGTAAAGATTATAAACCAAACTTCAACCATCTTTGTCACATCCAGTCATATGGATGGACATTTTCCAAAAGTAAATAAGAGGGAAATCAGGGAGGACTGAAACGTCGACATTCTTTGAAATTTCGAGTTCGAATTCTTTGACGAATACTATACTTTCTCAATATTAAGGATACCTTAAAATATAAATAAATAATTAGAAAAAAACCCGAATCTAAAAGACGCTAAAAATCTTTTTTTATAACTCTTCTGGTGCTATCGAAAAACAGTGTCCTCTTCTCTTCACAGCAGCAGAGCGAATGCCCTTTGCTAGGAGTAGTGTGCAGTCGCACTTCTCGTAACAAAGGGCATTTGTACTGTTGCGGAATCGTAATATATTTTAAAAAGTTTTCTTTCTTGACTAAAATAGGATTATTGTTTGTTCACTGCAAGTTCAAAGCTTTAGAAGAATAGTGAAAGAATGCTGACAGATTTAGATATGACATGAAAAATTAAATAAATTGCTGACCTTGAAAAAGGCTGCGTGCATTTCAATTCCACAATGTCTCTGTACTTTGTGTGTATATGTAATCTGACGTTGTTTTGTGCAATTTTGTAACATCAGAATAATATTTTTTTTCTAGCAAATGTAACATGTTTTCTAGCACATGTTAAATTAAAATAATGAAACTGGCATGGGTCGTTTGACATGTGTAAATCAAATATTAATTTATACTGTTGTTTATATTACAAACTTTTTATCACTACTTTACTGTTGCACCATTGAAAATTTCATTTTCCAAGGTTTCTCTATTATTTTCCAGAATGTGGAATTTTCGCTAAAGTTTATACAATTTCTTCACGAAAATTTCTAATCGTCCTAGTTATATTATAGTTAGTCTAATTATGCTTGTTCTCTCCAGTTCTGTTATGCTGTATTATGCTATTATGTAGTAATTCTTTATATTACGTTACAAATGAGCCCTTCAGCTCAAAGTAAGGTAAACAATGGCGAGTAAATTTTAATTTTTCTTTAGAAACTTTTACAATAGAAATTAGAAGGATTATACTAACAAAGAACTAAAAACTCACTGAAGGAATCAAATTTTGTACGAAATGATTCTGGATAACTTCCTAAAAAATGGATTTCTTTCGGGTTGAAATGTTTTTTGAAACTCTAACTTATTTTTAACTTTTTTTTGCCACTTAAGCATGTTAACTTTGTTGGAAATTTATCAGCAGTTACATTTCGTTTTTTACGTTCTTTAATGTAATGTCATTTTTACGTTTTATTATGCAAAAATGGCAGAAGATAGATTTTTTAAAATTTCCATTTCCTAAGGAAAGAAATTCGATGTTTTAATGGGAAAAATCATGACACTGTACAGTCAGTGTCCTGGTAGGGGTAGCACATCTTCCCTGTGATGTAAGCGTCCCAGGTTTAAGACTTGATTCAGGCATGGTTGTTCTTCGTATCTGTGAGGTGTATGAAAGAACTCTCCTGTTAAAAGGTGTTATGCCAGCCAATGTGTGCGTACCTTTCTTATCCAAGCTAGAAGTCATATTTCTGCCCCCCGGGTTATTAGGGGTTCGTAATCTCTGAAGCTATATACCTTCTTTCCTTGGTAGCATCCCCATTACCTGTTATAAATTGAATGTAACGCTATCGATTCAAAATGTTATGTGATGCTAAGTTGTAAAAAAAATCGATGCTCTATGATTTTATTCTTTTTAATGAGAAAAAAAAGTGTCCACCTGCTAGTGTGGTAGGGAAATTTGGAAAAGGCGATTTTTTTTCAGGTAAAGATAGTTCACTTGGTCTAAACCCAATTCAAAAGAGTTGTTTCACCAAATGTACTTGGAGTTTTATATTAAATGAGATCATTCGATCTATCCGTAGTAATTTCCAAATTTTCTTCCAAATAAGTCACTGAAAATATTTTATATCGAAAGTAAGACTTTTGTTATTTCCAAAGCATCCATATATGTGTTTTATAATTTCTATATTATCATTTTTTATTTCAACAAAATAATACAAAAACGAAATTATTTCCTCCATAGTAGTTGTTTCTTTTCAATTTGGTTTTATAAGTTGCATTGTAGATCTAGGAAATTACTGCAATAATTCCTCAAAACTCACTACAAGATTTAGGCTTTATGAAAATTATTTCCTCTCCCGTCTGAAAATTATTTCTAGACGGGAGAGGAAAATTCATTTCTTATAGAAAACTAAAAGATCAGGTTATTAACATTTGCCCTCTTTTAAACTATATTAGAGGTTTAAGTATGCACTGCCGTTAGTTTTAATTTTAATTGAATTACATCTGACATCCATATAACTAAAATTATTTCTAAAAGAAATAGATGATTTCGACTCAAAAAATTAATTAGCATTTTTCTTTTCCGAAAATGTCAGAACTATTTAGATCATCAACATCTCATGTACTTCAAATAACTTATAGATATCAATCCTCTTAACTTTGCCCTTAGACCTTTTACTTTCCCCATTAGAGGTCTGATCCTAAGTAATTCCTCCCTTGAACTTTAACGAACAACAATTTCACGATAGCAGTTCGTCCATTGCATTAAGCTTAATATAATTTTTTGGACGTTTTAAGGATAAAAAAGTAAGATGCAGAGTGTGTTTCAATTTCGGTGGAATCGCATTACGGTTAATATCTTGCTGACCTCTCGCCTTAAATGGTATCCGTTGTTTGATCCATGGAAAATTGGGTGGATTATTTGTTCTATTCGTAGTGGAGGAAGCGAGCGGGGAAGATAAATAAGAAAACGAGGAAAATAAGAGTGCTCGAAGGGAGAGTTTAGAGCCATCTGGAAAGACAGGGGTCAAGATGGTCAAGATGAGATGCGTACCTGCACATTAATGAAGGCGCTAAATCGGAGTTTTTGATAGGTTGTGGAAAATATTCCTAAGCAGCAATTTGTGGCAACGAAAACTATCGAATGGGTTTTGTATCCTAGAATGATCTATAAATTTGGGTAAATACTGTTGTTATGAATTGTGGCACTTTACAAGCTCGCTGAAAGTTATCCATCAGCAGTTTAAGCCGAATAAGCTTCTCTTGTATTTTCAGTGGCACCAAAAGTACGACTTACCTACTTCATGCGGCCAATTCGCTTGCACAACCTCTTTTTCATGGGGGGAGACAAATTTGCACACCTCACTTGTAGAACACAGAAGAAGAATAACCTTAACTAAACCGGAACTCGAATCCTGGACACCCAGATTACGGTTAAAAATAGATACTTAATAGTTGTTTGGTAGCAATCGAAATGGTTGCAACTTTGTTCCGAATTATTTCTTTTCAATTTATATTGTAATTAATTAATAGTTAAAAAAAGGCTGAATAGATCTCCTTTACTATCGTATTAGAAGAAAAGAATAGTAAAAGTAGCAACAAATGAATTATTTATTATTTAATTTTCAGAATATAATTTTTTATAATCAATTGATCACTCTGTTAACCAATTAAATAGTTGCTCGCAGCGATTATACTGGCAAACTTAAATCTTCTTAATTTTTTATCTAATAAAAAGAGATTTTATTTGTCTTATTACAACTTTTTAACAAAATTACTATCCAACTACTTGTATTGCATTTGCCTTCAATATGAATCATCACTTGTCTTTAGAAAGTGGGACTTGATGAATTTAAAAAAAAAGAATCCCACTGTTAACTGACTAATTGCTTTTATTTAATTACTTATTCTTAATTTTTAAATGTCTGCTAGATTTTGCTTCCTTGGAATACGACATTTATTGATAAAGGTCTATGGACTAGAACATAAGAATTATCGACTTATTACAAGCTAGCCTCCTTTGGAGAGCAGCTGGTTCACCAGATATATTGCTCATGTTGTTTTCAGTTAAATCATTTGTACATGATTTAACATGTTCCTCTTATAAAATAATTTTAAACTTCAAATTACGACAAATATTAAACTCGAGTTACTTTAATAGCCTCATATTTCTTCTGTTCATCATGTATATTAATCATTTTTAATAGAGCCGATCCCGTGAATCGTAGTGTTATTAAAAAGATAACATATTGGTAAATATACTATCTTATTTTTAAGGTGTTGTAACTTAATATAAATTATAAGGATATTAAACAGAACTCTTCTTCTTAGCTTAAAATAAAGGAAAAAACACATCACAATATTAAATATTTGTGAAACAATGCAATAACGATTCGAAATTCGAGCAATGAAATTTGTGGTTAAGAATCATCCATGATATATATTTAATATTGCCAAGATTCAGGAAAAATTTTTCTGATACTAAATTAGTACCATCAAAATTACAATTTTTTAAAAGTTTAAGTGAGAAGGATAAAATCAGTTTGATACAATAATATTTTAGAGAGTTACAACTATAAAACGTTAAAATCTCATTTAATCTTTAATTAAAGTTTTTAAAATATGCTTTGGAACGCGTTTTCTTATCCACCAAAGTATATCTGTTCCATAGGTTTTGATCAAACGGTCTTCCTTATAGAGGGTCAGCACACACAAATTACTCTTCTTTATGAAATGTTAAGACAAGCTGCCCTCGGCGACGGGTCAGTTCATCGGAATTACGTTCATTAAAATTTCTATTGTCATATTTTATGTAATTTGATTTTATTCTCTTTCTCTGCCAATCTCAATCAACAAATTTTTAATCTTCAAATACTGAGAGTCATTTAATTCATATTGTTATAGAAGTATTGCCTGGTTTTGTTCATTATGCTGCATATCTCCAAAATTTTATGTCATCTCCTTTAAAATTTGAAACTTAATCTGAAATATAATTTATTAAACTTTAACTGCTGCAAAAACGTGAGAACATAATGTTTTAATGATTTCTTTTAATACTTTATGCCGAACTTTAACCACATTTTTATGAATTGTAATTGTTTAATAGGATGTAAAGATATAATTCTAAAATCAAGCTGCATCACATTCATTGGATTATGCAATATATACAATAGTTTTCACAATTATTTCCTAGCAGAACTTGTGATCGAATTACTTGTTACTACTTATTTATTACTGTTGCAATATAAACAGGTCCTAAAAATAATAAATTTGGGTAATAAATGCTCACTAATAAAAAGTTTTCAAAATTTTAATTACATATTTAATTAAAAAATTTTTAAATGTTACTACATTTCCTAAATAAATTCGGGGCATATTATTGCTTACTCCTGAACCATATAAGTCAAATCAAGTCTATTGCCCTACTACGACATTTCGAATTAGATTAAATTCTTATATAATATTGTTTACAGGTCGGCTACTATCTGTAAATAGTGCTATGCTATATCCAAGATTTAAAAAATTATATAATACTTTACAGGATAAATAGCCTAGAAGACATAGTGTTAAATGTATATATACTACTAACATAACAGTATATTTACGAATGGTAAGTTTTTGTTTTTGTTTTTAAATCTCATTGATGATTTTTGATTTTATACTCTTACAGCAGTTTTCGATCTTTTAAAGTAATTTGATTTAATTTCGCTTAGATTTGAATTTTGAAATTATATTTTGCCTATTATTGTCTGGTTTTAATGTCATTGCTGCATCTATATTAATTATTATCTTCTTAATTTCTTGGGATTTTCGTGTCACGAGGGTTCAATGCTTGGATGAAATTCAAATTCCTTACAGAGTCAAGACATAAAATCAGATCCACAGAAAAAAATTTAAACAAGAAAAAGTTTAAGAAGATTTATTTCCAATTTGGTTAAGTTCACTTGTATTTTAGATATACTAGTATTAGTGCTCTTTAAATGAAATACATCTTCCTTTTAAGAATTTTTGACTCGAAAAGTATTTATTTTATTAGTTAGTTTCATCAATGTTGCTTTAATTTTACTGTTTGTAGCTTTGAGATTTCAATGTTTTCCTCTATATCTTCAGAACATTTTGCAGCACAAAATGCATTCTTACTTCACTTTAAGTAATAAAAAAATAAGATTTTTTCTTGGTATTAATTTTATTGCCGTACTTTTTATCTCTAAGCTCAATAAAGTAAAAAAAATACTTGTAAATAACTATTCGTTGTTTCAGTTTCTGCGGTTTTTTTTGTGATGATATTAAACTCGTGTTTTGTGTGTATAGTTATTCATTGCCATATAAATAAGAATGAATTTTTAAAAAAATCAAGCCTAATATATAATCATGCTACAGAGCTTAGCTCTAGAAATTTGAACTACCTTTAATTCACTTTGCCAAACATTTCAGAAATAAACTTATATCAATTTATATATTCATGGTAGTCCCTACATGGGGAAATTTCGAGAAGATTTAAAATTGCATGGCACTGAAAGGATTAATACAACTGTTTAATGAATACTACTAACATATCATTTTAAGATTTTAACAAGGTGACTTGAAATTGTTTTTATTTTCGAAAACCAGTGGAAGTTGTCTCCTCAAATCATATTCCAGGCTGCGATGTCCTGGTAGTAAGGTCTTGGCTTCGGAACCAGACGATTTGAGACCCGATTTCACCTAATAACTGTGGTGTAAGAGGATCTAGTGCATGTTAAATCCATTGAGGCCAAATGTCCTCCCGCTAGTGTAATGTAGAAGTTTGGAGAGAGAGGGATTTCATCTCAGATGTCGTCCTTGTCATCTACCCAGGGATCAAAATTAGGTGACCAGCCCCCAAATAGCCCTAGTTTTGATTTAAAACCAAGACGTTAATGTAACTAAATTAAAACTTCAGAAATAAACTAAAAGGAATTTCTATTGAAAACTGAAAGATTGGGTTTTAGAATGCTCAAAGAATTAACATTGATGTAAACTTTGAATTGACATTGATGTAACTTTTTTGATGTAAATAATTTTACTACGCTATTTCCCATATAATTAATTTCTGAAGTCGATTCATCTTTTTTAACAACTGATGGAAATATTTTGTATGTTGCTATTATTTTACCCTAGGTAGAATTATTCAATTATTTGAATTTAAATTCACGAAGAATTTTTAAATTTGTATGCCAGTTATTTATTTAACCTCGTGACTTATCCTTGTTAACACATCTGGAATCTCTCAGTAATGCAAAATAATCTGCAGTATAATACTATACTCATGAACAAAAACAAATTAAAATTTCTCTTTTCATTTCCTACGTTACATAGTTGCCAGTTACAGCCTCTGTTGACAGAATCATGGGCGGAACTTGATAAGTTTTAAAAAGGCTTGGCAAAAAGTAACAACATTCTCTCCCTTATACGGATCTTCCTAGCGGGAGCTAATCCAAAGTTTTTGTGTCTTCTATTCAAAATGAAAAAACAAAACCATTGAATAAAGCTGCAACCTATGCTGGTAAGTTATTTAATTTACATATGACCACAATGTTTGTTAAGTAAGCTTTCAATCATTCTACAATTAAACTCACTCTCATGAGAATAGAAAGTTACCTAATTTGACCTAACATCCAAACGATGTCATGAAAGTTATTTAAATTCTTTGTAAAATAACTTGATATGGCAATGCTAAACTTAGCATTAAATTTAGCTAGTGCCATAAAAATAGTAGGCAAAATTTTATTTTTAATAAAATGGAAATGATGTTATAAAAGAATAATTTAAATTTAACAACCCTATGAAACATGAAAATTTAAATATTTTCTGTAAATAATGATAAGCATCTAAATGCGGTTCGTTTTTATTTTCAATACTTACATTTTACATTAATATTTCTGAACAAAGGTTTTTTTTTTTAAATTGTTACATGCATTTTGTTTTATGTGGTTTTGCATTGTTATCCTCATCAAGAAGACTGCTATAACATTTCAAATACTTTAAAAATTAAATTGCCAATTGGAAACAGAAAATGTTTAAGCTTGTCTTTAGATTAATAATTGGTTATAGACTTCAATCATTCTTTAAATTAAAAAAAAAACAATTCCATGTGCACTGGCAATGTGGAAAGTCTAAAGAGATTGAGTGTATATATTCTTTCTTAAATTTCTAACTTTACTGTTTTGAAATATTTCGGTTTTAAGAATCTGCATAGATTGAATATTGGCCTCCAAATAGTTTTGTCACATTACAAATTATTGCTTTAATTTAACTATACTCTTAATAAATTAAACTATTATGATGTAACTAAGTAGAGAGGCTAAAGGCTTTTACTTAATGCCATTATTTTTTAAAGCGTAAATTAGAGAGAAAAATTTTCAAAATCCGGTATAATTTACATGAAATTAGTTACTCAAGTGAAAGAGTTTCGATTGGAACTGAAAAGTTTGAAAGTGGTTCAAACATTAGCTAAAAATTGTTATCATGAATAGCAAGAGATATAACATACTATAATCAGAAAAGATTGTTTGACAAGAAATGCCATTTACATTAACTAGAGAATACAAAGTAATGGAGAGTAGATAGAGAGTTTATACATTTCCTTTGTCAAAACTTTACATCTGATAAGTGAACATACATGCGTTCAGTTTCTCAAAATCTCTTTGAAGTTCATATCTTTTGAAACTATTTTTGTTTCATAGTGGCAGTGCATGATTGGCGGGTTTGCAAATAGGCAATTGATTATAGCCATTAGACTGGCTGAAGGCCTCTGTCAGTTCTATCAAATGTTATTCGGCAAGGAACTAAATGAATAATTTATGAAATATCACATTCTATTAATTATTAAGCATTAGAATAATATTAACAATTTGTCAAGAATAATTGGTCAAGCTCTCATCATTACGTTCACTTGGTTATTACAGAATTTGTAAGGACCAAGCGTCTCTTTAAACGATGTTGTGTGTGTAAATATAAATGCAGAGCATGAGTCGTAACAAATAAATAAAAACATGAATATTTTAAAAGTTATTTAATTAAAAAATTAACAGAAAATAATTCATTATGATGGTAAGTTAAGAAGAAAATACAGAGGAATGAGATACATTTTTAGAAAAAAGTCAGGGCCCTTAAATTAATGTTTTAAATGTAAAGAAAGTTTTTTTTTGTTGTTTGATCAATTAATTTTTTTCTGGCCAATAAATTTGCAGTGTGTTTTCCACGATTTTCATAGAATTCCCAATTGTACTGGTTACCATTCTTCATTCACTACTTACTATAGTGGGTTAGCTTTTGGAAAGAGTTTTTTTTTTCAATAAATAAGAGAAAAAATAATCCAAAAGTGAAACATCAGAGGACTTCTCAGGAATATGTTGAGAAAACATATACCTATAATAGTCGACATTTTATTTCAAGAAATTTAATGGTAGTTTTCGAAGGACCAAGCGTTAAGATTTAATCTTGATAATCACGATCACGATTTAATCTTGATAAAATTTCAGTTTTTAGAATTTATTGGGTTAAAGAAGTGACATTTTTTCTGGAAATATCGTACACAAAACTTTTCTTAATCATTGAAGAGTGCTTATCTCAATAGAGGTGATTTTAATACTTTTCCTATGAGAAGAATTTTCTTATTTGCTACTGTAAGAACTCTGCGACAGTTACAAAAATAAAACACCTCTATGACAATAATAAATCCTTAATAACTTTATTTACATTAACTAAACCAAATTTGTACTACCTCTTCATTTTCGAAAGTAAATAAACATGGTTTTGTTGCAGTCATTAGATAAACGTTTCACCAAAGATCACAATGTATTTTAATTTATTTCCTGTTAAATAAATAAAAAAAGACTCAGAAAACTCTGAATGGACTTGCTTAACTCAAATCAAAGCATGATGAGACAGACAAACTGAAACTAAGCGATCTCAAACCCGCAAAGTAAACAAACATCTGTTCGTAAATAAAGTGCCAATAACCATAACTTGAGTCTCCTGTTTCAGATTATTTTTCCTTCTATCCTTCCAAAATTCAGCAGCAAATTATTAGCGAATCTCCGAGTATCCCAAATGTTTAAGAAATTTAATTACTAAGTTAAGACTTTTTATAGTTTTGTGATATAATTAAAATAGGAAGTTCATGTTGTGGAATGTGTATAGATGGCTCTCCTTTACTTCCTTTTGGTAAACATCCACCCCCGTGAAAGGGGGGTACTTGTGGCATGCACGGACCTCGGTGGTAATGGAATTTACTGTTAATAAAAAAATATCTAAAGGCACCGAGGTTTTGAAGTAATTTATTTAAGCACTAACACTGACCACAGTTGCAACAGTTCATGGCTGAGCACACTCTTCAGTCGTTTTTGTCTGTAAAATCCATACAACTGTTCTGTATTGAGCCACGTGCCTTCGCAAAAGCTGGTGAACATCATATGTTTTAGATTTTACGAATTGTAAATCTTGATTTATTATTTTATTTATTGTTGCTACTGATACATTCAAAGACTTAACTTTTGATTTCAGCATTAGGGATTTTCTTTCATAATCAATGGTTTCACTTCAGAATATATAAAACAATACATAGCTTTATTCATTTCGTTAGGAGGCCAGTTTCTATTAAAAAGTAAAAATTGATGTCCTTTTCCTTTCCGATCAATAATTTTTTTTCTTTTGCACTTAGAAATTTTAATGCCACACATTTTATCACGTTTTTTAATTACGAAAAATTTCGTAAAAAGGGTAAAAACACAATCTTTAATTTTTAATTTACAAAGCAAATGTTTATGTGCAACCTTTTGAAAGAAAAATAAATTTTTAGCACACTTCTCACTTCAGATAAATTAGTGCCAAAAATTTTTATTCAAAAATATTTGCTTTTTAATTTTTTTTTATTAAAACCATTCTAAAAGTTTGAAATGACTTCTGTTTGGAAATGAATTTGTTAATCAATTAAAATAGCACATATGAACATGCGCTATTTAAGTTATAAAATTCTTAAAATCCTCGAATACAGCATTTCGATTGCTCGATCCTTTTGGAAATTTTCAAAGTTTCATAGATATGTGCTACGACGATAAAGTTTGATTTTTTTGCGATGAAGTCGCATATATTGTAATATTATAGTAACTTTAGCTTTCCTAAATTATTGTTTGTTGTTTGAATGCTGTTGAAATCTCATATACCTTGTTTTCGAAATCTATGCAGAGTATTCTTAAACTCATCTAACTAATATTTCCAGCCATACTTTTTAAAATAATTTAATCCTCTTTGTATTTCCTTTTCTCACATTACTTTGAACTAACCATGGATAGAAATTATCAGCGAAATATTCCTTCCTATGATGTCAGTGTAAAAATTCCAAAATATTAAATGGAAAAGCACATTGCCTTGATTCAAGCCTACTTTTCAGCCTTTGTAAGGTAATCTATTCAAAGAAATTTATAAAAGGAAATGTTTTATGCATGTTTTCCTACTGGGTCCAGACTAATCTATCACACTTACTAGCGCGAAATTTTGCATCTAATTAATGGTGACGTAGTCTGTTTGAAGACCCATTGTTTACAATTATGTTAAAATAGTTTATTCAATATTATTTGCCATTTTCAAACATATTTACCTATAATTATTTACTAGTTATTATTGGGTAAAAAATTTATAGAACTTAAATAAATGCCATCATAATGAATTTCTGTAATCTTTAAATAATTTACTTCATTTTCAAAAATTATAAAAAATATCCAACTTTTAGAAAAGTATTAAGAATGATTTCTATCCATAAATCTAATTTCGCAATCTTTTTTCATTTTTTTTTAAATTAATAATTGGAACATTTTTCTTTATTTAAAAGAAAAAAGTTTAAATACATTTATTGTTATTTTTTAATTAATTATTTTCCTGATGAATCTTAAGATTTTCTTCGGATCCTCATCATAAATGGCAAAATCTTTTTCCTTCGTTAGATTCTTTTTTTTTTTTTGTTTGTTTGGAATATCCCAAATCTTTTCGATCATCCTTTTAAGAATGAAAAAAAGAAGAAATAATGTTCCAATAATCATAAAAAATATTTTATATAGTTAAATTTTAATAAAATTGTTCATAACAACAACTTATAATTATTTTTTATCTTAATTTTTCAGTCAATGTTTTTTTCTTTTCGATTTTAATCGCCTGCAGTTATATACGCAATATCATTCTGTTTTTTTTTTTTTTAAATCTTTTCTCTAAGAAAAAATAAATGCGTAAAATCACCATCAATATTATATCTTCAGCTTTAATTTCACTGCCATAAATTTTTTCCTTCAGTATGCGACACCAATATATATATTATGTTGGGTTTTACAGCCTTCATAAATTTATTAGGTATATGGCTTTTACCAAATTGCATTTGATGATAAAAGAAGGAAATGGTTGTAAAAGAATTCCAGAAGGAAAATAATTGTTTGATAAAGTAGACACATTTCCCATCGTCTGAAATCTCATAAAGATTTAACATCGAACAGCATATCTCTAATAAACATTAATGAGCTCCTCCTACTATATTACGATCCACTTTAAAGGACATTTTCAAAAACCGAATTTAGAATTACAAACTGAACGATGAATAGATAAAATATCATAATGGATTGAACTGGGTTAAATATTTTCAAGTCAACCAATAAATGCTTCACTTCAGAAAATAAAGGTGAGATTTTCCACCTTTGCTGTGTTTTTTTCTTGTTAAATTTCATGAATGAAAGCACTTGGTTTCATAAACTTATTCATACGGCCTAAAAATGTGGGAAATCATCGTCATCATTTTGCCCTTGAATATTATCATACTTTTTGTTAGACAGAAAAAAAAATCACACATTTTATTTTTGGCAACAATGAATATGTAATTCTCTAATGTAGACAGATCGTTTGAGATGAAGAATTTGAATTTTTATTAAATATAATAGCATTTAAAGCGGATAAAAATGCTGTCTATTTTTAATGAAAAAATATCAATCGTTAAAATTTGCTTTTCAATTAACACATTTGAGAGTATTATAGTAGAAATTTTTTTTAATCACTTGTTCCTATCGGATTTATAAGTGATAGAATATTTCAAATAATTTTAGTAAGTACCAACATCTATTATCGTATCTTTGTACTTATAAGTCACGAGGGTATTTTCAAATATTTTTTTTTCTTTTATACTCTAAATTAAGAAAAATATAAATTTAATAAAAAAATTTTTTAGAAAAACATTTTTATTAATGCACTAAAAGTTTATATTCAATTATTGTCCTCTTATTAATTTTCAGTTCAAAATTCATTATATTTCATAGTAGTTGCCTTTGACGATAAATTTGGTTTTCCAGGCTAGTAACAACCAAAACTTTCTACTGAATATTTTGTATTATTGAGTCTTAATGGTGTATCCAGAAAATTATTTAACGCAAGAAAGTTTAATAAATATATGCCTTATAATATTTTGAAAGTCTTACATTATTCTTTATATTTTTTTACGTCCTAATAAGTTTCTAATTTTCTGTCTAAATCTTTATATATCTAATTATAAGTAGATCACTAACCCGCGTCCTGCCCTAGGACGCGTTTATAGGGAGTGCAGTATCGCGAATTTCCCATAACTTGGGTTTGAGTCTTGACTCAGGCACGGCTGTTCTTCACCTTGTGTTCTGATGATGATGTTGTTCCATGTTTCCACGGAAAGGGGGTGAAGTAGCTTCTGAGGGTAAAGACCCTTGAGCACCCAGAGGGCAGAAGTCTGACTTCTAGCTCAAATGAAGTTGACACACACATTCGCTTGCAGCACAACCCCTTTTTACAGGGGGGCACATTCATACATCTCACAGATACAACACAGAATAACCATGCCTGAACCGGGACTCGAACCCGGGATACACAAATCACGAGAAAGACATGCTACCCCTTTGCCAGGACGCCAGCACCCTGTATTCTGTCCGAGGTGTGTGAAAAAACTCCGCCCTCCCATGAAAAGGGGTTTGCAAGAGAATGTGTGAATGTTATCCTTATCTGAGTTAGATGTTGGACTTCTGTCTTTGCTTTTCGAGGGGATTTTATCCTTTGAAGCTACTACACTCCCTTTACGCGGACACGACATCATCATCATTAGATCGCTGCGCAGATCAACAGTATTCTAAACTGAGTATATTTTAAAAAGATTTCATAATTGCTTGGTTCTAAAGTTAAACATTAATTGTAAGTACAACAAAAATGTTAAAAGTGAGGGAAATTTTACCTTGAACCAATCCAATGAACTTGTGTAATTAAGTCGAATCTTCTTATCTTTATCTCCCGGAATAGCGGAAAAGCCAGGACAAAACACTAGTAGCAGAAATCGAAAATTATCTTAGTTTTGTTTCAGCAGTGAAATAAAATAAGTTTTAAATATTTTAGGAATTGATTAAAGATTTAAAAAATATATAATGCGCTAAAAACCAAATATTATTGAAAATTTAAGAACTCTTTTTGTGCTGTAATATTTTTGGAAGTTACCTCAAAGGAAAGTGATAACTTCCGATTAGTATTTAATTAATTAAAGTTACAATTAAAATGTCAAAAATATCGATATGAAATTCATGATTTTACTATCCGAAAGATATATATGCCAAATTTGGTAGCTCTAGGTAAAGCAATTCGATGTTTAGGGTTCCAAAAACTCTATGAACACATAACACTTTTTATTTTATTAGTAGTAGAGATAGATTTAATAATAATTATAATCTCATAATAAGTTGTTTCTCAAACTCATAACAAGGTGGTACTATTATAATATGTGGTGACATGTGGAAATGCAATTAAATCAAATAATTAATTTATAATTAATAATATATATTAAAAATGTTTTATTGTTATAGAATACACACAAACATTTCAAAATTTAAGTACATTAGGAAGTATGTACTTCCTAATGTAACTGGTTTTAACATTAACAAAACTGGGTTTTTACAAATGTACAATTTAAGATAATTGTGCAAAAAAAAAAAAAAAAAAAGAAGGGAAAAAATAGAATTATTAACAAATAAGTTTTAACTATAATTCTTCTGCTGTATTAACAATATTTTGCTTTTGTAAATACTTCATTGTTTTTTTTTCTTTCTAGAAAACATGAGGAATCGATTCAAGATTTACGACTTTTATGACTTTCTCTATAGACTGATATCCACTGAGGAAGGATACCAATTCCTATGAAAGTTTGTATCTGGGGGACACGGAAGACGTCAGATTCGAAAGGGACAGCAATAAAGAAATAAACCTAATTATTGAATTCTGTTCAGACATGCAACTTTCAGACTTCCGCCTTCAAAATGATACATCCGAATCATCCATCGAATGCTAAAAGCGATAATAAGAGTAACAACTTCCTGAAGAATATTAGAAAGTCACAGAAAAACTACCCAGAACACTTTACAACTGAAACAATGGAACGATACATTCGTTTCTTGAGGCGCTACCGTGTTCTTGTTGGGAATTATTGTTCGCATGCATGAGGATACTTATCGCCGCGTACAATGGACACTTATTCAGGAATTAATTGGCAGACGATTTGCTCCGGGCTGCCACGCTCATTTTGCTGAAAGTTTTACTTTTAATGACAGGCGAAAAAATTCAGAATATCCGGCTTTTGATAGACTGCGTGAGGGTTTCTCTTCTAACAAAAAACTCTTTCCTTCATAACAAACTAATATATTCTCATTAGCCGCTTTAATAAAAATGAATTTTTATGTCTTGGATCACACAAGTAGATTCATGTAAAGAACAGTAGATAATCTTAATTAAATAGTTTAGAATGCACACTCTTCACGTACGCGATTATACTAAAGGAAAATTTTTGAGTTTAATGCCAACAATATTACACACCTTCGACATTTATTAAATAATTTACAAGTTTATGGGTATTAATAAACTCAATATTTAGCAACACACTGTTTTTTTTCAATTAATGAACTAGGTTAAATTTATAGTAGAAGGTTAATTCATAATTTTTAATTTTATGATTAAGTTCTGCTTTAGAACAAAACATGCAAATATTAATTAATGAAGGAGTTACTTAAATGAGATAATTACGAAATTAAATTAGAAAGTTTTGACATTCCTAAATTATCGAAAGCATAAATATTTTTCTTTGTTAGCTCTATAGCAACCATTTTTTCAGAAATTTCATCAAAATCATAATGGATTTTTTATATGTAATATTTGATAAAAAAAGAAATACTGGACAGTTAAAAATAAATAAACCATTCCCATTTTTAGAAAAGTTTATTTTTTAAAAAAAACTTTAATTTTCGAAACTATTTGCCATGAAAATGATCTTTCGTAATAGAAAAAACTAAAATGTAAATAAAAAAAATTATTAAAAAAATTTTTAAGGGTTTTTTTTTTTGTAAAACTAGCTGACACACATTAAAAAAAATTAACTTTAGAAAATTTTTTCGTAATAATTTTTTACTATCCATTTTGATAAAGGTAAAAGTTTTGGAGCAATTTCTAAAACTCGTATCTTCATCTAAATTTAGTTATTTTAAGTCAATGAAATTATAATTCTGAACGGTTTTCAATTTCTTCAATCGAAATATTATGAGTATAAACTCAAAATTTTTAATGCATCCGAAAGCAAAGGGATCATTATAATATGATAATAGAAGCATTACATTGGAAATTCGATTCCAACAAACTTTCCATATTACACATCTGGTCTTGTCGTTTCCTATTTAAATCTTATAAAGTCACAAAAGTTTTCACATCCTTATGCTATAGAAGATTAAGAACGAACTCTGGAATGAAACAAAGTTTAATGTAATTGGAATTGTAGACTTAATTCCTGAATTTCTCAAAACAATGAAATTTGGATTTGTAAAATTCTGAATCACTGCAAATATTCGTTCGGAAACTCCATTCATATCATTATTATTGAATGAAGGATATTATAACATAATGAAGATTATTCTCCATTCAATTGGATATACGCAGCTTTTGAAATACTATTTATTTTCAATAAAATAGCAAATTTGGAGATTTGGATCCCCAAAATTTTCTTAGCATCTTATTAATAAAGATTTTGTAAATAATTATTTAACTATCTTGACTGATTAAGGACATTCTTTTAATTCCATGAACCATTCTTTTAGTGCCATCAATTCACTGCACTTTTTCTTAATCTGTATATTGCAGTCTTTATAAAATACTTAAAAGGCTAATTTTAGATACCATGTCTACATTAAAATATCTTGCTGATCACTTTAAGTTAAGAAAAATTTAAAAGAAACAATCTTCGAATAACTTTACCTTCCCAGTAATAAAGCTATTTACCTCTAATAATAATGTTTGCTCAATTTTTTATACTTCCTAATCTAAAGAAATCGTTTGATAACTTGCATGCAACAAGTAATTTAAAATCACATCGAATATTTATTTCTGGATAATTTTCATGAAATTTTAATGGACGTATAAATGGCGTATTTTCCAGTAAACAGATTTGGCTGATACTAAGAGAGGTTTCTTGATAATTTACAAGATTATTATTATTATTATTATTATTGAAATGCACATATAATCAATGGCGAATTTCCGAATAAAAATTTGCATTTCTTAAGATCTATTTATTAAAGAGCCTGGGGTGAGGGAAGTTACAAGTCAATTAAAAATGTTAATAACCTAATAATTTAATAAATAGATCCTAAGAAATGCAAATTTTTAAGAATTATGAGATATTAAAACAATACCAATATTTTGGTAGATATTTGGCATTTTTAAATTTCAATGCACTTCACAGGCCACAATGTCCTAATTTTAATACTTATTCAGATTTGAAGTGATAGGGCTCTTGTTACGAGACCAGATACCACAAAATATCCACCCTGTATTCGAACTTAAAGCGTATTAAATGTGACATTATGAGTCAGATGACTTCCTGCTATTGTGGAGAGGATTGCTAATTCATGCGGCTTCCTTGTCATTTTACAGGAGTTGACAAGGAGATCTTTCTAGAAATAATCTTGCTGTGAATTAAAAATGAAACCTGAACTAAATTGAATCTATATGTTTCTCACATTCATTTTGTAATTATCTATAAATACAGAGCGCTCGTCTAAGCAAAATCATGTACAAATGTGGATATAGGCTATTTATAATGAATAAATTAAAAAATAACAGTTATTAAAATTAATCATTAGCATATAAGTTGAATTCCAGAAGGTACAAAGACTTGTTTATTAAAAGAGAGTACCATAATGTCGCTACTTAGGGATGCAAAATGCTTAAATTTGCGTTTAAAGCGCTTATTTAGTTAAGTATTTTCCCATGCCACTTAATCATAATGTTATATGAAAATGGTACATGAGCATATCTTCTTGTTCTCAAAATGTTTTTTCTTGAATCTGAAATACTCTGATTATCCATTTTCTTTGTTTTTTTTTCATCTTTAGGAACAGGGTCTACCATATAGAGGGTGAGGCAGGTGCAGTGCACCCTGGCCCAGCGCTTCAGGTGGGCCCTGCCGTGATTCAGAATTAAAATAATGTTCTGAACAATAATAGCTTTTACACGCTCTGAAAGTATACAAGTTTGATCCCACTTGACTGGCTCAGCGTCGACGCCGTCGTTATAAGGCAATGATTGCAATGATACCTATTAAAAGAGGGGGAAGGGGATTGATTTATGAATAAAGAAATCCACGTCAGACATGTTAAGACAGAGTGGAATACTTCTGGGAGCTGAGGCAGAGTTCAAACAGATTTGTAAATCATCAGCTATAAACTTTTTCTGCATTTAATGTAATATTTTTTATGCTTGCATTTATGTATGTTTGTTTATATTAAGTTGCTCAAACAAAAAGTAAAATCATAGATTAAACGATCAACTCCTAGCAATGCAATGTGCATTGCTGCTGCACCGGCCAGGGTCAGAATGAAAAGAATTAATGAAAAAGTTTTAATTTAGCAGTCGCCAAATTTGGGTATATACGAAGTTCATAATATATATTATAGTCTTGTGCAAATATGCAAAATGTTGTTAATATAAGGCAAGTAGATTTGCAATCATTTACCTCACCTATTAGTTAATAATTTATAATATAGCGTATAATAATTTGATAATTCATTCTATAACTGCTTAATATTGTCAGATATAACGATGTCCACACCAAGAAAACTCCTTCTGGGTGAAAAAAAGAAAAATTATCAGTAAAGTAAAAAGAAGAAAAGCTAAATTTCAAAAAGTCACAAGTAGATCTGTTTTCTTGGCTACGCAATGTTTCTGGCAAAGAAATTGCTTCAACTTCAAAAATTGCAATTCAAATTTCAACTGGGAAAGAAAGCTCCGCGTAAAGTTCACAGTCCAGCAATGAAAATGTTGAAACGGTGAAATTTGGTGAAGAATTGTAAGTTTAGACAAATATGTCCGAATCAGAAAATAATGACGAAAATGATAATAACAAATATTATCAAGAGGGTGTAAATGATTCTGGTTTATGACCATGCATTAAACTGATAAATCGGTCCTCTACAACATAAAGCAGTTTTTGCTTAAAATGCTGAAGATAGATCATTTTCTATTACTTACGACTTTAAAAAATGCCTAATGGTGAAACTCAACTTCGCAGTTGGTTAATTTATTCAAAAATGCAAGACTCCGTATTTTGTTTTTGTTGTATAATTTTTTCCAAAAGAAGAAAAAATGATCAAACTACACTATTTATAGGTGGCTGTAATTGGAGAAAGTTGTCAAATGTAATCCAAGATCATGAACACTCTAGTTGTTATATTAATTCGTTTATTGCTTGGAAATAATTACTAAAGCGATTAAATTTATGTTCGACTATTGATGAAACAAATCAATTTAATATTAATAAGGAAACTTCACGACTCAAATTACTATTTCAAAGATTTGGTGTGATTCTATATTTTGCATGTGTAATAATCTTCCATTTTGAGGAACCCATGAAATAATAAGGAAGCCTAATTATGGAAATTTTTAAAGTTTAATAGAATTATTAAGTAAATACGATCCTGTGGTAAGGGATCATATAAACAAAATAATAAATTCCAAAAATAGAGTTGTGCATCATTTAGCTCATAGGTCGCAAGACAAATTATTGCTGTGTTAAGAAATGACAAAATTAAGCACGATATAACTGCAGCCATGTACTATAGTATCCAAATGTATTCCTCTCCTGATATTTCCCATAAGGAAGAAACTTTAATCGTTATCAAATATGTAAATTTTGAATAGAAAACTTTAATATATTTTATTGAAGGTTTAATATATTTTAAATATTGAATGAATATTATTCATTTATACATTTTATTGAAGTAACTGATATGACTGGCGAAGGACTAGCAAAGACTCTATTGGAAAAATTAAGCGAACTTGATTTAGATATTATGAATTGTAGAGGACAAGCGTACAACAATAGTAGCAACATGAAAGGGAAATATAAAGATGTACAGTTCTAGAACATTTCCTCTACACCCGCATGCAATTTATCTGCCTTACTTATTACACTCTTTTAATTTATTAATTTGTGATGCAGCATCCAGCAATATATATAGTAAAAAATTTTGGGGGGATTTTGCAACGTTTATATTGATTATTTTCCACATCTACAAACAGACGGAAAATTCTACAAAAGCATTTAATTATTAATCTTAAACCATCATGTGATAGTCCTTGGGAAGCCAAAATAGATCGGTTAAAGCTGTGTATATGCAGAATATGCCCTAGAAGAATTACTGACTCTGGAGCATTACAAACCTGTAATGCCCTAAAAGAATTTATTCATGTAAGTATTCTTATAACGATAATACAGTGATATCCGAAGCTAAAAGCTTATTAGATGCAACACAAGAAATGCCCTTTATTTTATGTTTAATAGTATGGTTTGCAATAAAACTATCAATAAACTATTTCAAACAAAAACAATTGCTCTTGATTCGGCTTTCAATTTAATCAATCAAATTAAAACTGAAATTAAAAATTTAAGAACAAAATTTAACACATTTTTAGACGAAACAAAAGTGCTAGCATGTAATTTGAACATTTCAGAATATTTTCCTGTAAAGCAAATTCGAAAAAGGAAAAGATTATATTTCGAATTAGCAGAAGACGAAAATATAAAAAAATCCGGTAAATTAATTTAGGTGTTATTTTTTTAACAATGTATTTAATTACTGTTGTTGTACAAATAGAAGATAGACTTCAAATAATACCAAACATTATTTCTGATTTCAAATTAGTCAATGGTACAAAATTTTGAGAAAAACACGAGTTAGAGATATGTTCCAAAAACGTTGTAAAGTTTTATAACAAAGATGTAAATGAAAACCTAATCCAAGAAACGCTTCGGGATTTGATTTTGAAGGGAAGAGATGTATGTTACGTACAAGACATATTGCAATATATACTAATAACTATAATGAGTTATTTCTAAATGTATTAACTGAATTAAAACTTTTCTTTACATTGCCAGTTACCATAGCAAATGCTGAGCACTCTTTTAGCAAATTAAAATTGATTAAGAATTATCTTCGGTCAAGCATATGTTCAGAACGCTTAAGCGCACTTTCTATATTAAGCGTTGACAAAAAAATTGCAAAATATTGTAATTTTTCTGAAATAATTGATGTATTAGCAAAAATAAAATCACGCCTTAATTAAACATGCTTTAATAATAAGTGCTCAGTTTTTTTATTAAAAAAAATTAGGGCCCCAAATTTCTTCTTGCAACCGAGCCCCCTAATTAAGAAGGCCAGTCCTGGTTACAAATGCTAATAAAATTAATTATATAGCATAAATTAAAAATAGTATTTTATTTTTGTCGTTATTCTTGTGTCCGTTAATAATGTCATGCTCAATAATTGTAGAAAAATACTATTTTTTTACATAATGTTGAAAATTCAATGTTATAAGGTATGTGCCTTTGAAAGCAACAATAAAAGTTTCTCCTTTGCCTTGGCATGGCTAAGCATGAACAAGATATCAAATTCCTTTTTGTTTCTAAAAATAAATGAAAGGCAACAAAAGATGGAATCAATACCAAAGAGCTATTCAAGATCCCACAACTTTTTTTTTCTGTTCTTCTTGACAATTAATGATTGGGTTATAAAGTTATCGTTTTCATCTAGTTCAGATGAGAAATACCAATCGGTAAATATAGATCTTTTACCTTTTTTCAAAGTTCATATGCTGTCAAATCTCGCCATTTTATCTCGATTGTGTCAGAAAAGATGAGCAGCTTTTCCTCCTGAAAAGTCGCGGATATCTTGGTAACCTTGCGCAACAACAATGGAATTTCTTTTCTTTTGTTTCTTGGAAACGCTTTTATATCGACATCGTTAACCATCAATGTTTACTTTCACCCATTTCTCCCCTTTTCATTATGCTTAATCGTATTTTTAGAGGTTGTCTTTGGACTCTGCGAGCCATGAAAAATATTAAACTTTCGGTTCTTTGTTTTAACTTGGTTACGCTGTTCCAAACTCCGATTGTTTTCCCGCCAACTTGCGTAAAGTTCGGCAGAATGAGTGCGAAGGGATGACAAAGCAGATGTTTTGATGAATATTAAAACGAGACGGGTGTTAAGTAAGCGTGAAATGAGGTTTTTCTCACGTGCTTATCCAACAAAAGCTTGAATGGCCAAAAGTGTAAGCAAAATAAAGAGGTGTTACTTCAGATGAAATTGAATTTTTCCCGGGAATTTTTTTTTTTTAAAGACTGCTTTACTTAAAAACAACTTATATTCAAACATAGTTCATTATTTAAAAATATTACGAATCTTTTAACGTCTTCAAATCTATTTCCGAAATTTCTAGAGATTTAAATAAATTTTTTAATAATTTTAAAAAAATTGTTTTGTCATAAAAAATTAAGAGAAGGTTGTCTCAAAAAACTGGAAGGCAAACATTTATGCTGTCACTTACTATCTGATATAATAAATCATTAATGTTAGAAACAATCCAAAATAGGACGTGAAAATCACTTTTCAGTCCCTAACTTCTAAAATATTGCAGTTATCGAAAAACTTTAAATTGGAAAGTTGTTCGTCTAAATGAGGCTGACGTCTTCTAATTTACCTGATTAATTTTTTTTTCTCTATTCAATATTAAGAAAGTTATGGCGAAATGAAAGTGTTACTCTTAACCATTTCCATCCTTTTTGAGTTAGATAGGCAATTTATGAACTCGTCCGAGATTTTTATATTTCTAATAAATTTCAAGCCAGATAAAATCCAAACAAAATTACTCTAGATATGAATTGAAGAAAGTTTCTTGGAATCTTGCCATGAGAACTATTGCAATAGGTAGTCTTCCTTTAGGAATCTGCCTAAAAGCATTTCGATAAATCAAGTTTTATCATGTTCCAATTAGTTACATTAAAGTTACCATCTATAAATATGAATTGTTAATAATGAAAATCCTAAATGCATTTAAACAAGCAAGAAGAAGGTCTTCCATTTTTTTTCAAAGTTTAGTTAGTATTTTAAATGAATAGAACAATATAGAACATATCTAAAAACAACAATAACGTGAATGACATTACGACTACGTTCTCTACAGACAGTCAAGGCTCAGCCACACACACTGACATAAAGAATGGTTCATCCTACTGCATGTCTTTATTTTACTATACGGATCCTATCAAATTCATGACTCATGATAAACAAGAGGTGGTGTCAACCCATTTCAATTTTCGATTGGCGGCTCACTTTTCAAATCATTGTAAATCCGCAATGAATTGCATTTATCTTTATTATTCGAATAATTTGTATTTTGTACAGAAAAATCAGCTGGAAATTTTCTTTTTGATGATCAGCTATAAATTAAGATTTTGTGACGGTAAAAAACATTAAAACAGGCAACAGATTTTTTTTGTGCAAATTATTTGTCTCAGTGTATGACATTTTCACAACAGTATGTTTAAACAATCTTTTCTATGGTTTTTTTCACTAATTATGTATTCTAGATGACAAAATAGAGTTTTTTGATTGCTCTTAAAATTCCATATAAAATCCCCAACGAAATCTGCTGAAGATAAAATTGTGTAAGGCGTAAATTAATTTAAATGTTTTTGAAGAATATGTGATGGTTATATCTTTGAGCTTTATTTAGATAATCGATATTCGAAATGTTATTTTCAGCAGAGATTCGTAATTAATTTGTTTAAAACATCTTATTTATGTGCTTTTTATATTTTAAAATATTATTTTATTTTGAAAATATTTTTTTTTTGCTCTACTTTAAATGAATCTAATGACTTTCCTTCCAAGAATTTTTCTTTCATTCTTTCCGTTCTTGTGTTTTGGTTATTTTGAAATTGACTGAATTGCTATTATTAAATAGTGAGATTTTCAACTAAGAGTAGTTTGGCTTTTGGAAATTTTTCAATCATTCTTAAGTCTACATCTTTAATTTAAAATATTTGGGGTTGATGGACCAAAACGAAAGAAGACCATTTACCTCGATTTTACTTTTTTTTAAAACCGATGTTCTACTAAATACAGAGCTCTCTTCAAATCAGTGTTATAATTCCTATAAAGGTGAAACATTTGTTTTTACAAATGACAAAACAGAGCAATTAGTGCTTTACATTTGTCAAATAAGTTCTCCTCATTAACCTCACTTCAAAAAGATCTGACACTTTACGCATAGTTTCTAATCATTTACATCTGTTTTTTTTGCAAAAAAAAAGTTATGTTAGCAAAACAATTTGTCATTTTCTGCTTTTGGCCGATTTCCATGTTTCCACTTTTGAAATCTGAAGCCATTACTCTCTTATTCCCCCTAAACAACAGTTACAAAGTAATTTTCCACTCAATCATTATTATGGCGAATGACAGTTTGTTTAGCGACTAGACAAGTTTATAAATAGATCCTCTCTAAATGCGAAAAAGAGAGAGGTCAACATCCCTCACATTAACACGATCATCATGCATTTTCCTCGATTTTTATTTTAAAATTTTTCTTCTTACAACCCGTCTGCCTTCCTGACCCCAGAATTCTTCCGCTAGCCACGGTTACGATTGGCGACTACATAACTATCGCCTCCATAAATTCCTGCAGATGCCAATGCCTGAGGAAAAATGCAAAGATGAGTCAACGTTATGATTTGTGGGCTCTTGTTGGTTGTTATAAATTCGGAATTTATGGAAGGGAGTAGTTGGGGTTAAATTCTAATTACTCTGCCACCGGTCTGGCCCAAAACAGCTACATGACCGCTCAGGTTGGGACAACTAGATCAAAGTTCCTAGAAATGTTTCTTTGCAAATTATTAATTCATTTCTGAAAATTTTTTTTATTTTCAATGACCTGATCATGATCATTTCAAAAATGATCGAATATAAATGCTTCGTCTGTATAAAAAAAGATATAAATGAGAAAATCGCTTGGAACGAAATGTTTTATTCAATTATAATATTTTTATAAGAAATAGAATTTTGGAAAATCGTTTTCAAAAGAGAAATTTTGCGATAAATATTTTTTTAAGACTTCTTCGTATGCGTAGGTAAAAAGAAAAAACTTTATAATCATTTTTAAAAAAACCCTGGACTTTTAGATTTACAAATCTTACGCTTCAAATTTTCTCTAGTTCGTAGACCAAGTCTCTACAGTTAAAATGTCTGTCTGTGAATGATATAACTGAAAATTCCTTGTTCTAGATGGATGAAATTCAGTATGTTGTTTTTAGATAATTTTTCTAAAAATTCTTAATAAAATTTATTTGTAGTATGTTTTTTTTTTTTTGTCAGTTCTATTCAAGTTCAAGAGAACATGAGCGTGACCTGTAAAATTTGATGCATAATTTTAACATTTGAGGCATAAATACACAGCAGATTTTGGACCAAATCTGTCGTGGAGTTAACTCCACAA
This sequence comes from Argiope trifasciata, assembly GCA_026543055.1. NCBI lineage: Eukaryota > Metazoa > Arthropoda > Arachnida > Araneae > Araneidae > Argiope > Argiope trifasciata. The sequence continues at coordinate 92,502 of JAPMOQ010038404.1, forward strand.
CGGAAATGAAATGTGGTAAATATTAAATAAACGAAATTTGGCATTGGATTTTATTTCTAAAATAGCAGTTCTGTATCAAATTACCATTTTAATCCATGCATAAAAACATTCAAAATGTATACAGATTTCTTCATTATTTTCTAGTAAATAAAAATGAACGCTTTGAAGCATAAAACGTTTAACAGAAAAATGAAAATATGGATAAAAAAATTATTAAATTGATACATGAGCTTAGCTAGTCAGGGCTAACAAAAATTATTTGATAACATTTCTAAATCAGTTCCAAAATTTTATAAGAAATTGCATAATATAAAATTGGAAATAAGTCAATTAATATCCTTTTTGGAATGATCTTTTAAATTAGGAATATTTCTTTATGTTTTTGATGAATCTTCAGTTTTAATTTTATTATGTTTCCCTAAAAATTTCCAATAGTTAGCATATCAATCATGTTTTCTAACAATATCTGTCTTACATAATTACAAATATTGCTTAACTAGCCGCCTTTGGCGACCAGCTGTTTCGCCATGAGTAAAGCGTTCTAAAATTTTCAATTAAATCACATGTTCATTAGCCTTGAAGTAATTCCGGGCATTGATTGACCTGAAATTAATATTTTCTTAAAGATGATGGACGGAAAGTTCTAAAAGTACACCTTTTCCTAATAATATTCTTTAATTTTATAAATCAGTTAGTTTTAACCATCGATTATGCTTCCAAAATATTAAAAAAAATCGGTGATGTTGCCAAAATATTAAATATGTTTTTTTAAAGAAAGCGAGAAAGGGAAAAAAAAGTATTAAATTAATGATACAGATATTGCAAACGATTACATAAATATGCCATTGAGTCGGGACTTCAATGCATATCCTGTCTAAATTCAATCAGGTTTAACGTAAATAAAGAAGATTTGTTGAATAAAATGATTTAGATATTGCAAACGATTGTAGAAAAATTTGCTTTGCATTTATTTTTTAAAGAAAATATCACATTTTATATTTATATTATTTTATCCAGTCACGTGCTTAAAAGTTGCATTTCTGTAGATTTATTTTGCCATGATAATTTTTTTATTTGAACTTCCGGCATTCTTTTATTTTATCCAGTCACGTAATAAAAACATGGTTAAAATATTTCTTTAAAAATTCGTTAAAAATAGAAGCTTGCATTATAAATTAAAAAATTGATACCATTAGAAAGCTTATTTTTTAATCTTTAAATTGATGTAAAAATCATGTTTATGCGATCATATTTTCGGAAGTTATAGCGGAAAAACGTCAAAATTTCGCTTAAATTTTAATTAATTCAAATTCTAATTAAAAATTCGAAAAAGGGGCTCCGAGGTGCACATTCCGGACCTCCAAGGTATACATGTACCAAATTTGGTAGCTGTAGGTCCAACGGTCTGGCCTGTAGAGCGCCAACACACACACACACACACGCACACACACACACACATTGAGCTTTAGATTAATGACTGCATCTATATAAATCAAAAGTATTAAACAGAAAGTCTTCCGCAGAGAAGCACAAGGTAGACTTATATGAAGATTTCCAAAAAATTAATGAAACAGTCATTCTTTATTAATTTAAAACTATCTTTCCATCCTACCTTTTAAACTCGTAGATGCAACTAATTTATTTAAACTAAAATTATAGAAAATGAACGAAATCGTGCTTCACATTATTCTATATAATATGATCAATTTAGAAAAATATAATTTAAACAATTTATTTTCAAAGCAAAATAGTTATCTTAATCTTTTGCATTGAAATCATTTAAAAAGAGCTTGTTTGCGAACGCAGTGGGATTAAGTTGAATGCTAATATTAAATGAGTCTTTACTTCTTGCATATGAAGCTTACAAAACGTAACTTTCAACAACTGATTATATATATAATGCTAATTTTTTGCTAAAAATATGTTATTTTGTGAGTATGTCAAATTTTGCTAGCAAACTTTGAAATATGAGTTAATTTTCAGTTAAATTTTTGTAATAGTCCATTAAACAGTAAATTTTTCTTTGGTTAAAAGTCATTACCATTACATCTGGAACAAGGCTAAGTGATGCTAAGATGAAATAAAAAGTAAAAGTAAAAATAGTAATTTAATTTAAAATATGAAGTAGATTAAAAATAATTTTATTTACGGTTTCATTGCTTCAGAAATTTGCTCAAATTTTAGAACGTATTAATCATTGTTTTAATGGTATTTACTTCATAAATTAAATAAATGCCATGCAGGTTTTTGGACTTTTTAGACAGTCAAATGATTAATATGCAATACAAGTTTTTAAAAAAAGTCAGCATGTTATTTTATAAGACTAGAAAACGTGAAAGTTTTACAATTTCAGTTAAATCAGTCATCTTATCATAATTATAGTTTATAATCATTAGTTAGTGATAAAGAATGCCGTTGATTCAACAGAATATAGAAATATTAAACAATACTAAAACAACAAACATATGAGGTAATGTGGAACTTTTTTTCAACAGGATCACTTTCATTTACTATTCTGAATTCAAATTATCATTTAGAGTTATTTAGAAACAAAAATATGCAAACAGTTAGCTATTTATCCTTGACATGTATGCCATTTAACGAATGTGCACTCAGAAATAAATTACAAAAAAAAATAAAACAATCGCAGTAAAGATTCAGCTGTTCTCAATAAACATGAATTCTATCATTGGGATATTTCTGTCCATTTTTGATGCAGATAATAGTGAAGTAATAAAAAATAAAACCTTTTATTAAACAGCTACTTATCATTGGGTAACAAGGATATTAAGTCAAGCGATGCTTCTCATCTATTGAGATTTACTAATCGAGAACATGCATTCTTATATCTACAACGCAGAGCATAAGAACAATCAAAAGAATAAACGTCCAGCCAGGAAAATGCGACAGAGACGATACGGCAACAAAGCTTAGGCATTGTAATGTAATCTACCTTCTTTCAATTTTTGATGGAGTTAATCATGTATTGTAAATTCTCCTACTCATGTTATTCAGGAATAGAATACAATTAAGGCTCACTCGTTTTATTCTTTGATATTTGTAAACTTAGATAATTTTTTCTGTTGTATCGAGCTAATTATACAAATAATAATATTAGAAATAATACATACTCACGACAAACGTTATCTCTGGGTACTATTTCGGTCTATTTTTAAGGAAATGCCATCTGATCAGCAGAATCAAATCTAAGCTGTCATCAGATTAGCTGTGGTACTAACAAAAAGAAATAAATTACAACTATTTATTCTTCAATGATATAATGTTTAACATTTATTTTAATTTTCTAAGGAAAGCATTTAAATATTCTTTTTCCAATTGATATATTTATTTATTTGATTAGTGACGACTAAGGAACTTGTGAATAGCAAGTTAAAGATATGGTTCTACTCAAAACCCAACAAGTATTTAGGCATAAAAAGATTTAAACTTACCTTAATTCTCCAAGCATTGTATACTATAGCACAGACGGAAGTGTTATCCATGTCTTCTGATGATAATTTCAAACTGTGATAACAGCTTCAAAACAGCAATCTCACAGAATTCTAACTGGAGATCAATTTATTGTTTATATCTTTTTAATTTTTGTCGTGAACTTTGTATCCCTTCGATTGAGAAAAAAGGATAGTTTCTAAAATATTTTCTCTAAAGTCGTGAACCGAAATACTGAAATTAATTTCAATAACTTAAAAAAGGAGTAGAAGTAATCTATTAAAAAGGAAACATAAAATTATCATGTGTACTAAAAATAATATGAAATGAAGAGGACCAAAAGCATTTCTTGATTTTTTAGTGTAGTGGTTTCTTGTTTTGAATTAGGACTGCAGAGAAAAGAATCTGTTAATGCATTGAGTTGTAAGCGAAACTGAACTTATAATTGTGCAAAAATTCTCTGTCTTTGTTCAAGTGTGTCAAAAAAGATCAGATCCATTTGAGATTTAAGAACACATTTTTTTAAACATATTAAATTTTTTTTATATATCGTAAGTCAAAAGTCCCATACAACAAAATATATGACATTTGGATATAATCACTGTAAATTAAAGAAATATAACATTTTCTGATAACATGAGAAAATTCCATATCAAAAAGAACAATGTGAAAATAGATGTAGCGTACCCATACAAACATTTTGTACTGATAGAAGTTTATTTGTATGATTTGACGCATGACATTTTGATACAATAAAGATGGTATGTGATCCAAAAAGTGGAGAGAGCGAAATTTATGATTTGTGGTTAAAACGCAAGTTGCAAAATTAGAAAACTTTATTGCCTTCTGATTTTTGGAAAAGTAAAATTTTTTTACGATTATATAGGTGTTTTGTTTTGTAACATAAATAACTGATGCAATGAAATATGATATTAAAGGAAACAATTTACTTATTAATTCTGAATATTTATCAAGTTTTAAGACGAGATGTTTCATTTATATTAGATATTGTTTTGCTTTGGAATTAGTGATTTCTGTCAACGAATCAGATTTTTTTTGCATGTTTCTTCAACTGAGGATTTTAGATTAATCAACTGTTCAAGACCTCAAGCAGATTGATTAAAAAAATTTCTATTAGCATAGTTGTCAAATGAATTTATAAAAAAAACATACACAGATATTCGGGGAATTATGAAATAATCATATAGTATTAATACGTTACCAAGTTCCTGTGTATTTAATAAAGGTCACTTAGTTATTACTAGCCGCCTTTGGCGACCAGCTGGTTCGCCATGAGTAAAGCGTTCTAAAATTTTCAATTAAATCACATATTCATTACCCTTGAAGTAATTCCGGGCATTGATTGGCCTGAAATTAATAATTTCTTTAAGATGATGGACAGAAAGTTCTAAAAGTACACCTTTTCCTAATAATATTCTTTAATTTTATAAATCAGTCAGTTTCAACTATCAGTTATGCTTCCAAAATATTAAAAATGTTTTTTTCGTTGATGTTGCCAAAACATTAAATAGTTTTTTAAAGAAAGCGAGAAAGGGAAAAAGTATTAAATTAATGATACAGATATTGCAAACGATTACATAAATATGCCATTAAGTCGGGATTTCAATGCATATCCTGTCTAAATTCAATCAGGTTTACCGTAAATAAAGAAGATTTGTTGAGTTAATGATATAGATATTGCAAACTATTGTAGAAACCTTTGCTTTGCATTTATTTTTTAAAGAAAATATCACATTTTATATTTCTTTTATTTTATCCAGTCACGTGCTAAAAGTTATATTTCTTTAAATTTGATTTACGATAGTTTTTTTTTTTTTGAACTTCCGTCATTGATTTCTTTCATTTTTATCCATTCACGTGATAAAAAAAACGTTAAACTATTTCTTTAAGAATTCGTTAAAAATAGAAGCTTAAGTTATACATTAAAACACTGATACCATTAGAAGGCTAATTTTTTAATCTTTAAATTGATGTAAAAATCATGTTTATGCGATCATATTTTCGGAAGTTATAGCGGAAAAACGTCGAAATTTCGCTTAAATTTTAATTAATTCAAATTCTAATTAAACATTCGAAAAAAGGGCTCCGAGTGCACATTCCGGACCTCCAAGGTATACATGTACCAAATTTGGTAGCTGTAGGACCAACGGTCTGGCCTGTAGAGCGCCAACACACACACACACACACACACACACACACACACACACACACACACACACACACACACACACACACACACACACACATTGAGCTTTATTATAAGTATAGATATCCTTTGTAAACACCAATTATTTGATTGAGTATTATTGGATGCAAACATGGATTGCACTCAGTTAGTCATAGTACAATAAATAAAATTATGTATATTTTTTACTAGGTCCTGAAATAAAAAAATAACTTTGATTAGAATAAAAATAAGTAGAAATGTGAGACAAAACTGACCGCAAGTCTCGTATTGTGCACTGCTTGGGGACAGAAAATATTTTATTATCTATTCTCTCTTCCGCATATTTCTTGTTTATCTATAAAGAGGTTGTCTGTCACCGGTTGAGGATTTCTGGCAAATCAAAAAAAAAAGTGAATGTATCCCTGAGGTGTTCTGCGAAGCTCATTGGAAGAAAAGGATTTCTATAACCGCCAAAAGATAATCTATTACTTGTCTTTTGATCCACGGCATGCAGCATATGCTACAAATGTAACTTCATTCAGGATGACCTCGATGTCAGCTTTTACTAAAGGGAAAATGCTTTTCTTCCATTTATAATTGACAAACTGGCAATTTGTCAAAAGAAAAAAAAACCCTTCGGAAATGGCAGAAAAATTGTTATTAACCTGGTTGTCAAATATTTTATGGTATTAAAATATTTTCAATTACAAAATATTAGGACTACAGAGTGTATACACATTGAATTGTTCAAATAATTAACTAAAATATTTTTGCAATATATCAAATATTGAAAATTAATTAACTATCGATGTGATATTTCATTTAGAGAAAGCCGTAAAATAATTATTTTAATGTTATATTTATGCGAAAATTATTACATCTTCATAATCTATCATAAAAATCAAATACTTTTATTTATAAGAAAATCATTGATTAATAATCAAAATGTTTGTGAATTATTTTATTGCAATCGTTTTTTTTTCTATGATGTATATTAAACAAATAAATAAAAGCATATATATTATCATAAAGTTATTGAAAACGAATCATTAAGTTATTGAATGAGTTAAAAATATACCGAAATGTGAAATTATATTGACCAGTTAGTAAAATAAAGTTATCATAAAATGCATTTATTGCCGATATCACTACATACTTGAACCTTCAATTGACCCTTTATATAATAAAAAGGAATCCCTGTACATCTCAGTTGAGAAAGTGATTAAAGAAAGCAATCTAAGTTGCTTCAAGAGGATCAAGACTCGTGATTTCGATAAATTAATCAGATCCTAACAATAACTACGGTTCTATTAACCAGACAATGCTGTATAGATCACTGAGTCGGCAAAACTGATAAAAATTGAATTTACAGGTGACATGAGCTGAATTCGTGAAGAGGATCACGTACATAAGTTGTTTACTCTTTCACTTGAAAATGATTCGTAAGATATATCATCAGAATACAGACAATATTATTTTGACGCTACCAGAGAATATAGATGGAGTGTTGATTAAGACTACAAAGCATTAACGATAAACTGAGTCTAAAATTGTCATTCATCCGACTTCTAGAAAACAGGAAACGATTAATTTGTTTATAATATAGAGATCAATTTATATCCAGAGGGAAACGTGAAAGTGGAAACACTCTTTTAAAAAATGAAGTAGATAATAATGAAAAATAGAGGAATGCTAGAAAACTGTTCTATATTTTCTATTTTTTTTTAAAGGATAAATTGACTCTTCAATGAATGATACAACATGATTTATTGAAGAATTGTGAGATTATGCATGCGACAAAAAACTTAATTTTGCTTTGATGTAAAGTTTACAAAGCGATAACGAATTCGGAAGAGTTATATAGCTTAAACGAAATTAAATAAAAATTGTTTGAATATATTTTTTTATAAAAATTTACAAGATAATAATCTGTATACGAATTCTCCTGAGTTTACAATTTCCATTTCAGAAAAAAAAGTTCATATTTGGATGACTGTAGGAAATGATGTTATTGTGACAATAGACTGTACTTTTCTAATATGTTCCACTACAAGAAAAAAAAACTTTTAAAAGAAAATGGGAAATTATTAAACTGCCCACAAACTATTGCTATTACAATGAATTTGTTGTTGCTTGTTCATCAAAAGCAATCGCAGTTTCTCCAACTTTTTACATTCCAGCTGATCCTTCCAGATTTCATTGCAAAATTCCCAGATGCAGTTTGAAATGCGAAATCATTCGTCAGAAGATTATAAAAGTAAAAACCGTCGGCAATCAAACCCTTCTATTATCGAAATAATTTCAGTGAGGCATTGTTGTTTTTCTGGTAAAGAAGAAACGAGTAACGCTCTTTTTTGAAAGCTATTACCATGATTATTTGAATCACACTCAATGAAATATAGTTTCATATATTCCTTACATAAACTAAAAAATTACCTTTTTTTTTGGAAATTACTGATAGTTTTTTTGTGGCCAAAGTATAAATAATTTTTCTATTGCTTAAAATCATAAAAAATATTTTTGACTTTATCTCTGTTTATATTTAAAGATTCAATTCACACCTCATCTGAAGGTCAATTATATGTTAATCAAATAAAGACAATGTATAAATTAATAAACAAATGATATTTTATATCAGTTAATCTATTTTATTTGAAATCTTCAAGAGTAATTAGTACATAGAAAAATAATTTCTCTTATATAATTTTGATTTTCTATCAAGAAGTTTATTTATTCCTTGTGGTAAATAAAAAAATGATTTCATAAACTTTAAACTGTAAAATCTGAACTGCATAAAGTTAACTTGAAATTTCATAACATTTTAACTTATAGATCAAATGAAATTTGAAACATTCACATAGTAAAATGTTATCGATAAAGCTTATAGATAAGAAATTCAGTTCCAAAACTTATCATAAAAAGAGGTAACATAAGTTAAGTGTACTATACTACACTATTATACTAAAGCATATAATATCGAAAAAGAAAATGTGACGATTTAAATCAAATTATTTATACATTTTTTTTGTTTCTATATGATTTTTTAGATCCTTTAATTTGTTTCATACTATTATTTAAAAATGCCATGAATTCAGTAATAAAAAACTAGTGAGAGTATCATCAAGCTTAAATTGGTTATTATATTTTTATTTTTAAAAACATGACTTTCTTGGTAACTGTTGTGTATGATCTATTGTAAATATTTTTTTACTATAAAAATAATCATTTATTTAAGAGAAAATTAACAAAAAAAAATATTTTTTAACAAAAATGCATTCAAAAAATTTATTTACAGTGAAAAATTTATAATGCAAAGAATTTATTAACGGCTATATTTTAATCATTTATTTAAAATTACTCATTAAAAGCAAACTAAGAAGACAAATATTTTTTTAACATCAATGCATTTGAATTATTTTTTTTACAGAACAGCAAACGTCTTTTTTCAATAAATAAATAAATAAACTTTGCGAAAGTTATTGAAATTAGATTTGTGGAATGTCTTTTTTATTTATTTCCTTTCAGATCTCATCTCAAGTTTTACTACCTGCAGATCTAAACAACAGCTGTCAAAACCATCCCCCCATTGTAATGGTCCATTCATGAAAGAGGCAGAGTCCGAATCCCCGCGTGCATTCTATTTGGCGAGGTCGGTTCTGGCAACCCGAATTTTCTGTAGGTTACTGGATTAGCCGGTTATGTTGCCACTGAAACTTATGGATGGACAAAAGATGAAGATCAGGCGCTCCTCTCGAAGATGAGCAGTTGATGTGCTACTTCTGAAAACGGTGGAACACTCCTTCCTTCCTTCTCTTGGCCATTGGTTGAACTGTTGTGATCCTATAACTGTGAACTGACAGGACACTTGTTGGTCATTGTTGGTTGTGGTGTGCATGTGATCAGTGATTCTTAGGAGCAAAATGACTCTGCGGATTTCTCAATTGTTGAACATGAATTGCGTAAGTATAGAATAGTTTAGTATTGTTTTTAAAAAGATCATTTGTAATTCACACTGAAGGAAAATATGGCAGTAGTTGATTATTTGAACAAGTGATGTTGGTTAAAATAATTCAAAAGATTTTTACCATTTTGGGAAGTTTAATATATACTTATTATTAATAGTAGGTATTCTAAAGCAGAGTATTAGTGGGACGATCAGTTAAAATTTTTTTAATGATTATTTTCCCAACTATTAAAAATGTTAAGATATCTTCATATCACAAATTTTTTAATTACAGCAGTTTCTAAAAGAAAGGCCTAATATGAGTTTGTAAATAATAGTTTCAAAATACTTTTGTATTAATGTTGAAGGTGAAATTATCATAGGCTTACTTTTCGATAAATTTGCAAAACCTTTTTAAAGCTTAACAAAATCAAATCTATATATTTGCATCAAAATATACAATTATAATCCCTACATGCACTTAGAAATTCATTAGTAACAGTGAATAAGTTCACAAGGCAGATATTCTGAAGGACAAGAAATTAATGAATTCGTGTTATAAATTTTTCAAAACTACTCGAAAAATTATTTAAAAAAAACACTCGAGTTGATTGATAAATTCATAAATTTTATTTATTCCTTTCATTATCAATTATATGTAATAATTATATAATTTAGTTAATAAGATTCCTTATCAATGTGATAATACTTTGTATCGAATGTGTCATGTTGTCATTTTCGAAATTTTTTGGTAGTTATTTTTCAAAGATTCTTTTTGTATTAAAAGTGCTTTGTTGTATTCTGTCTATATACATTATGTTATTCGCGAAATTCAATTCGTCTTTTTGCTCACTATACAGATTTGTAATTTTGTCAAATTGAATCCCCATTAGAGAATTGAGAGTGCAAGAGGAATGTAATAGATAACAACAAGATTAACCCTTTCACCATTCTCCCTTGTCCGAGAAAATTTCTGTTTTTCAATGTTTTTCGTTGCATTAAAACAAACGAAAATAAAAACTGATACAAGTATATATTTACAAAGCGTTTAAAAGTTTTAAAATGTGGAAGAACGCTTAAAGCCCTTTACTGCTACCCAGCAAAAGTTTCACATGAGCTCGCCGGATGCGTTATGGACGACGAAGAAGTTAACATTATCCAATTTTAATCCCATAACCTACGAATATATTTAATTATTTAATTAGATTACGCTTTGTATTAAGACATTTACAGTTATTTCAATTCCCGCAATAACTTCTGCACGTGTCCATGCGATATTTGTTGCTTACATTAATTGTTGTTAGGACTTAGATAACGAAAATTCTGTTTTTCAATGGATGAGCCAGGCCTATAATAGTAACGGAAAAAATTAATTGATGCATATAAAGTAACGTTTTCTCAGAGAAAGTTTGTCCGAGACAAACAAATCTCCAAATTTTTTTTCCCTTTTTATAATTCTTATTTTAAATGATTTCTATCCAAGCTCCCATAATGTTTAAAGTCCGCTACTTGGATTTAACAATATATATTTTTGTTATTTCTTTCAATTTATAGCCTTTGTATATTTAAACAGATAGCATATATATTAAATGCAATTTATAAAATTGCATACACCAAAGTGAATTTAGATCTAGGAATAATTCGACAGTAAATAAATTATCTATAAAATTTGAATTTTTCAAAACTGGCATGGCTTAAGGAAAAAAAAAAAATCTTATAGTGTTTTAAATATTTCAAGTGAATAAAACTGTTCACATTTTATTATTTGAGAAATATTTAAAATCGAAGGAACAATTTTATATTGATAGCTATATGAATAAAAATATTGCGAGAAAAGCAAGTTAACTAGAATTATTAAAACAATATTTGATATTTATTTTATCATATTTCATCTTCATTTAAATTAAATTAGGAAATGGGCATAAAGATAAGAATTTTGATAAAATAGTAGACAGTTTCATTTTTGATTTTTTAAACTGTCTAATAAATATAAAAGAATAATATGTCAAGTTGACAATCGCATCTTTTTTAATACATTAAAATTATATGAGCGATATGAAATCAAATGCCGATAAAAAATCGATTTGTGCAGAGCTATTTACTAGTAAAAAACTGTACATCAATACTGTAATACGCAAAAAATAGTTTTATTTGCAAAATTTCCATTTATATTTAACTAAAAATGTTTATTTCTCTGATTTATAAGTCAGATTTATTTCAACCTTATCCACCGAATGAAGGAATGTTTTCCCTTCAATTATGAATGACAAATGAATTATAAAAATCGCTCAGAATTTTTTAATGAAAAACTGATTGGAAAATATTATCTCAATTAAATAAAAAAATTAATATTTTATTGAAATTATTTCCAATTCAACGGATTTAAAATTTATTACCCAAAATTTACAATAAGCTATTTAGCCTGATATATTGTTTTATATTTAATTTCAGCTTGATTGTTTAGATGTAAATTCATGTCCATGATTTCGACAAATTGTCAGACATTAAAGCTGAGTTATTTTAATTTTTTTTCAAGTGTTTTGTTTATTGCGTATGCGGACTTTTTTAATGAAGACCAATCCCATGACATCATAGTGCTAAAAAATAATATAAATGTGCGGCATTCATATTTTCTAAATTTTACAGTGCTGTAATTACACATTTTTATTTCTCTTGTAAACTACACATGGATTAAATAGAATCCTTCTTTAGCTTCCAACATTGGAAGAAAATCATGCAATCAAATAATAGACGAAGCAATGAAAATCATTTGGATTTCATTCATAGTAATGAGAATACTGTTGGGAAATGTATTTAAAAATAGGTTTTAAAGCTTAATTTTTAGTTAATTTAGTTAATTAAAAATCCTTCCGAAGTGCACATTCTCACCCTTCAAAATATATGTGCTCCAGATTGTCAACTCTAGGTCAAATGATCGGGTCTGTTGTCTGCCAACATATAGACAGATACACACATTCAGTTTTATTATTAGTAGAAAAGAAAAACAAACTCATAAACCAATTTTTTCTTAATAAAAGATATTATATTGAAAAAAAAAACACATATAAAATATCAAATATCTCTGTGTTTATCGGAAATATTTAAAGCAGAAATTTATATTCCTCTAAACTTTTAATATATAAATTGAATGTTTTTGAATGAAAATGTATAATGCTCCATAATTGATAACTTTTTCTTGTTGATTGTAAATGGAATGATAAAAAAGAGTGATATAAATTTATTGTTATATTAATCAATATAAAATTATTGGCAGCATTTAAACTTGAATATATGAAGTATAAATTATTTAGAGTTTTAGGATAGATATATGAATTAATTAAAATTTTAACATCGATTTGCATTAGATTACACAGTAAATTTGTATTGTATATGGAAGTAAATGGTGCATGATATATATACAAATATATTGCCTAGCTATTAAAGTTTACTAGGTAAAAGGAAAGGAAAAATTATTAGATTTCAGGCTATTATTCTATTTAAGAAACAACACAGTTTTTCAAAAAAAGTTCTTAATTAGATTTTAAATATTGATTCTTTGAGAATGAAATGAAATAATAATAATATATTATATTAAATACTTAAATTTACTGTTTGATTTAAAATACTTATATTTACAGTACTTTCAAAAAATATATATTTTTTACTTTAAATTCCCTTGTAATATATTGATGGAAACTTGCAGGTTGGTTAGAACGAATTCTATATTCAGAAAACTGTATAGGATAACTAGAAGTCAAAAGTACACCAAGTTCCCATCTCAAAAGGAGGGGAAACACTTTATGTAAAAGATGAATAACAACAACAACAATATCAAAAGAATTAATGAGATGGTTTCTAGAAATAAATTTCATCAATCATTTGATTGTGAAAGAAACATTAACAATGTTTCAATTAGTAGCTATTCGTGTTAATTAAGAATTTCAATTAATGATGTAGTTGTAAACAATAACAGAATAATTAATAACGCGAATTATAATTAATGGGGGTCATCTTGATACAGAGACGATAACTGTTAGTCACAGTTTTTCAGTTGGGCCAACTAGGGACAAGAGTACGATTTAACTACTTCATGCGTCAAAGTCGCTTGAATAACACCTTTCAACATGGGGATGGGGGAACATTCACATGCCTAATAGATATAACGCAGAAGAAAAGTAATCATGCTCGAACCGGGACTCGAAACTGGCACGCCCAAATTATGGCGGAAACACGAAACCCCTATGTCAGGACGCTGGCTCTTAAACTGTTACATGGCTCAATTGATACTTCAATTGTAAATAACCTTCTATTTCCATATGAACTAGTTAAACATTTAATAAAAAGTAGGAATGGAATATTGTTAAAAATATTTGGATTTTAGGGTTCTAGATTCACGTTCTGAGCTAAATCTGAAATAAATATATAATTAAAGATACTTTCCAAAAACGGGAAAAAAAGAAATGATTATACTTTTTCAATTTCTGGAAGATATTGAGATAGCACATTACTTCCATGAGATTTCTTTTCTTAATTACATTCTATTCTATATTACTATTTGTGGTAGCAAACATACAAATATCAAATCGAAAACTTTTTATAGTTACTTCACCGATTAAGAAAATAGCAGTATTCTTACATTATTAACTTTATCTGTAATGAAAATTGAGTACTCAATTTCCATCAATTAAAAATCATGTTATTTATCAGTTTATTCAATTATATGTTACATTCGTGATAAAAAATGAATTGTGAATCTAATCCCCAACATTTCACTCAAAAATTGCAGTTGTTCGCTGTCATTTTCTTCCGACGAAATTCTCCAATTAGGCCAAAAACAATTCGATTTGGTAATTCCTTTCTTCCAAAAATAGCTAGAACAGAAGAAATATTATACTTTCACCTAGAAACCAGCAATTTAGGGGTGAAAACTAAATCTTCGAATACTTCGTGGCTCGCCTCAAAATCCTCACACGCAGTAGCAAAACAATGATGCTCTTATTGAGACGAGACACGCTTCTCTATTTAAAACACGAAGAGAAAGGCAACAAGAAAAAAAGTCGTTTGGTTATTGATTCATTGTTTTGAGGCTTCCGTCTTTTTATTTATCGTTTTCTTCATCCTATTCTGGATAAGAAGTGAAAAGCAGTCATCTTCCTTTTGTTCCCTTTGGTTACAGTATCATCAGTTTTTCTTTCTTTTAATGAGCAGTCTGCGCAATTAGATAACAGAATTAGTAATGAAGGGTTGGTAGCATATTGACTGTCTGAGCAGGCATTGTTTTCTGCCCTCGAAATAGCGATTTTTGAGTTTAGTCTGGATTATTTTGTTGTAAAAATAAAAATGGTCGTGTTTATTTATGCAAATGAAGGAACTAATCTTTTGTGTTTTGGAATGGTTCGCTTTAAGATACCTTAGAGATAAATGTTTTATTGTGTAACATTTGGTTTTCAAAGAGATATTTTTAGACAGAATTACGTTAAAAAACTGCTACTTTTAACATTTATTAGATATTTACAATATTTATTTTAATTTTCAAAAGATTAAAAATGATTTACTTCTGGTTAAAACTGATCCAAAAATTTGATATTTAGTCTTTTAATTAGTATGGCTGCTTTGATGAACTTTTTATGAAAGGCTATTATGAGAGATTTATAGTTCTAAATGCTTTACAAGAACGAGGCAAGCGTGCATTTGTATACATATTTCTAAATAATAATTATCATAAATGTTCCCTAATTAATTAGTTAATTAACTATAATTATAATACCTGATAGGAAAAAACAAATCTAAGGAAATGTTATACCATTTGAACTAAAAGCAGTAACAGCATATAAAAATGATGATACTTTTAAAATTGAATTCCTGAATTCGGTATGTACATTTTATTTAAAAAATGAAACAGGACAATGAATTTCTAAAATAAACTTTTTAGTAATTATTTTCTTTGTTTGGGAAACTTATTTCATAAGCTGAATAACCCGTTTCTGATCAACATTCTTTTAAAGAATATGAATTACATACAAGCTATTTATATCCTATCGTTTCAAATCTTTATTTTAATTTCACTCATTTGCTTTCTAAGGATAGATGACATTATTCGGTGAGTATTTCGAAATGAGAAGGAATATACTGTAGAAAGAGAACATGATAAAATAAATCTAAAAAAAGTATAGACAGTAAGATGGGATGTTTGTTTTAGTAATTACTATAAATTAGAAGGATATTTTTTGCTAAATACAGAGGCAGATATCTGGCAAGACAGCCTATTACTTCATTTCTTAACTTGCTTGTTGCAAATTCTTAAGTCAGTAAGTAAGTTAATTGAAATACTACTAAAGCCTAATTGCGAAATTTTATAAAATAATACACATTTTTGAATTATTACAATATTGTTAACATTGTGTCTAGTATAATCGATCAGATTCCTGTCTATTTCATTGCATTCATTGTTGTTATTAAATATTAATGAATATTAAAACTCAGCTTGATAACAGTATATAAATAAGGAAGTTACGTAATCATGAGGGGCAACAAATAAAAACATTTTATTTCATAAAATTTTTAAGATAAAATGCAATTTAAAATAAATCCTTAACACGATGCTAAGATGAAAATAAGATTGATTTATCAAAAGTGAATCTTCATAATAGGGCACTGTCCTGGAACCTCAAAACACATAAATCCGCTACTCTTCGGTCGATTGACAGTCTTTGGAAAATGCAATTTTGAATATTATGTAAAAGTTGCACAGTTTATTAGAAACTTTTCCTATTTCAATTTTTCTAGAGGTAGCTAAATCATATTGTATTTTCTTGGCTATGAAATCATGGATAATGCACTCTTCCTGAAAAAGTTTGCTGTCATTATTTTTCTACCACTTGCTTCTGTTCCTTTCTATGGTAAGCTAAATTTCTTAATTTATAACAAATGAATTTTTTTTTTGCCTCGTCTATTCCAACAAGGATAAAGAAAGGAGAGTGAGATAACGCAAAAAGGAAAAAATTAATCAAAATACCGATTTTTAATTTTTTTTTTATTTTCACCACTATCAGTTTCTGCAGGAAGTCTAGAAATATATAGATAGAATGGAAAAAAGTTCTTTACGTCTACAGTGAGGGAGGCAGGTTTCTCTCAAGTTGGGAATTTGTTAAAGCAGAGATAATAACTCAGGTGAGAAGGTCGTTGCGGAGGAGTTCTTCGTGTTCGCTAATAAATTTTTTGAATGTTCAGAGAATGCTCAGCGACGTCAACCGGATATTACTGGGAGCTATTGGATGTTAGTGTGATAGATGTTCACAATGAACAGAGGAAATAGTCGGTGCATCCATTCAAATTTATGCAAAAATCCACCATCTTCCATCATACTTTGAAAGGGTCCATTGAACATAAGATTTTTTTCCATCCTACAGTTATTACAATTGAGAAAAAATTTTCATGTTAATCTATAGCTGTTAAATAGCATTGCAATAAGAAATTAGCATATAAAACTCCATCAATTATGTAAAAATTATCCATTGCACCAACTGAAAGAAAAAAAATATTTTTGGATGAGATTTTAAGATATATCGCATTATGCGTAATTGCACTGAATTTAAAATCAGTTTTAAATTTGTATTATTTTATATTGATTAGCAGTTTAAGAACGTAATACAAAGGTTGTTTTGTTTATAAGTTTTTGTTTTCCTAAATATTATTTTCAGTTACTAAAATATTAACTATTACTTTGTTTAAAATTCATAAAAATTGTAATTTTTTTTAAAAAAAAGCATATACCATATAAAAGTACAATATAAAATATGCATTTTTTTATATATGTTGTATTGTGTACTGAAACCATTGGCAATAGATTTTTCAAAACTAATCCTGCATACTTTCTAAAATTGTTATTTGAATATTATTAAATGCATTGACAAATAATATATACGAAGAAATATAATAATATATAATTGATTTTCTGTATGAATTTATTAATACTGAGTCAGCCTTGGAATCATTGGCGACTGCAAAGATTAATTTTGACATGCGATTAATATTACCTAAATTCGAATTTGGGTTTTAGACGCGTTATTTTCTAACCGATTAAAACCACAATTTGATACACAACTACAATTGTAGTCACAAAATCACATACCTTATTTCATATATGCAAGTGATTGCTCTTACGTGCTTGAGAAAGAACAGATTAACTGAAAATCAAGCTTTCAACGGATCTGGTTCCAAACTCTTTAGGAATCAGCATTTCAGATGAAAAAGAGGTGTGCCAAATTTTATATTTCTGGCTGTTTTCGTTTTGTAAGAATAACATTAAACAATATGGATCGCAAGAGATACATATTTCTTCAGAATAGATATCTTTAAAATACTGATAAAAATCTAAAATTTTAATGTAAAATCTATATGCCAAGTTTCGCCCATTAGTTTCAATTTTCAAATAGTTTTTGAATTATCACGTTCATAGACGGACAGATAGGCATATTTCCAATTTCATACTCAAGAAATTTTGCCTTCAAAATCTCTTCGAATTTTTTAGAGATTGCAGTATTTTCTCTTTATTGTGTAATTAAAATGTAAAAAATAAAACACCTATAAAAATAGCAAATTTATTCTATTTCTATTATATTTATTTGTTTCTCCCAACAGATAAGGAAAAGCAAGGTCAAACAAACATTATTATTTTTGAATATCCGTAATTTATAAATCATTAAAATCAAGATCAGCAAAGAGAGGTACCAATTCAAATATCAACTTAGTTACTTGGCCTGCTTCAAAAATACGAAAGTCTGCTCATAACTAGCCTTGTAACAAGAAAAAAAAATGAGAAAAATGAATTAAAAAATCGACTACATATTACAGAAAATCTTAATGCCAAAATAATAATAATAAAATATTTTCCGAATGTTTGTTATATCCAAAAATGTTTTTCAAACGAAGTGACCTAAAAACTACTCCAGATGAATAAATGCAAAGCTTATGGCTTCTCTAAATTGGAGAGATCTCATATGATCACGAATTTTCGTGACTATATTAGCTCTACATTTCGATGTTGAATGTTGTGAGCAAATTAATTAGGCTTGATCTTTTAATGACTTTTTAATTAAAAACTCTTCTAATGAAGTAGTATTTTTGGAAAAAATAATTTTTTCCTTTTAAAAGTTAACCTATTTTTAACTTTTGTCATATTTGTACTGCTTTGAAATATATTTTCGTTATGATATCAAAACAAGGAAATAGTTTAGAAATGAAATGCCATACAGACCATTTGAGTTCAAATGAAACGCACGAAATTCTAAAGGTAAACAGTTACAAGTTCAGTGAGCTTTCTCATTACTTTTAAACGAAAAATAAATGTCTCCATTTACTTCATTTAAAATGCAAAAACAAATCTTTACAAAATATTTCTCTAGTTCTTTTTTTACAAACCAGTTTAGTGCATGGGGATTTAAATATAAAAAATTTTCGTGCTTATTCAATCTGCATAGTGCATTTTGTTTCTAAGAAATTCCTTCATTTGCGTAGTGTAAACAAAAAGATTAACCTTATGTTCATTGAAATGACGGAACTCGCCAAATGATTTACTTTAAATTGTGTTAACAATGAACTTTATAACGTCTATTCAAAGAAATGTTAACCTTACCATTTGCTCAAGGGTATAGTTTAGAACTTTAAAAGCAAGAATATCGTCAATATTATGCGGTGTAGGTCTTAAGTCATCTGATTATAACCTTTTAATGAAAACAGAAGAAAAAAAAATCAAGCCAGACTTTTCTTTTAAGCTGACGCAATTCTGAAACGGAGGGTCAAATAATCATTTGCATTGATGTAATAGATTTCCGAAAGGTAATCTTTCCGGAACTCAATCCCTAATGGATCTCCCGCTGAAACAAGTATTAGGTTTGTTTGCACACACTGTGGTAAACTCTGAGGGGAGTATTCGAAGTTATGGCACTCCTTGTTTTGAATGAAATTTACAAACCTGTTTTCCAGCTTTAACGTAGTGAACTTATGTTTATAATAAACATTCAGCCTTAAAATATTTCATTCTATTAAATCCCAAAAGTCTAATTCTTAATTCTTTATTTTATGTTTATAAGGATGGAATTAAGTCGATGAGTTTACACTTACTTTCTCATGAAAAAAAATTTAAATTTTGTGCACTTTTATGCTGTTGACAATACATTTTCTTGAGAATTCAGAAATAAATTATCAGTTAATAATTTCTTTGAATTTAATTTTAAACTCAAAACTGCAAATTTACCTGATTAAACATTGTTTCAAATTTCTGCAAGATTTATAATTATAAATTACAAATAAAAAAGAACCAAAAAGTACAAAATAACTAAATTAAAAGTCTTAATTAGTTTGCTTTTAGTTTACTGATAAAAGTACATGTATTTCTTAATTCTTAGATTCCTTTCTATGGTTCTCACTATCAGAAATCTATTTCTATTTGCAATTGCGCTTATCATTGAGTATCTAATGTACTTATTCGATAACACACATTTAAAGATAATTTTTGCCAATTAGAATTGAAACTATTAACGCCAATGCATGAATTCAGATTTAATACATCTTTGATTATAAAATATTCGCACACCTTTAGACATAAATCTTAAATAATAACCTGTGTACACCATTTTGATTAACAGTGCTCTGCTTGGCACAATATAGTCAAAAGACGTGTTGCTGCCTAAACTTTCTAGCTAAAGTGATAGTTTTGGAAATATGTCTCAATCAAATAATTCTTCCACTCAATTATATCAAACTCTGCATATGAGATTGAGAAATAGCGATAGCATATTATCTTTTTCCTCTAGATGTGGTTTATCTATTTTTACAACCTCAATTCCGTGTGATGAGTTTTTTTTTTACTCTCTTCGTCCTTGTAGTTGCTACCGAACGCACCTGACAAAAATCGATATGAAAAAAAGGAATAATATAAAGATGAAAGAAAAAAGAATACATATGTTAAATAAAGAAAAATTATTTGACGTTAGAAAGGTATGCCTTTATGCACTGTTGTGTTGGATCAATTGCAAAGGGTTATTCTACGAAAGATCAAAAATATTTGCTTTTTTTAATTTTTTCTCAACGGTATCTGAATGTTATTTTAAAGAGATTAATTTTGCCTTAAAATATTTAATTAAAAAAATTTATTATCAGTATTAATATTCAAACTGATTGTCTTTCTGATCACCAATATTTAAAAAAAATTAATTTAATAAATTGACGTAGAGGATGTAAAATGATTGGAAAAATCCTATATTATGGAATTAATTTCTGGCAACAAACTTGCACCAAAAGTGTATTAGCTAGTAAAAGCTTAACTTTTTAATCATGCATAAATCCAATATTTGAAAGATAAAACTGAAAATTAGATTTAATCATCCGTATTTACTTCCTAAAATTTCAAAGTTAACAAAAATTATATTTGATTAATATTTATGAAACCTAGAATCTTCCGTATTTATCACCTGCACAATAGTGGAACATTTTTCTAAAGAATTAAAACATTCCTTTCTCCATTGCCAATTTCTTTGCTCAAGCAAATTAATTCGTCAAGTAAAGGCGCATAAAAGACAAAATCGGCAGTATATATCCTTTGAAACTTTACTATGAAAGTCTTTTAATAGAAAACTATGAAGATGAAGGTTTTCATTCATTCCATGAGGCACGTTGCCAATTGACAATTCCTTCACCCAAACTTGCCATTTAGTAGACTAAAAGTTCATAAAACCCCAAAGCGCCTGCAGTCCTATCCAGAACATCTTTTAAGGTAAAACTATGCGCATCTTGAAAAATAATTGTTCCTACAGATCATACCCACCAATTGCTCTCCTTTCTAATAAAGGGTTTTTCTTCCTTGGAATTTTCGTGCACATCATTTTTCCAGGTCGTACATGAATCATGTTATAGCCTACAGGTGTGTCCGACTGACTCTGCGGAACCTACTCAATGAGGAAAAAGGAAGTGATGGTCTTGTGGTATGAATCTGCCTCCCTCCCCACTTCCTATTTCATCCTTTCGAATTTTCGAAGATGTCCGGTACAAGAGAGGTGAAGCCTAAACTAGAGCTCCCACGCCAGAGGGTCTGTCTCAGGATGTTCTTTTTTTTAAAAAAAAAGAAAGGAAAAGCTGTTTTTAAATGTGGGACGCAAATGGGATGGTCCTTGAAATGATATATAAGTGGTGCTTTTTATACTCGTTTAGAAGTGGCAGGTGTGTATAACGCATAAAAAAGTGGTTTGTGTCTGTGTTTTAATTTCCAGTTTTTTTTTTATTTTAAAGCTTTCTGTCAAAACTTCAGAAAAAGATGAAAAAGATTGACATCGAAAGGTTTCGAGATGCACTTGTATTTCTGCAAGTGGTCTCCCTGTATTTCATTTACAAAGGGGAGCATTACTATTAAGAAAAAGGTGTATGTGGAAATCTGTGTAGTTATTTATTACAAAGGAGACAAGAAACACTACAATTGCAAAAACGAACTATGCATAAATTTGTTATTTGTTTCTTAGAGTTTAAACATTTATGCTCTTCGTAATAGTACTTAATTGTGTCAAAACTAAGGAAAAAATGAAAAAAAAAAGGTTTACAAAATTTTTTATGATTGAAATGTTCTTCCATTCGCAATTTAAATTATATGTTTTGGAAGCAGTATTTTGTATATGTTAATCGAGTACTTATTCATTTCTTTGAAATATTTATGCAACTTTCCTTCATTCTTATTTTAAAAAATGCAGTTTCTAACAATAATACAATTAAGAAAAAAATATGGGAGTTCTGAAATATTTTTAAAAGAATGCAAACATTTTTCTTATAATCATTAAATTAAAGGCATTTTCTGTTTTAGTGTCAAGATAAAAATGTCAAATACCAAGCATGGAAATACGGCTAAGATTGAACAAAGTAATAATTAATGAATCGCTTGGCTTTTTTAAATTCTCCTAATTCAACCTAAAATGAGTATTTATAATTTTGAATAATTCCAATTTTTATTATTCACAAGGGAAACTTGAAAATCGTTTATTATTATTTTTTATCGTTAATCACGAGTTGGAAAATTCAGTTCAGATTGAGATTTAGTTGTACAATGCTAATGAACCTTTAGGATGTTCAATTTCAAATATCAAAAGGCCAACAAATTTTGTGCAAATGTCTAAACCAAATAATTTAAATTCAGATGTAAATTAAGGAAGTAACCTTTTTATAAATATAAGCACTTATTTCTACATCTAGATGACATACACAAACCAAAACACCAACAAACAAATCGATCAAGTATCCAAGCGAAGAATTGTTATCAGACACCATAAGTCTTATTCTATGTAGTAAGACACCTCAATCAGTTCTCAATCAATCACTTCAGTTGCACAACTCTAGATATTCTGGGCAAATGGCCCAATTTTTCATGAATTTTTCTTTGATTACATATTATTATCGCTTTTAAAATAATTCAATCTGATATAATAATTTTATATTTAGAACATGAGTGTATCGCTGCATTACTGAAAGATAAAATCGTGCTAGTAATGAGTAACGTATTAAAAGCCTTTTGTAGGGTTGTTAAATAATTTTTAATTCTTAAAAACATGCATCCATATTTATAATTATTTTACTATCTAAAATTAAATTATAATTCAAGTATTAGAAGAATACAAATTTATCTTTGCTTAAAACATGAGTAACATATCAAATAAGATTATTTATAAAATGCTAATTTAGTTTCAAAGAGTTTTAATGAAAATATCAGGTTCGATTACTGTCTTCCCAGTTTCTAAGCGAACGCTTTAATGACCGTGCTATTTGGCTGGTGTTAGTTACTGTATATAAACAATGACAAATAATGATGGCTATTTTTTTTCTAAATGTTTGGCTATCCCACTTTAATATTTAAATTAACATCTGAAAAGTCTAAATATCTGAAAAAAAGTCTAAACATCTGAAAGTCAGTATTAAATACATTTTCCAACTCGTTTACTCGCATCGTCAGCGATTATTAAAAACTTTGAGATGAAATATTTCAGAATGAACATAAGCTAGAGCGAGAAATTAAATGGATTTATGGAAACTTCAAAACGCAAGTGTGTATATAATTATGCATATATATTTAAGATTTTATTGCAGTTAATATGTAGATTATAGTTTCTATTTCTTTTTCAGATAAGTGTGGCCTTGTTCATGTTCTTATGGTCCAATGCACTATCTGAGAACGCTCTGAAAAATCATCGAGCGGAAAAACGTCAAGATGGCAGTTTTCTCTTTTTCGGCGGATGGAGACCTTTGAAAACGAGGAACCCTTATTATCAAGGAGCTGCATCTACTCGCTTTCATGATATTTTGTCAGCTCTCCCCCACAACTATGATGCAGCAGCAAGTTACTACACTCATGCTTTGCCATCACAGTACCATAAAGATATCTACAGTTACTATCCAAGACCGGCAATAAAATCTACACCTAAAAAGAACACGCCAGTTTATATGGAAAGATTGCGCCCACTGAAGCAACAGCAGAAGCAAGGGGTTAGAGGCATATCGCATGGAGGTCACCAATTCATTGATATTCCTAATTTAGATTTTACACAATTAAAAGAACTTCATCAAGCTATCATACATACTAAAGATTTGCCAATAACGCCACTGAATATACCTATTGAAAGTGCCAAACCTTTAGAAATTGTTCAAATATCTCTGCAGTCTTTACATCCAGGAGTTCAGAATTATGCTTTCAGTAACAGTAATGGATATGGTACAAGATCAAGAAGTGCACCTAGAGGTCGCAAATCTGGCCATCGTAGAATCCCACAGAATCACAGACCAACAGTTCAATCTCCAGTAGAGTATAAATACATCGCTGTGCCTAAAACTGCTCAACACATTCCTAAGGAAATAGAAATAGCACCCATAAAGTTACCTCAACATGGTGTTTCTATTGAAGAAGTTGATGTTAAAAACGTTCAAATCATTGAAGTGCCACAAATTGTTTCTTACGGAGTACAAAATAGCAAAAGTAGTTCCAAATCTCAATACAGCGGCAAATCAAGCACTCGATCTACTCAACAATATAAATCATCTGCTCAGAGCTCACCACAGAAGGGTTCCCCCGTCTTTTCATATTATGCTCATCAAACAGAACAACCTAGAAAGCATTACCCACCACCACAAGTAAAATCGAACCCCGTTCAACATCAACCACAGATAGAAGCTGAACTTGTCAAGCTAAGTGAAGAAGATCTGAAACACTTGCTCTCCAATCTACAAGTTCTTGACAAAGGCCATCAAGACATTTTGAAATATGTTCCTTTAAACAATATTGGCCATTTAAAAGATGAAAATATTCAATTAGTTGTATCTTTACCAGAAACTGGACATGGTAATGGAGGTAATTCAAATTATGAATCACAGGGTGGTTATTCAAATGGTCAGTTTGAATCTAAACGGCAGTACACAGGGGAATCTCAACAGTCTGGTTATCCGTCAAAAGAAAGTGGCGGTAGCTACGGTCAAAATTCGGGTAATTATCAAACTATTGAACATAATAATGGTGGTTATCAAGTTGAAGAGCCAAGATCCAATGGTATTCACTATGAGCAAGTAAATTATCAAACCGTTGAACAACAATCTGGATATGATCATCAACAAGGTTACCAAAACAACGAGCAACAAGATTCTAAAGGTAATTATCAAGAAGGTGAACAGCAGTATTCAAAGTCAAATGGGGAAGACTCTAAAGAGCAATCAGGAGGTTATGGAGAGAGAGAGCCATCTTATATCCAGGTTATTGCTCCCCAAACAGATGAAAACGGCTACAGACGGGAACCAGTTCTCGCCATTGAAATCCAACATGGGCAAACTATTGAAGAAGCGATAAAAGCTTTAGATCGGGAAACTTTGGCAAAATTAGGAACTCATGGAAAGAATGGAATAGAAATTGAAGTAGTTGAAGTTCCAGTCGACGATTACGTTTCAGAATCAAAGAAAACAGAAACTTTTGTGTCTCCAAAAAATACAACAGTGATACTGAGAGCTAAAAAAGTATCGGAAGAAAAATCTTAACTATATAAAATAGAACTTGAACAAATAATCTTGCCTTATGTATTATAAGCTTGTCATGGTTCGGCGGAGTCATTAGATGAAGAAGGTCCATACAAAATGTAAATTGTGATGAACTTTATTTGTTTGTGTTTTCAGGCATATTTCCTGGATGAAAAAAGAATACAAAACATTATATCACCTAAGTATTATACAAAGTCTTTTAACAATTTGAAAAATGTATGCGAATGTTTTTTCTCTCTCCTTTCCTGGAATAAACCAATGATGAAATAAGCTGAGATACTATTTTACGTATTTTCAAAACGAAGATTCATCTAAGACGGATAAGCTCAAGAAAACCTGATTTTTTTAAAAATGAAATTCGATCTTCATGCATTTGCATACCAAGTTAAAATTAAGGCGGATAAAATTTCACACTTGAAACCTACAAAAAATTACAAACTAAATAGTATTTAATAAAATAATTTTTTGGGGGTTACTTTATACATTAAAAGCATATATAGTGAAGGACAAATTATTTTGAGGATCATATGATAACCATCACCATATGATTCGATGACATTATTCGAAAGAAACAGTGATGTTACCATTGGTAAATTCAAGATAGAGCGATGTATAAAGCCAACGCAAGCTATTATTACTAATGTAAATAATTTGTCATACCATACCAACTTCCCTAATAATATCAGATTAATTCACCAGCGATCATATAATATAGTCATATGAATAAGACCGTCATTGGAAAAAAAATACAGTAATATTTGTACCTAATTTTTTTTATTTCATACAAATTTAAAAATATCATACTTTGAAAGATTCTTTCTTAAAGAGGAAGGGTAGAAATTAGAAAACTTGAAGCAGTATAATTGATTTCTTTTATAATTTAGGAGGAAAATAAAATATCCATCAAAATTATTTTACAGAATCGTATTTAAATATTACTTTAAAAATATATAAATAAACTGTGTAAATCGATTTATAGTGCATCTGTTTTGTATTCTTTTTTTCTAGGAGATGTGCTAAAATAACAAACTGCCACATTTGTTTGATGCTGAGTGTTATTAATCACTATTTCCAATATAATGTTGTCAGAATTGTCAAATAAAAAATAGAACTAAATTACATACATTTTAATTTACGTTAGAAAAATTTAAATTGAGGAAGCTAGGAATATTTATCGGATTAAATTATGAACAAAGAATTTTCTTTTCAAGGATTTATATTTTCAATTTATATTTTTGTAATTAAATTGTGTTGAATATATTATAATTAAGTGTTTATTTTCATTGTAAACATCGTGCCATGTCATTGCCTGTATTGTCATTCTCAAATTGTCTCTAAGCATATGTTATATCCATAGAATAAAAAATATTGAGTAATGAAAAATTCTTTTGCTATAATGCTTTTCATTATAAATGGTTTTTGCTGGTTCGAATACAATCGGTTAAATTTTGTAATTAATCCTCTATAAATTAAGAATTAAGAATCGCAATTAAATTATATTTCAATTAAAATTTTACTTTAATAATGAATATTTAAAAATAAATTTATCTTTTTTTGTGCGCAAATTCCGGAAAAATTTAGGGTTTTGGAATAAAATGGAATTTGATGGAATCTGGTTTTCTTCATAGAGTATTTATTTTAAATGTATCGTTCATTTAAAAATATAATAAAAAATATAATAACAATTTGAAGTTTATAATAAAAATCATGATGTCAAGCGCGAGATGTGTTTTTTTCTCTTTGTACATATTTCTAACTCTCTGACATTTTTTTCTGTTTGAAATGGCAGGTCCTTGTTTTTCAAAGTGTTTTTAAAGTACATTATGATATTTGAGAACAATTTTAGGACAGTTAAATGTTTTACTTTTTGCCATAAATTGTTAATGTTTGGATTTATCATTTCTATTTAAATGGTGTTGTCCATTTATTGTACATATGAATTTTATATATAAAATGTGTAATAAAATGTTTGTAGAAAATTTCGTCTCTTTCATTTGTATTGAATAATGTTTTTAATTTTTAGAGCTTTTATGTATTTTACTTTATTACAGATAGAATTTATTAAAAACACAAAAATAAGACAAAATGGATGGTGCCTCTCTAAATGTACAGTTTTCAAATCTTGCATATTTTGTTTTACATTTCTAATATTAAAAATAATTTTGACATAAAAAGAATAATATAAACTTAGACTTTACTTTGAAAAGCATTCAAACGTGTCGTTCCCAGTTTCTTTAGTTTAAAGACATGCTCATTAATGTCTACCTTTTTTTGTACTAACTTCGCAAATTCAGAATAAATTACTTATGTTTAATTAAAAGAGATTTTATGTATCTGAATATTATCTTTATTTTGAATGCTGCCACTAGAAAAAAGTTAATGAAGTATGGACATAAATTAGTTTAAAAAAACCTAGTTCATTATGCACTGTAATACAGCTAAATATGAGAAAAGATAAACAAACACAAAAAGTTTACCTTCTGTACAAATGTTTTTCGAGAACCCTTCTCCGTATCTATATTCTTGTCCTTTTTTTCCCGTTGAATAATTTTCATTGGTCAAACCCTGATTGGCGCAGGGGATAGCTCTTACTGGATAAATATTAGAATTAAACAGTGGGATGTTTCATAGCACTGTGAATATCAATTCATTTTTTCAGTTGCTATTATTTGTCTCCACCGTTATGCGATAACAAAAAGTGCGGTGAGTAATCATAATTCGTAACTAACTCACATGCACTTGAAACAACTACTATTATTTATCCATCAAGTTAGGATAAAATACAACTAACCTTAATGATACCTCGATATTAAAATTTTATCAGTATTTCAGTAATAAAATTACTTAACTAATTTTTTCAACTTAAAATTTCATTTTCTATTAAAAAGAAATTTAATTTATGCATTCCTCCTAACAGAGACGAAGAATATTTTAGCACAGTTACGAAACTCCGAATTCATAATATTTAATATTTAACATTACAAAACTCTTGTATACTGTTATTGATTACAGATGTTGAACGCGCATCGCTCATAAATTAGTCGTCAGTTAAGTATTCATCGACTTTATTTGCTTCGATAATGCTCTGTCAGCCGATTCTGTTCAAATTTACTCTATTCTCGTTAAATCGAAGATTCAAAGAAAATTAAATAATTAGTAGAACTATTTGAAAATTGAATAAAATTTTTAATTTCTTGGTCTTATAATTCTTGTTAGACGTATGATTCCAATATTTTGCTATACTATCTTTATATTCACAATAAGAATGATTACACATATATTACATAGAAATTTATCTTTCAAATTATTTTTCACCAGGAAGAAAATTGATATTTATGAATTTTGGATTTAAATTATTGCTAACCTCAAGGTTTTATTTTTTCAAGCATGATATTCATTTATCAAGTATCAGAATATTTATAAATGTTTTTTTTTTTATGTAAAATCATTTTTGACTTTTGAAGAAAATTACAGAATGTTGCATAACAAAGTTTTTCGGTCAGAAACGTACTATAACAACGGTTTTCACTTTTTTTTATATTTTGAACTACAAAGTTATTAGATTAAATAAATGAAGTAGATTTGAACTTCTGATGAACAGAATTAAGAAAATATTTTTCATATACTGACATTAGTTTTTATTGAATGATGCTTCTACAAGCTTTCTTCTAAAATTATATTTCCGAACATTTTCATAGTTCTCTTTTTCCTACTTTCTGCCTTCTCATTCAAACTAAGTCAATGTCTTGTCATAGTTTTAATAAAAATATTTCGCACACATATTACAATTTCAAATATTTTTTAATCATCAAGAAGAAGAAAAGTGACATTTCCAGTCAAAGACGTCTCCCGTCTTTCTAAAAATAATCGTTTCAAATTCATATGTATTAAAATTTCCTAACAGGTGTATTGAATTTTTGTACAATGAATAATTATTATTTAAATTCTGATCTCATTTGTATTCCAAAACATTGATTCTTTTTCAATCCGTAAAGGAATACTTTTTCCTTTTCAGTTGATGCTTAATTATATGTTTATAATCGTACACTACTCATCTTCTTTTGTTACGTAGATATTTTCCCAAGAAAACTCCCAACTCTATAATTGAAAGCTTTTTTTTAAGATTTGTAATTTACAATTGGCCTTTCGTGACATGAGTTTCCATCAAAAGTCAGTAAGTGGGGGGAAAGAAACTATCATTTGTCCCTCCCAAACATATTTTTTCACTCGTCTTGCTATTTTTTTTTATTCTATGATTTTCTAGTTCACTGGGAGTACTGGTTATATGTGATTTCAGATAAATCTTTTTATAACTTTTTTTTTCCTTATTCAGTTTATTATTTATTCATTACACTCCCAAACTCTTTTGATATTAAAACAATGTTGTTTTAAATGTTTATTGAAGTTCAGTTTACCATGCACTTGAACCTTTCTAATGGACAACAGCCCTATAATATCATGGTACTCTTAATATGCAATTATCCGATTGATTTGTTTTTTATTATTATTTTTTAATTCATCCGGTAAACTACACAGATATTAAACAAAATCTTTCTTCTTTAGCTTCCAACAACGGAAGAAAATCACGTGATTGAATAGTTGATGAAACAATGAGAGCATTTTGAATTTCAAGGCAACAATGTATACTGGAAATTAGGAAAAGGAAACTTTCCAAAAAAATTCGCAAGACTTTTAAATTGGTATAACTAAAAATAATTCTTTTAAAATTTTGAAGTCGCTTAAAATATACTTTTGTGCAGCTATATTTTCTGAAGTTATCACTGAAAAATGCCAAAATTCAACTTCATTACTAAGCTGAACTATTCCAGAAAGTATCGTTTAGAAGCGTATAATACCATTTTCCATTATATCCATGTTTGTAACTGTATGTTAAACGATCTTTCTTGTAGAGCACAATCCATATGTTCATATATACACACTCATTCATCGTTATTTAAAATGTCATCGTTTCTCTCTAGCTTTTTTAATATCTTAAAAAAACATTTTATTGACTCTTGCACTCAGAGTAAAATAGGTACAGTAAAAGTTCTTGATTTGCGGGTTCCATAAATATGCCGCTAATACAGAAACTGTGAATACGGAATAATCATTTATATGGGAATATAGGAGATACGTTCCTAGGTGACAAAATAAAAAAACATCCTTTAATTAAAGTTTTTGAACATTTTGATTAATTATCTTAAGGGTTAAACAATGGTTTGAAGAATTTTGTCATTTTCTCTTGCTTGGCAGTTTTTAAAATCTCCTTCCATTAAGACTGATACTCAGCAGTCGCATTAGCAATTTGCCTCTTAAAAATAAGACTTCGTTCCATAGACGGATCAATGTACATAAAAAAAACGCAAAGTTCATTTGCCATTCTTAAACCTTCACTAAGATTTTTCAAATTAAATGTCACGTTTCCAGTGCTTTTTGAAGCCTCTTCTTCAATGGGCTGTGAATTTAACATTTCCTCCAAGTCGGTTTCAGTCAGATCTTCATCTTGCAATTCAAGCAATTCCCGAATGTCACTTGATTCTATCTGTTCGAATCCATCTCGTTCTATTCCATTCGCGATTTCGGCTATGTTTTCATTTAACAACATACTTTAGGCAAAGCTGTAATAAGATCTATTTTACTTTTTTCATCAGTCCATTTGACGGCATTTGCAAAGGATATTGGAATGGAATCCTTTAATTGTTATGTGTGTACTTATTAGATCCGCGAATAAAGAAATTGTTCGCCGCGAAAAGTGAAAATGCGAATGAAGGAAGCGCGAATAAGGAGCTTTTACTGAGCATAAATTTCTGTTAATCGTTGTATCGATTAAGACAGACGGAAAAATATGAGAGACAACGAAGAACAAGGCTATGAATTTAACTAAAAAAACTGCATTGAGAATTCAGTTCCATTAAAAATTTTCCGACTGTTCTGAAAAGTTATTTTGTTAAAAGACTTTGAACTGAAAAGATGTACTAGCTATTTACTTTTAGAAGTTTATAATAAATTGAATGATATTCATTAAGTTAAATAATTATAATATCTTATATTATCTTAATGTTTTACATTTTATCGATGTAACTGGACAATTTATCCAGCTTGCCACCTAGTGACAGCAAGATAAAACTTCAGGCTGTGCTCTGAAGTCATAGATTAAGCATGATGTTTACCACCACCCTCTCGAGAATCGTACATTTCATTAAATGTTTTTTCTAATTGTATGTCCTATTATTGTTATCCGTCTATTATATTTCTTTTAACGTTTCTGTTAAAAGATTTAAACAGTTAAGCATTTTCCCTTAAGAGTTTTATCTTTCCCTAGCAGGAATAGTTTTAGTGCTCAACAGTAACTAGTTTATTTAAGCTGATGAGTGGGTTAAATATAAAGAATAACCTGATTTCTTAATGTCGGAAAAAAATTGTGGAGGAAAAATGCGAAACATTTAGGAGTTTTCTACATTTAACGCATTTTAAGAAATAATTCCTAAAAAAATGAAAGATTGAAAAGGGAACACCATTTCCGATGATTGAAATTTATGAAGAAAATATTTTTTTGCATGAGTTTCTTATTCAATTTATCAATTCAATGATATCTCAATTAATATATTTTAACATAAAAAAGGCTGTCTTAATTGCCGGAACAGTTCAAAAGTTTATCAAATTTGAAGGTTTTTACAGGAGAAAAATATACCAAATTTTAAAATCTGAATGTTTTCTTAGGTATGTGCTTTAAAAAATAGCTTAATTCGCTCTGTATAGGTGACGACCTATACAGAGACAAACCCAAGTTATGTTATGCCCGAAAATACTTTTATTAATTAAAAGAAAACTGGAAGTAATTATTATTGTATTTTAGAATGAAAACTCTTATTTAATAATATTTAATGTATACTTTTTATTCTTATTCTTCATTTCTTATACAAAAAAACTCTATCAAATATAACAATATTTTTTTAATTAAGATTTAAGATAATTAATCGTTAGAATGCTTACTTAGCTGATTATCTGTGAGGCAGGAATGTGCACATTATAAGACTATAAGAACGTACTGAAAAATAAAAGAGTGCGTATTTGATAAGTTGCTAATAAGAATGTGCGCTGGCAAAGCAGTTGAATTCCGGCGCATTTCACTTACTACTAGTATGATTTGTTTTGTAGCAAATTATGATGAGGGAATAGTTTTTATTTCTCCGGAAATTCTGTTTAGAATTAAATTCTAATATGCATTACGCAGACTCTTATCAAGCAATGCTATGATATAGAAACAAGTTATAAGGTCTCTCTCCTTTCACTGCTTAACTTCTCAAAAAACATTAATTTTTTTTTAATTTTATTCAATCACTCGATGAATTATTTCCCAATGACACGGCAAACTTAAATTAAAAAAAATGCAGTGTTGGGCCTTTTTCAAGTGAAAGGATTTCAGTGTCACAGATGGCCAAGAGCTTATTTGAATTTTAAAATAATTTTAAGTAAAATAATAGTAAGAAAATTTTAGCACTATAATTCACAGTTCTCAAGAATTATTGATTTGTTAGTCAACTTTCAAAGAAAAAACAAACAAATGGCCCACATTAATTTGAAAACATAATTGGAGATATGAAAAATGTCTTAAGGGTAATATATAAATTTAAATGACAGTTGATTATAATTTAAATAGATTCAGTTACTGTTGTGAATCAAATAAAAGCACAAATTTAAATTATCCTGAATATAATGCAAACAACAGCAACAAAACACTCGAAGTTAGAAGGTCCTTCTAATTAGTCGCATGTTTTGTTTATTTGGTAATTTGGCCCCAAAAATAAAAAGGGAAAAAAGTTCTAAAGCATATTATCGTTTCAGTCATACAAAAATCGATTTCCGAAGGTATATATTAGTCTTCAATTAATTAATGAAACAATTAATCCTTTGAGTTGCAAGCCATTTAACATCCTTGGCACTTACTGTTTTAACAATTATAATTATACCAATTTATTTCCAAAGCTAAAACTCATATGAGATATACGTGTCCAACATTTTTTTTTCCTTTTTTAAATCGTGGAAGTTTGTTATATCCCACCTGCTATGATTTAATTAATAAACGATTCTGCACGATTCAATAACCAACTTTTTTGCGAAAGGCTTAAAGCATTTATCATAAAATACACGGAAAGACATTTTAGATCAATTTAGTAAAACGGGAAGTTTAACTACTCAGTTTTTAAAATCTTCTTATCACTATTTATGAACATTTGGATGATGAAATATTCTATCCCGTCAACGCCCATTTGAAAAGTTATTCATCAAGATTTCTATTGCGAAAATGTGATGCCAGGGTTGGGAGGTTAATCCGCCGAGACATGCCTGACTCGATTCTATCAAAAATGACAAACTCTGTTTCTAATTTGAGTTCCGTCTTGATTTGCAGACCTTACCTCAAATTTGCGGATCTCACCTTTAAATAACCTTAAGGTTGTTCTAAAGGAATTTTGACAGAGGCAGAAAGACAGGGAAAGCTATTTTCGGTTTCTACCCCTACATATAGGATTATTAAATTTTTGGTGAAAAAATAAGAATCTGGTCTAAATATTTTCAGATAATTTTCTGTTTGCTAAACGATGCAAAATCTAAAACAGTTAATACCAGTACGGATACATAAGACAGTCTTTTTAAAGACGGGAATTTATTTCATGAAATA
This sequence comes from Argiope trifasciata, assembly GCA_026543055.1. Taxonomy (NCBI): domain Eukaryota; kingdom Metazoa; phylum Arthropoda; class Arachnida; order Araneae; family Araneidae; genus Argiope; species Argiope trifasciata. The sequence goes on from JAPMOQ010038404.1 coordinate 126,813, forward strand.
TTCGTTAAATTTTCTTTTATTAATAATTGCACTTAAAATAATGTTTTTTAATTTTAATTGCTTTTCCTAGTATCTTGGATTTTTAATTCTTCCAATAATTTAAGTATTTATATTTTTTAAAATTTTTGTTTAATTGTTGCTTTAATAATACAATTTTGTTGTTGGAGTTCCTTCCGGGTGTTTATTATTATTATTTTTTATTTTTTTAATTTATAGTTTTATATTTACATTACGTGCTAAACAAGATAATCGAAGTGTGGATTCTAATGAAACGATTTCATTTTACAATTTGGGAAATTTAGTCAGTCATATAAGTCAAAAGCTAAATGCAAGCTCCATTTAAAATTAGCTGTAGAGCTACATAAGTTTAGTTTTAATGGACAAGAAGAGAAATTGTTGGAATTTTTATAACTAGTTGTAATAATGAAATTTAAATACTTATAATTATTAGAGCAGGATTAAATTTACTGACAGCTTGTAATAGAATCAAATATTTTCTGCTTAAAAGCGAAATAAATTCCACAAAAATTCTATTTTATGACATTTCTTCACTTTTTTCGCTACTTTTAAATCGAATCATTATTTATCAAGAAATATTAAAAAGAAAAAAAAAACTATTTGAGGCTAAAAATTATTCTTCCACAACAGATTATTTAATTAATTGCATTTATTTTTATTCATTATAATTATTTATTAACTAATCGTTTGTGTACCCATTATGACACCATCTAAAACCCATCAAATCATCTAATTAATTGTAGAAATGCATAAAGTCGAATAGATTATCCAGGTATACCAAATGGCATCAAAGGTCTAAAAAGTATTTTGGGGCTGCTTGAAAGAATCAGAATTGATGAAACCGGAATTCCTTTATCTAAAACTACCCATTCATTGTTAATTTAATTCTGATATGAAACTAAGTTTTTAAAATTTTTATTACTTCATTCTCAAAAACATTATCTATTAAATGATTCCCGTTATATTATTTTTTTCTGCAGTTTAACAATTTAAATAAAATATTTTTATTCATATTTCTTATGATGGCAATAATTTCTTAATACAAATTTGTTAACTTCAATAATACTTCATTCGTATATTTTTTAAAGAATGTTCTTTTTAAAAAATAGTATATAAATAATTAAATTAAAAACAGTAATGAACATATGATTCAAACATTTTTAATGTTCAATTTATCAGGGAAAACTGGTAAATAGTTATCCCAGAGAAACATAAATTCCCTCTAAAATAACGAAAGCATGAAGAAAGGAAAATCAACAGCAGAAATGATTGATCCTTTTGGAAAATTACATTTCTGGATTTAGGCAGGAAAATTCCCTTTTTTTTCTTCTTTCACTTGCTTTGTAATCCAACGATATATAGATCTTAGAACTGATAAGACGACGAGAGGTCAACTTGAAATGACATCCATTTGCTCATTTCAAAAATAGGCTCTAGTTCGAGATTAAGGATTTATTTCACAAGGGAAAAAATCCTTAATCGAAAATATAACGCATATTTATTTTTTTGTCTCTGTATATAGTAAATCAAATCAAAATCATTTTAATGTAATATGTTCTTTTTTTTTAAAAAAAAAAGGAGGGGGGGGGGAGAGAATACAGTCTTCGCTATGTAAATAAATATAAATGTTAAGTGCAATGTTGTTAATTTTTGTCAAAATGATCGTTTATCGAAAACATCCAGTGTTTTTTTTCTTTCAAATATTTAATTATAATTAACAAATAATATGTAAAATATGACTTTCTCAGGTTTCATTTGTTATAAAACAATTTAAACAAGAATATATGATTCATCATAGGAAAAGAGTTTTGAATAGTGTCATATTATCATCAATATATGTGTGAGTATTTGTTTTGTGACCTTTTTAACACGTTCATCTAACTTAATTCAGGTGGAAATTTTCATTTTTTTCATAACTTCCTGAAAATTAAAGATAGAAACTAAATAAAATTAGCTGCTTAAAAATATGAAGCAAATAATTAGGAATTATATGCTTACAGAAAACTAATAAGATAAAAATAAAAACAGCAGAATTATTTAATTGGCAACGTTATGTAAAAATGATCAGACTTATGCCGAGTTAACATTCGGCCAGTAGGCAACGCATGCGCAGAAAAGGACTAATTTATGCTTACATCAATTGAAGGGTTTGCTTCAAAAAGAAGCTAGCTCCACTCGTTCAAGTTTGCAGAAAATCGGCAGTAGGACCAAGAGCTACCTCTATATTGCAACAAACTAATGAGAAAAACAGCTCCATCGCTTGAGTAACGCGAGAACTAACGATGGAGCTATATTTTTCTAGAACCAAACGAACAAGAATTTATTTTACAACATTATAATACATGTAACTCCTAATTCCCCTAATTGAAACTACATAATTTTTGCCAATAACATTTCAGTTTCCTAATATGGATTCAAGCATTCCATGCTTGACTATAAATTGCCACTTTGGCATTCCTGATTTTCCTCTCTACGTCTCGTATTAAAATATTGGATATTTACTCAGAGAAACACACTGACCGAAAAACATTTTTCAGCCTTTCTAAGTATGCTCTGCCTACTTTCCGGCTTATAAATGGTAAAGTGCAAACCCAGCATTATATTTGCCCAATCGGGAAAATGATTTGCCATCGACCGAACAGCATTTTTCAGCTTTACTACGCATGCGCTGTCTTCTTGCCATCTTATAACTGGCTGAATGTAAACCCGACATAACTGTGCATGCTTTGGTTTTTCTAAATGTATCTTTATTTTGGTAGCAGAAATGTGAGTCTGCTTATTTTAATTAAATTTCTCCTTTTAGAATAAATGAGATTTTTTTTTCTTAATTTTTTTTTCGTGACAATTTTTTCCCATACATAAAAAAGAAAAATTCTTTATCTATCAAAGATATTTGCTTCTTGGATCATAAATTGTTTTTAAAAACACATGAAAATATCATTGGGAAGATTTAATGTTTGCTGTTTAAAGAAAATGTAGTTATTAAAAAGCTTAGTCTTTGGTTCCTCTCCAAGTAAGACTTTTCAAAAACACACGAAAGGTTGCCATTCTAGAGAGTTAAAAGATAAACAGCTTTTAGGTATTTTATTTGGCGAAAAACAGCTCCAAAAAGCTCCACTTTTAAGAATAATCTTAAGTTACGTAATCCTTTCTAAATTTTAAATGAGTCAGAAAATGCTTACTACTATTTATAATTAAACTTCTTGTTATTTATAATGATCAACTATTCTACTAACTGGTATTGGTTGTCTTGCTAAGGTATAAAATAACCTGTTGCTTATATTTTAAATTATATTATAGTTGTATCCCTAATTACAACTTGTATAATTTTATATGCTGTGTGTAGTGAACATAAATTTAGCCATTTAAATGCAATTTTTAAAATGAGCTTCCTAGATCCAAACTTCGGCATTTTTCTAGTCTATTGCATTATTGAGTATATACTATGTCTACCGTTGTTGCCTAAACACAGATATGTTGGGAAAAAACAGATTATATATTCCCATTAACACCATTTAATAGTTATAACTGACCTATTCAAAAGTATAACAAATAATATCTTAATATCAGTATTAATTTTAAAAAAGCAAACAATATTCCCTCCGACAAGAGTATTTCTTAAGAAGAAATTTTAAGAAATAAATACACTTATTCGGTACAGCTAAGTCTTTATTTAAACATGATACGATTTATTAATTTTTGTAAAAGAAAAAGGGCAGAGCTTTTCAGTAATGAAAATGCTCTACTAGATAGACAGATATGCACCGCCAAGTTGGCATTGAATTTTCCAATACAATACCCCTGATAATATTTTTGTTTACAGCATTTCTGATTAAACTTACCACCAGACATCGAATCTCTAACAGTCACAAACTTATTTAATTCGTAAATCCATGAAAACAAAGAATTACTTTAGAATGACAAGAGAATATTAAAAGTAAAAGATATAAAATAAGTCAAACGATTTTATTGTATAAATCCCAAGCAGATGTTTTTAATCTTTATTTTCCGTTCTGACAAAATTTGGGACTCATAACTTTAATTAGAATAAATTAATTCATTAAGTTATAATGGAATAAACTTTATCTATATAATAATAATTGTTTCATAATTGAAAATAATAATATTTTCAGTTATGAAACGTAATTCAATTTAACTCTATAATGGGTGTTTCGATTGCAAATTATTTTTAATTTTCGTTCCTTATAAAATTGTTATAGTAAAGGTACAATTCAAAGGACGAAAAAAATTGTAAACAAATCAGCTTTAAAGTTATTAGAAGAGCTATTCCGCCTGCTCATTTGATAATGAAACTGACGACAAATTCACAGATAGATTAAACAAGGCTTTTGAACTATTCTGAGCCTCTGTTACAGAATCTCCATTTAAATTCCGAAATTTAAAGTGACCGTTAACCCTCTAAACCGGTTTGTACTTTAAACTATAAAACTAGAATACACAATTTTTTTCGACATCTAAAGAACGCACGTGGCAGAAATTTTGAACTTGAAATAACATTTGCTAGTAGTGTGAGCGAGAATTTAGTAACTCAGTTAGTTCATTGAACATAAGGATTTTTTTTTGAATAACACAAAGGAAATGCGAAGAAACTGTACAGAAAAGTTTGTTAAAGAAAAGTTTGTTTGCTTTACTGTTTCTTTTAAATTATATAATCTTTTGCAAAAGAAATAAAGGATTTCGAAAATGAAATTCAGTTTTATGCAATCTGTGACCATATTTCTCACAAATTTCGAACTATTTCCGAAATTAAATAAAAATATTATTTGTATAATGATAATAAATTTGCTTGAGTTATGAGTATATGAGATATGAGATTGAGTTGAGATATGTTAATGAGTAATTTAACCACTTTAATTCATTTTAAATTGAAGGCACTAGCACATGATTAAAAACTTCCAGCAGATTTTGAATAATGGAGGAAAAACTCCATTTCTCTGGAAATAAGTGTGTAATGAAAAAAAAACCTATTTCTGTTAAGTAAACTTTATTAAAAAATAATAATAAGTAAATAAAGAGTAAGAATGACTTCTCCAAGTTGAAACCAAATAATGAAACAATAATAAAATAATTTTTTAGAAAAACAAAATAGCATATATACATGATACATATTTTATGTAAATTATTGAAATCTGTTTTCAATCAATACTGTTCTAATGGTACATAGTACCATAACAATTTGATAATATAAGCAAAAATATATATTCATTTCATATATATTCTCTAGTAACATATAAGAACTTATAAAATGTTAGTAAATGTATATGTTTCAAATTTTGAATAATGAATAATGTTAGAAATTGGATTATTTCAGTTTTTCCGATGTTTTGATGAAGTCCCTTTGTTTGAATTAGCCGGTTTCTTTTGTTTTATATTTTTGAATGATGCACTGTAAAGACTGTCTAATAAACTTTTAGTATTCGATTCTTCCCTCAGAAATTCTGATATATCCTTAGAGTGTGTATCAAGAAAATATTCCGAAGATATATCGTCAGTATTAGATTTATCATCCAGGTAAGAACTTTTTTCGGACACCAGTACTAACAAAAGAGCCTCAGGTGAAGATGATCTAGAATGAGAATGTGAAGTCTTATGCTTGTTAAAGTCTTTCTTGAAGTCAGGAATCTCCGGGGACGATACCTGAAATTCTTCTGAGTTAACTTTTTCATCATTTAATATGTTTAATATCCGCATCTGTGAATTATTGAGAGATGTTTCAGTTTTTTCGTTATTAGTTGGTGAAATAATTTCAGAATTCTGATTTTCTTTCATAAATTTCAACGAATGTTCTTTGAGATCTTCATTGGAATAAGGTTTCATGTTTTCAGGATTCGACGTTTGGAATTCTTGGGTATTCCTTTCTTTTTCAGTATTTTCTTCATCGTGGAACTCTGAATTTTCATTAAGTTTAATGCTAATATATTTAAAAGGTTGCTGATAATTTTGTGCGTATTGAATTGGAAGATTTAGGAATGTACCGACTTGTTCTTCTCTGGATTCCGTACTTCTTCCATCATGTTGTTGAAACATTCCATAATTAACCGGTTTGATCATTGCTTCGTTATGATCGACATTTCTAGATTTATCAGAATTGGCGTGATTGGATGCCATGTAGATATTTTCAGGACTACTTTTATTTGAATCAGAACTAAAAGAAAAATTGCTCTTGCCTTGAGATACACTTGGGCTCTTGATGCCAGAAGAAGAGGGATTATTCTGTGGGGTATTGTAACCAGAGTTTATGAAGGAAATAGATTCTTGATTAAAACCTGATACCCCATCTCCTTGATGAGCTTTATTCCCCGATTCTTCATGATAAGAATGAAAGAAATCTCTAGAATTTGTTCCAGGTGAATCTGAATTTTGCAGCATGAATAATTTCTTAACAGGATCGTAAGCTGTGCTCAATTGGTCTAAGACTATACTGAATCTTTTGCCTGAATGGCCATCATTTTGCACAGTATATTTATCATCAAGTGGAAATATGACATAACCACTGTTTTGATTAAATTTTTTGCTTGAAGGCGTTCTCACAAAAGAATTTTGTTTAATATTTTGTTCTTGATCATTTTGATTAGTAGAATGCTCATATTTTCCCGAGTTAGACGGTAATTTATCCGCTAATTTAGGACCAAACACATCTTGATATCCATTTTGTGAATTCGAGAGCAATTCCGGCATTGGTGTAGCTTGAAAATCATTGACCATTTCTGTACGAGATGTTCTACCATCAGTATTGACAACGTGAAATTGGTCTATTTTCATTTGCTGATTTGACAAAGGATGAGATTGATCAACAAAATTTTTATTACTGTTTGATGTGAAATAATTATAATTTTGTTTTGGGGGCTGAATTTCTTGATCTAAGTTTTGATTTCCAAAATCATGTACTTTATTTTCTTTAGAATATTTGGGTGCATTATCTAAATAGGAGCTCCCATGGGGATTATCTGTTAGTACGGGTGTTTCACTAGGAGTCTGAGGTATAGCATGAGATTGATTTTCCTTATTTATTGGAAAGGTTACATTTTGAAAATTTAATTTTCTGTGTAGAATAGAAGTAATGCTGTTTGACGAATGATTCTGAGGGTTTGCATGTTCTTCTAATTGCCTGAAGGATATTTTGTCTCGCTGTCCATCATTCATATGAATATTTCCATATGTTTTAACTGTTGATTCATTTTGCAGAACCTTAAAATAATTTTTAAAATCTGAATTTATTGCAGATTTAGTTTTAAAAGTTTGGTAGTGATTTGATTGTTGAACAGGAAAGTTTTGTAATTGAGAATGAATTTGATGTGCCTGCTCAGGATTTGCATGACCTGGAAAATGTTGATTTTCATGGGTGTAAGCTCTTAACTCGGGATTATTCTGTTCTTTGTAACTTTGCGTCTTCATTTTACTTCCAAAATGTTGAAAATTGCTTCTGTCCATGGGCCTCCATTCAAGAATGCGTGAATATTGTGCCGTTTGAGGAATACTATATTGTAAAGCATTATCATTTGTTGTTGGACTTGAATAAACCATATTCTTTGAAGCAAATGGAGAAATTTCCGCTTGATTTGGAAGCGAAAATTTATTTGAATTCTCCGTTTGCTCTTTTGAGACATCGATCTGTACTGCTGGATAATAACTGAAACTATTTCCTTGAATTATTGACTGATTTTTATTGTATTTTAAGCCATTGTTTAACTTTTCATTTTTTATTTTGGAATTCGAATTAGTTTGCTGTTTCGGTAAGCTATTTTGTCCTTTTTGGATGGTTATAAGGACTATTGGAACTTTTCGCACTCTTTCTGATTTATCATCTTCTAAATGTAAATTATAATCATACGCTGTATTTGTCTGTTGTGCCACTGTCGTGTTTTCACGTGGACTTTTGCTTGATGAATAAGCCGTTTGAGCATTCCAATCATCATTTCCACCAAAGTTTACTCTGGCTTGCGCATTCTCATATAAACCTTCAGGGACATTTTTCAAAGATCCTCCCAGATTTTTAATTTCAGAAGTTGTAGAATCTTCATTTGAAGCATGTTGCTGATTTTGTGGATTTTGTGCAAAAGGAAGGTTTGATTTTCTAGCATTACTGGTAGGGCTTGAATGTGAAACCTGAGAATTTGGCGCATAAGAAAATTCGTAATTTCTTGAAACATAAGTTGTATCTCCTTGAGCGTATATTCCTGATGGTGATGTTTGAATATATGGGGCTGAAGTTTTGTAACCATCGGATGCTCTTTGGTACAAATTCACTTTTGGATTGCCTTCAGGTTCTTGAGACACTTGAGTTCGTTGAAAGGCATGATCATTATATACTTGAGTTTTTTGTGACTGTGTGTTAGAACAATTAAAGTTCAGTAAAGATATACCAAGCAGAACCATCATTTTCGAGAGACCCTGAAAAGAAATGAAATGAAATTATTAAATATATGTAATCTTGAATGTCAGTGCTAGATGGAAAATTTAAAAAATATTTTATACAAATACACACTGAACAAATTCAAAATTAAGTAATAAATTTAATAAATATGAATTTAATACTTCTGTTAGTTAGTGGCAAATATTAATTGCCTAAAAGTTATTTATAACTTTCTAAAATTTATTATCATTTTAAATTGATTGTAATTATATTGAAAAATTCAATGTTCAAAGTTTCCAAATATTTTTGAGATTGCCTACATATCTTATAGTGAAGTGACAATTTTTGTAGATAAAATTTATGCTACAAGTAAAAGTGATAAGATTAAATAAAAAGATAAAAATCATATTGCGGCTTTCATTGTTGTGATTCTTCGTACTTAAATTTTCAAAATAAAGAAACCAATTAAAATTAAGAAATTAATGTCAAAATATAATTCTTCTGGCATTAAAAGTTTTCAACAAAATTAAAGAAAGTTTCTTATGAATAAATAAAAAAATGTTTTTTTAAATTTTATTAAAAGACAGGAAAAAAACCCAACAAAATCTGAAAAAAATAGAAAAATTGATTGAAAAAAATGAATATATAAAGTGGAACATTAAAAAGATTAGGTGCTAAGAATTTTTTTTTTGAGTGTGGAATTTTCAAAAAATTATTAATTACATCAAAGTTTTACCTGTTTTTTGTTTAATGAGTTCTAAATTATATTCAAAATAATAAATCAGTATTGGTGAGAATAATATTTTCAAAGGCATAATTGTTTATCTTTATTCTTGTTTGTAATTATCAGGAGTTTTTCATTTTATAGAATTTAAGTTGAACCAATGACACAGCACTTTCTGTACGTTATTCTCCGTGCATATTTTTATCCTTAGTTGAAAAGAAATATTAAAACTCTTCACACGCCCGCGATGATAACTTTTCCTCTAAACCCATTCATTTCAAAATAAATAATGAAAGATCTTATTAATTTTTAGCTTTCATCACCTTCTAACTGACCTGAATCGTGCACCCAAATCGTTCTTCTTTTGCAGTGCTTTGTTTACACCAATATCAGGTTAATGAATCTGAATTGAAAGAGAAACAATTCTCACAGAAAAGACGTCACGCAGGTGTGAGCTGTTGTCGTTTTTTCGAACTCTAATGGTTCTTTCAAAAGAAAAGGAAACAATAATGTAGTGTGTGGGTTGATTTCCATATTTTATTTTGCCTAATAGTAGTATAAAAACTAAAATTACAGAAACAACGTTTTATTTTATTTTTAGTATGTGTTTGTTATTTCTTTTCTTTCGGAATCTTTCATTAGCAATTGGCTCCGCTTTTCGAATAATTGAATTAAGAATTCACCACACTAATTATAGCTATTGTATTGCTTATATTTTGAAAGATTTCTCTCCAGTTCAAAGTGTTGTTTAATTTCTTCTTTATAGATCTTTTTTATTATTATAGTATAGTGTACCAGGAAAAATATTTCCAATGGCAATGGATTGTAATAGATGTTGTATTACCAACTCTTTAGATAACAACAAGCAGCCAAAACGTATTAATTAAATGAAGTATGCAGGTAAATGAGGCATTAACTGCGACTACTATTACAATTTCTTTGACCGAAATAGCAAAAACTTTTTAGCAAGAATTTTGCCATTTTAAATTTCTTTTTATATTTTATTAATGTTAAAAATCCTTTGTTGCGTTACTCTAAGCAAATCATAGTTTCCATTTTAGAATCATATTTAGCATTCGATGCACTTTGCCTATAACTGAATAAATTACTATAACTTGTATATACTCTTGCTATATTAAGTGTGCATTTAGATAAATTTTTTTGCTAACTTTAGAGCAAAAAAAAAAAAAAAATTATAGCGATTAATCTTATGCATTTATGCGTTAGCAAGATTCCTATTTAACTTTTGTTTTAAATTTGTCACATACAAAATTTTCATTGCATTTTTCTTAAGCTCTAGCTTTAGTTTAATTATATAAAACGTGCCGTTTTAAAGCAACACTGAATATGTTTTGTGACTGGAAAGATAATAAGGACAACACCTGAGCGGGATCTCCCTCTCCATACATCCACACTGCACCAGGGACAAAGTGTTTGGCCTTTGTGTTCAATAGACTCGCTTACACGGCGTATCTTCGATGGAATCAGGTTTCGAAACTGAAATCCTCTAGTTCCGACACCGAAACTATAAAACTAGACCATTTCGGTCCCTAAGTGCAATTCTCAAACTTAAGCTTAGTTGCTACTAATCATCATACTATACAGTTAATATTCACATAGATCGAAGTTATTTATTCAGTCCATTTCATAATTTAAGTTTTTGGTAGTTGAAAGTTGCATTGACAGTAATTATCTGAAACATTAAGTAGCATATGCAAATTTTTTTGACGATAAAGCATCAAAACTTAGTTCAAATGCAAATGGTTTATTTCATCACATATTTGCAAATTTTCTCTCCAACTGCCTTTCTAACGCTTTGCAGACAGACTTTAATCATTGCCTTTTTCTTGTCGATAAACTACAAATTGATTAGACTTATTGAGATACACGCATTTGTCATGTACGCATGAGCCCGTTTATTTTAAAGTTCGCAAAATATATTTTATTAATATTTTAACTTGCCTCATCATCTACTTTTACGTTTCCTTGTCCTATAATAAGCTCGAGGGAATTTCAAGAAATCTAGACACTTCATAAATTAAGTTATATCATAAAAGTATGACAGATTCCATTTGATAATTAAATGCTATTAACTTTTAGTTTCGTATGTTTTGCTATGATTGTTAAACACATGAACACTAAATTAAAATAACTTTGAATTAATTTGGCATCAATGAAAAAAATTTTAACAAATATTTCATTGAAAGATGGAATGATTCGTTACATTTTGTGAAGAGCGATTGATTGAAGATTGTGATTGATTTAGATACCAAATGTGATTGATTAGCTGGTATGGCGACCAATTTCGACTTTCTACTTCGAATTGGAAAAATATACCGAATTTATTGTGAATACGAATGAAATGTGCCGAATTTTTCCCATTTATATAAATATAACTCTATAAAATAGTCATATTTTTGAATTTTTACTGAAAATAGAATAAAAAAGCATGCACTAAAAGCATAATAATTAAGTATATCAAAATATGCCATTTAAACGCCAAGATTTTTCAATACATGGAGAAAATGACTATTTTAATTGATAAAATATGCCAACAAAAATGCCTCTGACCTTTAAATCTGTCATATTGCTCTCCTCCACACATTTTCAAGGGAAATATCAAAAAGCACTATTGTATAATTTGTACGAAAAAAACCCATTGTCTGGATCCCCAGTCTCAATTACTGTATCCTTTGCCAGTTTTTGTAAAATGACAAAGTCGGTAAAGTAAACTAAATTTAACCGTCTTTCTAAGCACTAACCGTCTTTCTCCTTAAATACCCCTGTGTTCAAAAGAAACTGAAAAAACAAACAAACAATATTTTACTGCACATTCTCTGCGGACAAAATTCAAGACAAACTTCTTCATCCCAACCACTGCATCAGTTCTCTAATAATTATTTTATATTCATAATCTCATAACTCCTAATTATATTATCAATGATTATATATCCCCGATCAATCCTTATTTTCTGAGTGATATCGCATAATAGAAACGTTTATAGAATCTCCAGACTCAACAAATCTACTAACTTTGCCAAACCTATTCGCCAATTAATTTCACCACTTAATAGAACATATCTAATCAAAAAATATGTTTTATGAAATAATGTGGAAATATAATTTAAAATCTTCCTTTATTTGTAGATTATAACAGATTATTTATGACTATATTAACACTGACAATCGGTGGCTGAAGACGGATAGTTAGAATCAGTTTTAAAATTAGCTACTGGTGAATTCTCCTTTCCAATATTTATAATTAACTCAAATTTGCTGTAGATAGCATGTAATCACCCTACAATGATCAAATGAATGAATGTGTAAGATCTTGAAAATAATTGTAAAAATGATCGATAAAAATGTCGTTTTATACACATTTTTTTCTGTTTCCTTGATATTCTTTTCTGTTTTTTTTTCTTATGCTGTTATCATTATTTTCGTCATCTACCCCGTAATACTGAGAATTTAGAGCGTTCACATCTAAAATAGAATTTCTGGCACATTTTAAACGAACAAACATAATCCAATAAAAATAATGATTACATTTTTTGATATATTTGTTAATTCTAACATCATTTGATTAATTCATTGGAATCCCTTTTATGTGTTTATTTTCCCCAAGAAATGCTCCATTACAAAATTTTTTAAAAATTTATATTTCATATAAAATACCTTTGAACCCTAACTCTAATATCATCTGAAAAAATCTCAGTTAACCAAACAAAACAGAAAGAGAGCAAAGCACTTGTCAGCATATCATATTCAACGGATAATGCATAACGCAGAATAAATTTAAAATAAAAGAAGGAAGCAAGAATTCCCTTTTTCGAGCATCACCATCCCAATAATTATTCTTTTACTCTCTCATCCCCTACATTTTTATTCATCACCTGATCTTGTTTTTGCAAGTTTATTATCCAATTCATCACAAATTGCTACTTTTTTTTTATTAAAAAGCCATAAGTAAGATATTTTGGAACTCACAGAATTTCGAATGCCAGTCACGTTTGATTCCCGTGTTCCAATGTTCTGTGTTATTCAACATTCATTTTTTCCTCTCCCACTCTTGAAGGTTGGAACGGATGGTGGAGGTATAACCTGCTGCACCTTTCAATTGGAACACTCGTCGAGTTATTCGAAGTTATCGGTGTTGACCTTTGAACGGCGCGCTTTTTGTTTTCGGAGAATCATTTGCTCTATGTATCGTCTGACGGGTAGAGGAGAGTTATTTTTGGCTTGAATTTGAATCCGTAATCGTGATCAAAGTTCGATAGGGCAATTAATTTTATTTAATTATTGGAATAAACGTTCACCGCACAGAATAATTCGTTTCCTTTAAAAAAGGCAAAGGAAATGATTAAAGATAATTAAAAATTTCCCGATAAAATTATCTTTAATATTTCCGAAAAATTATTACCTGATTTAAAACAATTCAAATTTGAATAAAACTCGAAATAAAATATTTCAAATCAGTATTAATAGCTAATAATAATTTAAACTGTTTCATTATATCTGTTATCGTATGGTGGTTTTCCAATTCGGTGGAATATACAATTGTTTAGGGTAGTTAAGCTGAATAAATGTTGTTGGCAAGTTGGTTAAAAAGTTTTATTTTACAAGTTGGATGATAAAATGTAGGTTAATATTAATAATTTATCAGATATTATCAACTAGGTTTTACTAAATTTACGTTCACTTAATTATTAGAATATTTATAGAACTGGACAACTGCTTTAATATTTTGCTCAAGCATGAATATTGGACAATTTGGAGTCATAGTAGATGATGGAACTAAATATGCATATTCTATTTGTTAATAACAAAATATATTAAGCTAAAATAAGTTAATTAAATGTTAAAATTATTCTAAAATATGATTTTGAATTTACCATCTTATTAAAAGAAGAATCCATACTGTGCATTTTATAGACCTGAAAATATCCGTTTAATAAATAACCATAGAATAGTTCCTTGTATGTTACTTGTTGTTCCTTGTTGTCCACTCAAAATCATCAAATCCTGTGCATATATCTAATGAAATATCCTAATAATTTATCTTAATATTAATATCTTAATCTTAATATTAATGTAGCACCTACTTTAGTTGCCTCTAGAGGCATTGGCAAGCGTCATAGACAATCTCTTCATATTTTTTAATCATTCATTCAAAACTTTAATCTCATTTTTTTTTACATATTTCAATTATCCATGTTTAGAAACTTTCGCTGAAAATCAAATCGATAATATTCTTCATAAAAATAACAGCATTATACCTAATCAGATGAATGCACTATATATTGCATTTTTTTTTAAATATCTTTTCACCAACTTATAAAACCTTAATTGATGCACAATAAAGAATTTCTCATTTAAATCTTTGAAAAAAAGGAAAAGTTACAGTTGAAGTTTGTCATTCTGTTTAGATATCCAAGAGATTTAAGTAAACAACTATCTGTAAAATTTAAGTTATAATATAAAAACTTATAATTTTTAAAACATTTTCTGAAGCAGCAGCTGGATTTTTGCTCTCTGAATTCAGTTATATTTTTAAAAACCATCTTCAAAAGATTATTCACATTATTAAGAAAAAAAAATCGTTTGACATCTGAAATTGCATCGAATTGCTGTTGGAATTTGAACATCCATGTCTTACCGTCTCATTTCCATTTGGTGGAGAATTGGGTTGTATTTCACACATTTTATTGTTCTTGTAGTTAGTCACATTAAGGTGAATCTTTGCCTTTAATTAAAATGATTAGAGTTTCTGAACTTCAATTTTGAGAATTCCAGATATTACAAGAGTAGTTAAATCGAAATGATCATACACATTGCGAGAATGCATTACAGGAATTTTATTGCTGTAAATTGTCAGATTTTCCTTCCAAAATGTGCCATTTTTTCTGACCAGATAAGGAAATAGGCAGAATATAGAGAAATGTTTTGTTTGTACTTAATGTACCGTTAGTTTTCACATTTGTCCCTTTTTTCTAAATAACAATCATAAATAAACCATTTAAAATTTTAGATCTACTCTTGCAATGCAGATTTTTTTTTCGCTCTGCAAATTTGGATGTATAAAAAATTACATGCTTTCCAGCAGAAATTGGTCCAGATATATAAGTTTGAAACTTTTGTAAGATATTCCCTTCTGTATATTTTCTTTAGAGGAATAGCTAAAGTTTCGCTTAGAGTTTTTTAAAAATGAATTTTCAATTTGTTTTTCCTCTGATCTAATTGAGCAAGTTATATTGATGTCCTTTAGCTCATTTTATATGGATTTTACAAGCAATAATTTTCTAATTTGAATTTTTTTTTCAGATTTATTGTCTTTTATTTCAATATATAAAGCCAATTATGTCGATATGATACATGTCTGCGAGATACAGTAGGAGTCTTTACAGAATGATACAGAATATTTCAGAATATCGAATTAGAGGAATATAAATGTGTTTTTATCTAAACGAAGAGCAAACAAATAACCATCAGATTACCTGAAACTGTCCAGGTAATTTTATAGCATAAAACCCCTCAATGTAATGAAAATTAATAATTTTGAAGGAAATGATTGTTATTGAATTTTCATAAATCGTTAAAATAAGACACTATGTAGCTCCTAAAAGCTTTTCAGAATTCTTCAGAAACCAACCTTTGAAAATTTATTTAATACTTCAAAAAAAAAAAAAAAAACAGAATTTTAATTCACGTATATAAAACATAAATAATAAGGCATTTTTTCAAGCAAGGTCGGGACCTCTGTTGCTTATTATCAGAAAGTCAGTAAATGAATAAATTAGCTTTAAATTAATTCTTTTTTTTTCTGCCATAAATGTCTGTGCAATGAATAACAAGCTTAGGAATTTTGAATTCCTAAATCAAGGTTAGCGGTCAGAAGTTAAAAGTTAACCGAACTACGAATTAAAAACGTAAACAATCTCCCCTCTCCCCACCTAACAGCAGAAGAAAAAGAAGCAAATTTACGCTAAACAAAAATGAGATCCGGTCCCACATCCGTCCATTTAATTTTTACAAACGAAAAATAATCCTAATGAAATTGATTACTCAGCGGGCTATGATTATCAAAATATCACGCTTGATTAGTTTTAGGTTATTCAACAATTCCCAGTGTTGCTGCTGGGAAAAGGAATAAATATAGTAAGCAATGAAATGACATCTATTTTACAAATATTTACGACAGTTCTCATAATGATGGGCATGCTGTGGGAATCGCGGAGCACATAATTAGTTTTGGTTTTGCTTTTTAATAGTAAGCAGTAAATGACACTTTAAAATTTATAACAGATCATAAAATATCTATTAAAAATAAATTGTGATAATTAGGGATACATTTTCATAAAACAGTACATTTGGTTTATATTTTCCAAGAAAGAAGCTTCAACCATTGTCCATTGAACTGCTCTTTCAAAACTTTATTTTGTTATGAAAAAAAAAAAAACAGTTAAAAATCATATATTTAAAAGCCATAAATAGCCAACTCATTCATCAATCAATTATTAATCACATGTAAAACTAATGAATCAGTTTTACAGAATGATGTTCATGAATCTTACTAGCAATATTAATATTTGTTATAAGATTCATGAATATAAATATAAATATTCTTGTAATTATATATTTGTAAGAACCTTCTAACAAATATATAATTTGCTAGAAGATTCTTTTTAAATATAAATACAAGTATTTTTATAAAATAATGTTGATAATAATCATAAGTTTAATAACCGCTTTTTGTGAAAAAGAAGTTGAAGAAAATATTTAAAACATTTCCATTGGAGTTTTCAGTAAAAAAATGAGCAAAATTCAAAGATTATGAAATTTTTATTAAAACAGAGAGTGTGTTTAAATAAACTCAGCAATCAAATATATATGCAATGTGTCTTAAATAATTATGACATGTATGAAATAAGTTTTTGGTGAATGCTAATAGACAAACTGTTCAAAATTAAAAATACTTCTGATATTTCCTGACACGTTTATGGGAAAAAAGTTTCTGAAAGCATTCATGAAATAATGAATTACCAGAAGCTTAAATAATCAACTAAACATTTTAGAAAAAAAAAGTTTCTTCTTATATATGAGTTCAATTATTAATTTGACAAAAATGTACTTTAAAAAAAAACTAAATAATAATTTCTATCCAAAATCCTTCGTTTTTCTGTTATCATGTTCGCATACATACAGTTAATCTTCTTCCCCATAAATTTGGAAGTAATCTTTTTTACAAATCTGCAATTTTGATTTGTTTTTATGCTGTGACTTTTGATTTGTTTTTATGCTGTGACTTTTGATTTTTACAAAACCGCTGAGAGTTATCTGTTAGCAATTTCAACTGAGAGAGAGGCCTTCGTTTTTTCAGCAGCACCAACTAGGGATAAGAGTATGATTTAGTTACTTCATGCAAAACAACCAGAAGAAGAACAATCATGGCCGAACCTGGACGGGCTACCTCTATGCTAGGATGTGGGCCCAATCTTAGTTTACAAACTACATATTAAATTTTATAAAATAACCGATCGCGTTTTCTGATGTACTGTGTTCATATAAATATAGACAGACAGGGGCACAACTAATAAATTTGCTTTATGCCGGCTTCCTGGTATAGGAGTAGTGCGTCTTCCTGGACATCCTGGGTTTGAGTTCCGAATTCGAGCAGGGCTGTTCTTCATCTGTGAGCTGTGTGAATGAGCTCCATTGTAAAAGGGAGCTCTGCAAGTTAATGAGTGATTGGCAAATTCGTACTCTTGGCTCTAGTTGGCGCTACTAAAATAAGAGAGGCACCTTATTGGTTTAAATCGCCGTCTTCTTAACAGTGGACTTGTACAATGGGGAGTGCCATAAGCAAAACAACAGCAAAAAGTTTTCTTAATTTGAGGGGGGGGGGGAGAGAACGGTTCGAAACTGGGAATTTTTTCCAATATGATGGAATCTCACTGAACAAACATAATTCGTTCTCGAATTTTACTCCTAATGCGTATTAATCACTAAGCAAACAATGCGTTGCTGAAAAGAAAATCTCTAATTTATATTAATGTAATTTATTATTTATAATTCATCTTTTTTACAATTAAATATTATACTCGTCAAAAGTTGATGGAAAAGAGAAATAGTATTATTGTCAAATGAATTTATAATACGTACAACTACTGAATTGTTGGGGTTGATCTTACTTCAATGGAAAATTGTTGCTCTGTTAAATCCATTAATTGATCCTCCTCTCACAAACTCTCTTTCGCAATTCTTTGTTGAGACACAGAATGCAGTTCAATATGTCCTTAGCTGTATTCTTCTACGGCTCATTAGTATTGTTGCTATCCTCTTCTAGCCAATAATCTTGATTAGATTAGAGACTAATCTCATCAATTAAAAGCGTCATAGGCATTTGTTGATATCCCCCGAAGTCGCATTCTACAACTTTATTCATCCAAAACTTCCATTATATAAGGATTCTCCTTATCTTTTCATACAAAATGATGCAAGCCAATCCAGCATATAACGTCACTGTATCGCCTAGGCATTCGCCCGGTGAAGTATTACTCGTTAAGAGAGTATTTATTTTACGTTTTGTTTTGCTCGTTATGCGAATTGCTCGTTAGAAGAGGCGCTCTTTAAGTGAAGTTCGATTGTATTAAAAGTCTAATATCAATGTGATTATATTTCCTATTTATAGACATAGAAAGATAGTCAAAATCACTGAATTGATTTTACTCATTTTAACATTCAAGAATGATTTCCTTTCATTCAATAGTATCTTCATCATCTTCAAATCCATTCAAAACACGTCCTTTTTTTCACTCTCGTTCGATGTATGAAGACACAATGAACGTCCAAAAAAACATCCATTATAGAAACCCTTCCCATTGTACTGACCTGTTTCAACCAATCTCCTTATTCTAATAACCCTGTAAGTGGTAAAAATAAAAAAATACCTTATTAATAAATACCATCTCTATAAATGAGAAGGTAATGAGCGAAGAAGATACGTTTCAAACTAGATCCAATTCTTTTGTGCTGACAAATGAACAATAATCTCATTAACCGCTGCTCACTTTCATAAAGATTCATTACATCAAAAGATAACTCAATTCTGTTTATCATGTCTTCATCAGATATTAAGCACTTTTACATGTAATGGGGTGGGTTGTTTAAAATAAGTTGATTCTTCTCCACCTTTATATTAAGCCATAATACCTTTTACTTATCATCAAAGCCTTTATATTGCCACAATCAAGACTATCTGAGCTTTGTTGTAGTAAAATGGTCTTTAATTTCGCTTTTGTTGTAAACAGTGTGATTAAGACTGCAATATAAAACAGAATAAAGTTATAAGAAAAGTTAATTCGGATTACGGAGTTATTTTAAGCCAAGCAATTTATTTATTGAGAGATAGATAGAGATATTGTTGATATGAGCAAATTTATAAAATGGCACAAATGATATTTTTTATTTAAAAAACATTAGGAACAGGTAATGGAAATTTATGCCACATATAAAAAATGTGCGTGGGCATAATTTTGTATTAGATTAAAAAAAATTATAACTAAACCTTACTTATACTTTAATATATAATTTCCTTACATTTAATAAAGGAAGTAAAAAATACAAAATCTGAACACAATTTTGCTTCAAACAAATGACCAAAATACGAAGCGAAAAATCTAAATAAACAGTTATGAAAGAAAACATTTGATTGTCATTCAAAAAGTTAACATTATGATTGTGTCATTTCTCAATGAATTTATATTCAGTCTAACGCAACGTGAAATATATGTGTGATATTAATAATAATATAGTAATACATTCACTCGATAATGTGTTATTAAGTCACTTCATTTAGGTTTGTCCAAGAACTGTTAGCAGTGCCCCTTCTTTTGTATCGTGTTTTTACAAAATTAAGACATGCAATTGTTTGTAGTCCATTCATAATTAAATTGTTAAACCATTTTTGACTGTTATAATAATCTCATAGCTTTAAACGAGCAATTCTTGTTTATATAAAAATTTATTTATTTCGTGTAACTCGGAAACGGCTCTAACGATTTGGATAAAATTTTATGTTTAGACAAGATCCTGCTTTTTCACATTTATATAAATGTTTTTCCTGAAAAAAAAACCCATGATTTTATATAAAAAAGACACAATTTTTTAAATAAATAAATATTAGAATTGAACTATTAGAACTATTATTATATTCAACTTCCATTTCAAAGCATGGGCAATGCAGCAGCAGTAATACAGCGAGTTCGAATTTCAAGAAACGCTTTTTATTTTATTTTTTTACTTATATTTATATTTATTTCTTTTCTTTTTATATTTATCTATGTAGATCGCTTTTCTAAAAAAATGCGATTTCCCACCAAAAGAAAGAAAAACCCTATATTTTTTCAACAATTAACTATTAGCCGTTTTTGCTATCCGCTTTCATGCTGACAATGCCCTGTAGTGCCACCAATGTCAAAAGCAATAAGCCACATTTAATCCAAGTAATTATTTACGTTCTTCAGTTATCTTCATATGAATCCAGTCGAAAATATTAACATAATTTCTATTGAGAGTTTTGCACAAAATTTTATATAAATTCATTTAAATTTCCAAGGCTTAACTTCATATTTCTTCAATCAATCTCTCGTCAGTTTTGAGTAATAGAGTGTCTGCACAAGATAGCAGTTATTCTAATAAAGATTTTAATCAGAGTTTTGAGTAATCAGTGAAGTCGGTAATATAGAAATTTGCTAACATGTCGAAGCCTAATTTTCTTCCCAACAATCTAATACGCAATAACAATCTAACAAATTTAATACAGTTATTTTGCGTTTTTCACATAAACCCTGTCGAAGTGATAAGCGAATAAACAAAATTCATCAATGGAAATTCGATAGGTTTTGTACAAAAATTTGCATAAATTTTCAAGGCATAGCTTTAAATTTCATCTCTTCATTTTGATTTAGTGCAAGTGTGTGTCCACACAAGACAGACGTTATTCCGATAATGATCGGAATTATTTAAGTTAAAAAAGTGGAAATTTGCGAAAATATTGAATTTTAGTTTTCTTACCCATGAATCTGATATGGATTGACAATTCTACAGATAAAACTATCTTTGAAAATAAATACAACTAGTTTATTACTGCCTCCACATAAATTCAGTCGATGAGATAAGGATAACTCCCACTAATGGGTTTTATACAAACTTTTGTATCAAATTTTAAGATCTAATTTCAGCTCTCGTTTCTAAATTTTCAATTATGGTAAATGTATGCTCATACGAAACTGATAAATGATGATTTCCGATAATGATTTTTTTAGAAATCATTAAAATCAAAATCAAGAATATTCACCATAATACTGAGGTCCAAATTTTTACTATTATAATATTTTTTTCTTCATATATTTCATATAATATTAGAAAAGATTAAAATTTGATGATCCCTAAGAGACCTTAGAAAACATATATCAATGCCTGATCTGCAAATCTTTTAATTGGAAATTATTGATAGACGGCAGCTGAATACATTTAATAGAATCGAAAGTTATTTTCTTCCCTTCTGAAAACAGAACATTTCAATCAAATCATAGAACCAGAAACACGAACTGCGAAAGAAAGAAAACCACTTCCCTAAAAATAGTCACCATATTGTTAGATTTCGCCTTCCGGCCAGAAGATACTGGTGAAGAGAGTTCTCGGGAGGAAGAGTTCACTGCCTCCGCAACTAGGTTAGATATGTGTGCAGGAAAAGTCGCCATCCCCCCAAATAAAAAACTAGTTTAAGTGTCAAATGATCGAAAAGATTGAAGTCCGCTGCGTGAGAAGAAGAAAATATTAAGAAACAGATAGTCCTGATTAATTTCTTTTCTATCATCATATGTGCGGTAGATGGTGCCGTGTAGATATAGAAAAGTACCTGGAAACCCGATTTCGTTAATAAACTGTTTTGCACTTAGATACATTGTAATGGAGTATTTATTCATTGAATCAGTTGGGGTCATCTTTAATGATTGTTTGGATGGTGTTCTCATTGATTATATTCATACAAACAGAACGTTTCGTTATGAAAGTTAATTAACAGTTATTGAGTAATTTAACATAAATATTTATGAAACTTAGCCGTTTGTAATTAGAACCTCTCTGTATTCTGAATCAAATAATATTAAGAGCAATATATTTGTATGTGTGTGTGCATGTGTGTATGTGTGTGTGTGTGTGTGCATGTGTGTGTGTATGTGTGTAATCAACCATAAATGCATTAAATAACCAATTTCCAAATTAATCAGAAATTAAATTATTTCGGAAAACACATATTAATAAATATTTTGGAAACGAAACAAGTTATGTCGGAATCGAAATAAAAATTTAATTCAGAATTTCAACTGCTAAAAGTAAACAAAAAAAAAGCTAAATGAAATAAAACCTATTTATGAAACAAATCTAAATTAAAATAAATCAGTAAACGAAACTAATTATGGAAACGAAGTTAAAAACTGGAATCGTAACTATAAATTATTTCTGATTCGAGCAAGATTAAAATTTAAAAAACTATCATTGTATTTAGTGAGCACTAATGCAGCTACTACTAAAATACAGAGGAATCTAGATAAATTAGCAATATAAGCCAAGTAAAACGGAATACAAAATAATCAAAATTACAACAAACAGAAAAAAACCCCAGCCTGAAGATTTTTTCAAGGGTCACACTCAGGCAAGGATTCAAAATAAGGGATTATTTCTGAGAGGAATCAGACAATGTTAAATAGTATTGACCCCTCGTGACCCGAAAATCCCCGAAAATTAAGGCCAAAGAGATACACCAATTTAACAGCAAAGACACAAAACAAAGCAACATTAAAAAACTTCACTAAATAAAGCAAAAATATATACAAATATATATAAAATCAAACTTCATAAGAATATTCAACCAATAATTAAAATATTCCACCAAATAATTAAGAAAACAAAAAGGAAAGAACATACAAGCAGCAGCCAAAGAAATCTCAACCATAGCATCCCATCCGCTATTCGATTTGAATACTGTGCCAAGTAGAGAAAAAAAAGACACACAAAGGCAGTTTCTGAGCGGCATCTATTGAGTTAGTAACCGAAAGTCTATTTTATTTTTAAGTTAAAAATGAATATTTCATCTTTTTTTTATTAAAATATAAATATCGCAGTAGTTTTTGGAAAAATCATTATTGTTTAAATTTTTAATAAAATTATTTGATGCTTTCTTATAAATGAAATTTTTTTACAAATTGTTTTAATTTTATTAAATTGTGTGAAAATTAAATTTTAGAATTAAGATTAGAGTAATAATTACAGAGTTTAATTATTTTAAAATTAAATTCGTCTCTTTTATCATAAATACCAACTATTGTTTCATCATTAGCAATTTCGATTCTCAAAACCAGTTACGTAGCTTCAAGATGATTTTTATTTGTTTCTATTGAAATTAATTCTTTAGGATAGCAATTTGTAACAATATTGGTATTCTCTAAATTAATCAAAATTAAATCTTCAATAAAATTCCAACCATTTATTAAATTTTATTTAGTCATTTTTTCTCGTAATTTTCGGGTGCTTTTCTGGTCACGAGGGGTCAATACTATTGGACATTGAGCGATTCCTCATAAAAAGAAATCCATTCTTATGAATCCTTGCCTGAGGGTGACCCTTGAAAAAGTCTTCAGACTGGATTCTTTTTCTATTTGTTTTAATTTTGATTGGCTTACATTGTTGATTTCTACACACACACACACAAACACACACACAAATATGTATATATATTGATTGACATGCAATATATTATCTGATATATCAATATGTAAGTACAATTTTTGAAGCAGAGTCGTGACCGAAGGCAGAAAAGAAGACTTCGAATTTGTAAGTTCACCTTATTGCATCCCGGGAGACACCCATTATGTACAAGAGAGCGGAAAGGCATGTCCACTCACAGCCTGAAGTATTGGTTATGCTTAATTTCAATGAAATCTCTTATGTGTAATTTGATAGTTGTAATTTGTTTTCAAGAAATTTTAAGTACTAGACTGTGCCAGCTGCTAAAACCATGTTATTTCAATACCTTTATAGTTATTCCATTCATTGGGTATCTGAACCATGCTAAAAGAGTCAAATCCTGAAACATCAACGCACTATTAAAATTTGATTTACTTATTTTTTTATTTCTTGGAATTATACCTTTTTATTCGATACGAAAACTACTAAAATTTTAAATGGAAACACTTTTTCCTTGTTTCTAACAAAGGAAGAGAACCAGACAATTAAATATTTGATGAATCAAGAAACACAATATGAATTTCAATAAAGAAATGCAATCTTATGTTGAAAATTCAGTAAAAATATTTTTTTTAAAGTACACAATTAGAGAAAAAATTCTCTTGATAATTGAATTGAAATCCTTAAAGAATAATTTTTATATTGTATCATAAAATTGTTATCATAAGAATTTGAAAAATTGTCTGGTAAAACTTCGGCATCTCTCTTTATTCTTAATAAACTCTAATTAATTTTATAAAAGTTTTATCAAAGCGCGCATGATTACCTCCCAGAGTATACATGTATGAAATTTTGTTACTCTTAATTAAAATATCTGTATTTTAGAGCGTCTACACACACAAACGTACAAAAACACAAATTATGTCTTATTACTGGTAGATCCGCTAATTCGATTATTGTAAAATTATATGAAATCCATACTATCTACGTTTCATGCCAGTTCCGCCAGGATACAGCCAAAATAGATGTCATTTAATTAGTTAACCAAAGAAAATCAACGGTTAAGATTGATCAAGGACATCTGCTTCCTAGAATATTCTCTAAAGTAATTGTCTAATTACCAGAAATCGTTTCATTCGTATCAAAACTAATTGTAGTCTCTTTTTTCATTTGTCA
>JAPMOQ010038404.1:157117-168515 GCA_026543055.1 Argiope trifasciata
TCCATGCCAAAAATTTCCAGGGATTATATTTTTTAATTCTGAAAAGAGAAAAAGAAATATATTAATAGAAAAAAAGTTATTTAATTTTCAAAAGGTAAAGGGACTTCTGGGCCACCCTGTATAAGAGTTTCGACAAAAGACTGTAATTGACATAATATAATCCCATATTTAAGTCATTTGACTGATAAATGCATAGTAGAAACCAAAAGGTCGTAAATATAAACGTCATAATTAAAGTTTTGGAAAGAATTTATAATATGGTCTCTTTGTTTTTATCTAATCCTTACAATATTTACTATCATATGTGTTTTCGTTTATCTTGAATTTAATACAGTTATTAATTTCAACTTCTTAGTTTAATTTCTATCTATTGAATATTATATAAAATTTTCTGACTTCAATACGTCGAATCAGAGCTTACATTGTAGAAACAGCGAAACTAATTTTAGAAAATTTATAATATTTTGTGAATTTTCAACAATGATTCAAAAAAGTGTTCCTCCCTCCCACAAAAAAAATCTGATAGATTGAAATTTTTGTTCCATGTTGCGATATTCAAAACGAATAAAAATCGTAATGCTGAATTTAATATTTCAATGTCTTTTCTTTTGTATAAGGATCACACTATCCTTAAAAAAAGGCGCAAAATCGCAAGTTTTAAAGCAAACAAATATATCACTGTATTTATTACGCATTTTTTTCGATAAACAAACATCTTCCCACACAAGTTGCAACATTTTATTAGTTTGTTTTTATGTTTTGGTGATGAAGAGAAACGGAAAGTCTGGATGATAGTTTTAACGCCTACAGCAATTACGGATGTTCTAGCAAAGCTAAATCAAGTCGAAAGGTAAGCGTGGAGTCGCCTGGGAGATAAATTCTCAAATATCTTCTGCTTCCGACATCTGAGTCTTAATAGAATAGAAAGCAGAAGCAACAACGTATCCCGAAACTAGATCAAAGGAAAGGAGTAAAACTGTTCTTTGAAATGGAGAAGCAATTTTCACATTTGTAGTGTATTATTCTTTTTAAGATATGGCATCCTGAAGTGAATTAAAAATACGTTAAAAAACTGACACATGATAGGTTTTGCTTCCCGGAATTTGTTTTGCAAATCTTTTGACTTTCACGTACGCAAAGAGAATAATATACAGGGTGTCTCAAAACTCTTGACAGCTGCTTTTATACATTAAAAATTGCCCATAGACATATACGGTAAGCTACAAAGTTGCAAAAAAAAGATGAAAAATGTTATGAAATAGGTTGAAATTTTCAGGAGATTAAAAATCTCATATAAAAAAATTCCCACGGAGTAAAATATGCCCCATCCTCTAATATGGTCTTGTAAGAAATTTCAGCATTTTATCCCAAAAAGTTTCAAAGATATGATACTACATAAATGGTGAATTAAACCACGTTTTGATGCCTGAATATGAGTTCACAAAGAGGAAAAATCGTGTCGGATTTTCGTGTTTTAGGAGTCTCAAACAAATGAGCAAATGAAGTAATAATTGAATTAATAAATAATAATTTTGCTATTTATTGGTTCAAAAGTATTGGAAATTTGTAGAAAAAATCCCTTAAAGGAAAGATTACATAACTTAAATTTATATAAAAGAAAGCTTACATAGGAAAAAATTACTTAAAGGAAATTTTGCATAAGTTTTTTTACAAATTCATTGATTGTGCTATTTTTAAGTTATATTCTGTAATTTTAAAGTATTTTTAGGAAGCATAGATTTTTGAAATTTGTATTTAAACTAAAGATATAAAGTATATTGTATTTCATTTTGATGCAGTCTAATCGAGTCATCTGCCTTGAAGTTGTAAACATTTGCATTTTAATTTGTAATTTACCCTTCAGCAATTTTGTTTGAACATATCTTCGAGACTTTTTATGATAAAATTCTGAAGTTTTGTACGTGAGCTCATCAGAGGATGAGGTACATTTTACTCTGTGGGATTTTTTTTTGTACGGGGTATGTATAAAAATTTTAATTTTGTATTTTTTTAAGTCCAATGACAATTTTTATGGATTTTAATACATTTTGCATCTTTTTTCACTCAACTTTGTAATTTAGAGTATATGTCTATAGTAAATATTTAAGGAATAAAAGCTCTTCAAATGTTCTCTTATTTTCTGATCCAATTCCTACTTTTTATTTGATTAATTCTACATGCTATCTATAAAACTAGTCGGCAAATTTTTGACGCTGTGAGTAAAGGTATAAAAATCCTTAATGCTTAAAACTTGTTTCAAAGATTCCTAAATTTCCCTTTCCTAAATCGACACATGTCAAAGAAAGCCCTACAAAAATCTTATAGTAAGATCACGGGGAATTTTGTATTTAAAGATACTTTTTATATTTAAAAATCTAAATATCGTTTATAATTTTTATGGGATCATTGTTAGGGTTTGCATGTCATTTCAGACTAATTAAAGGTTTTAATAAATGGTGAAAATTACACTGAAAGAAAAACTCTGTTGGAAAATCTATAAAGCGAAAAACACCTAAATAATTAAACAAAATTAACAGTAGAAATGCTGTAATAAGAACAGTGACATCCCTTCATGAATTAAAATTTAAAAAAGTGCCCATTGATACCTTATTTATCCCATATATCTTTTTCGTTCATTACTTTCCATCTTAATTGCTTTGAGTGTTGCTATTATTTAATACCATTCTTTCGCTACGAAAACAGTTGAAAACTTTTAAATGACAGCCTAATAACAGTCAAGCGGGCATCGAAGAACTAGAATGCATTTCTACAATGAGGAAAAATTCGCAAAGAATGTCAATAACAGTAATTTAAAAAGAGAAAAGCAAGTGAGTCTTGTAATAAGGAAGCTAAAAAGAATTCTTCCAACTCTTATGCTGACATCTTAATTCACAACAATAAACTCCTCAACTTATAAAGAGAAGAAAAAATAATTCATATGGTTGTATCGTATAAAACAGTTGAAAAATGACTGTAAAACATACTCATTACAGGGTATGTAAAGAAATAAGCGGAAATGTTATCACCACCCTTTTATAGAATATTCCCAGAAAAAGGATGTCAGCGGTAAAAAATCACTGATGCTCAGAGTGTTTTTCTTCAGTGTCCTAAGCACTTGAGCATTTGGTGTCTTCTAGTATAGTCAAAACAATAGAAGATGCCTTTTGGAAACCCTTTTTCAATAATTTAAAACCAAAATTAAACATGAAATTACAACATAAGTAACTTGTTCCATTTTTTTAAATTATTGCATTTACATGTATTCAAATGTACAAACTGGCAGAGTCGACCCTTCGGTGCACTTTAATTAAAATTTGATTAAAAAAATATTAAAACTGTGTCCCAAATTTTACCTTTTTGATCTTTACATTTTGTAGATATCGTGTTTAATTTTACTCTGACAGCAAAACAGACTTTTCCTTGTCTTTTGATTTGAAATCTGAGAAACATATGTAATTTGCAAATCTAGAATTAAGACAATATGCCAAATTTCATTTGCAAAGCTCAAACCGATTCTGAGCTTTCGGATTCACAGACAGATAGAAATATATCAAAAAATATATTTATACCTTTAAATGTATATTTTATTTACAAGAAAGTAAACAAAGAGGAAGGAAAAATTGTACAGAATGTTTTCTTTCAACTTTGTTCACTAAAAATTAATTAATTGAATTCTTGATTTTTTTCAGAAATTAATCTAATTTTGTTTGAATGAAACAATTGAAAAGAAATTCTGAACCTGGTTAAATAAACAGATAGAACAGAATCTGAAAGCATCAAAAAAGGAACTGAAGTTAAGGAAATGGAAGAACTGAATCATCTTTCAACAATGTAATGTATAAGAATAATAAATAAATAAATAAAACTAAATAGAAATTGAAAAATGAGGAAATTTCATGTAGTATCTTTATTAAACATTTTTTATATGTTCAAACACTGTGTTTTAGAAATTTGGATAACTTAAGTTTTAGATGTTTTAAAATATTTCTGTCAAACTAAGTCAACCCACATCCGAACAATATGAACTTAAAATACAGATTAATCTCAAACAGCACATTTAAATTAATTTAAATTCAAGAGATGGTTATAAAATATTCATTTTTTTTTCTGGAATTTTAGCCTATCATAAACAGCAAATTCCGACAACAACGACAGCAGTAAGAGACTTATTTCCTTCCTTCCTCCTGGCTTCTATTTTAATCGACAAAATCTACAAAAAGCGAACATTTACAACAAAGTATTCCAAAGCAGAACATGTCCGTGTAGACCGAGGCTGTAAGAGAGCATATTAAGATAACAGCAACCTCATAAATACAGAATGTTGGCCACACGACGCCAATTGGTCAGATGGATCAAGCTATGATGACAATCTATCTGGTGTATGTATCTTACACATAAACCAGATAATGAAAAAAAAGAAAAAAAAATCATGCATCTCCACCTCTTGAGCTAACCCACCCACCTGCCGAATACTACAAGAAATGAGCGTCTGTCGGCAGAACATGCCAGAATTAGTTCAGTAGGCCATCTGACCGTGACCATGGCGTAATGAAAAGCACAGCACGAAACAATTTGAATCCTTTTCAAAACTTGTGTCCAATAACAATGCATGGAAATAAAAATATCCAAAGGGTTCTTTTTGTGCGAGGAGGGATTTTGGTCACGAATTTGTTGAGGTTTTGTCTTCATTCGATTTAAACTGCGATCTTATAATCGACTTATTGGAATCCTTTTGGGCTGTGGACAGTAGTTGTACATCAAAGCATGTCCGAATGAAAAAGATAAAAGCTCCAGTTGTAATGGACGGAAGATTGAGGAGATGACTTACAATCCTTTTTTGTATGTGTTTTTAGTTAAAACCACCATACTAAAATAATAAAATCTAAGAATTAGTTTTAAACAGAAGTCCTAGACGATCTTGCATTGCGAACCAAATTACCGATATTAGTTTTGACTATACAACTTTATGAGGATCTTACTGCAATTGCTCCTTTCTAGTAAATTTCATCAGACATGACTGAAATTTTGATGAGATTTTTTAAAATTATTTTTTTAATCCCATCCATGTATTTTTCTCAGATGATGATGTCGCATTCACTGAAAGGGGTTGCTGTAACTTCTGAGGTAAAGGTACCTAAGGGCAGAAATCTGACTTCATAATGCAAGTTCATATGAAGATGGCCCTCACACGCTCGCTTGCACAGCCCCTTTTTACGGGGCGGGAGTGTTCTTTCACAAACTCACAGACAGAACACAGGGGTAGAAAAAAAATGCCCGAATCCGGGATATCCAGATCACGGGGAAGACGCTCTATCCTTAGTCCATAACATAGGTATATTTTGCTCTCTGACACTATTTTTCTTTAGAGGTAGCTTCCTGATGTCCGTTTCTATTATATACTGGTGCATTCTAATAAGTGTTTTGAGTGCCACGATGAATGTTGTTCTTTAAACAGTTATTATCAAAACAATATTTTATGTTGGTTAATTATATTTATATATATTTAACCACTAAATATTATTTCTATCCGAATAAAAAAACTGTTATTTTTTGTTTTGCTTTCAAAAAGAAACTAACTTTTCTGATTTTTAAAAAAATCTCACAAATTTCACCATATTGAGTCATTGGTTTAAAAAAAATCAAAATTATCAAAGTCATCATTAGACTTTTCTTTAATGTAAAGACATTTTTAAAAAGTATTTTTTTAACATATTTAATCTCATTAAAAAAATAACTATGAAAGAAACTGTCTTGGGTTTTGAAAGAGAGTAGACAGATTTGATGAATTAATGAGGCCACTATTTATAGAAAGCCGAATCTTCTTTGTTAAGAAAGTAGAAGGTTGGGGTTCAGATTTGAAAGACTATGGCAAGAAATAGCAAACTACAGTAGTTTTTTTCTTGTTTCAGTTAGATGTTTGAATAGTTAGTCATCTTACATAACCTGAAATGGAATGAAGGGGAAAAAAACTGGTTTCTTTCTTACATAGAGGGGAGGAAAAAAAAGATCCAAGATTGATTATACTGTAGGAAACTATTTTAAATATTGTAACAAAGTATTGTTTGTGAAAATAACTTTGCTATTTTCTTAATAATAAAGTGACAGATGACTTTTTCTGCTATACATTCAGGAAAAACAACTTTATTTATTCAAGTCATAGCCATCGCTAGATTTTATCAATATAAAAAACAATATGCTTAACTGAAATGGCAAAAAAATTATATATCCTAAATATTATTTATACATAGATATGCTATATTATTTTATACATAGGAACAAATTCAAGAAATAATTACATTTTCTACGATATAAATCAGATCGTACCGAATTTCGATTTTGTAATCTAAATGTAAGTTTTTTTTTAAATTCTTCCGGAACAATTTTAAAATAAAATTCACACCTCCATTCTTAACATATACAGTATTTTAAAAATCCAATAAAATTTTTTAGCAGTGGCAAGGGATACAAATCATGTGGTTTAAGGTCCGAGCTGAAAATGAGGAATCTGCTAATACCTCCATTTTTGCATTCGTACTACTCAAATTCCATTGAGATAAATATGTATCCTCTAATTAGTAGACACAAATAAATGAAATGTATTTTTGTATTGTTCTGGTTATGAAATAAAATGGCTTAAGTTTATACTGGTCACAATGTTCGAAAATATGAGCACTTCTAGGTTATTCCGAAACAGCTATATACGATGCTGGACATGCATAAAAATTCCCTCACGATTTTTTCTGATATTTTTAATAAATAAGTGAAATATTGATATAATTTGCTATCATATCGAAAAAAATTAATATCGAGTACTTTTAATTTATTATTTGTAAATTTAAATCCTTTCAATAGTTCATTTCAAATCTAAATTTTTACTATTTTTATAACTATTTCTCCTATTCCTAAATATATTTAATATGTATCCATGCTTAGTCAAACATCTGTTACAGTAGAATAAAAAATATTTATGAAATATAGATATACTGTTTCCTTTAAGCTAATTCCTACTAATAGGTTCTTTCTTCTCTCATAATTGTTATTAGAAATTTAAAGAATGCCAACTATTTCTTTTAACTTCAAATGTTGTTTATTTTTATTATCTGTATATTAGCTGAAACCAGTATGTGTCCTCTTTCTTCCTATTAGAAATGAGTGTTGAAATTACAAAATGTAATAAATTTATTTGATTTTAGTTTGATCATTTAATGTGATTTTCAATTTTAATACTGAAATTTACATTTAGAAACACATTTTGGGTTCACTTTTCTTTTACTGCTAATAAATAAATATTTGAATGCATATTCGGACATTGAAAACTGACTGCAACCATTCACCGATTTTTTTTATACAAGGGAACTGAAATTACCATCTTTTGAAATGAGTCGGTGGGCAATCATTGCGTGATTTAAAAAAAGCAAGAGCCATTTTTATTTTAATCTTAAATAATTAAAAATAAAGACCAAAGATCTTTCCCTTTCTTCTTCCGTTCGAAGATGGAACTGATCTCTCATAAAATCCTTAAAAGTCTCAAAGTATGACAAATATTTCAAATATGTATTTAAATAGTTTTATTGTATGTAAAACGGCTTAAATAATTATTCGATCGCAATTGCAGGGAAGATAGAAAATTATACAAAATAAAGCTTATGAATCCTTTACAAACAAGCCTATGGACTTCAACATAAGTTTATCGGCTTATTTTTAAAAAAATAATTAGGATTATCGAGGCATCTCAGAAGGAATAGCTTCCGGTATAGTAGTTGGTTCTCACTTTCCTAGCATGTATAGATAATGTTGCTGTCTGCATTGCCTGTCACAGGTCTTACTTCGATATGGTCATTAGCCCTTCTATATGTAATAAATATTATTATAGATTGATGTAAATTGTCGCAGTGACTGGGTCATTCAATTTACCCATTATGGCTGAGTCGTGTTTATCTTTGAGTTTATCTTTGAGGAGTTTGATTTTGTAGACTTTCCAATAAGCGATCTAATGGTATTAATAGTATCATTGAATAAGTATAGTGTAATTGATAAGAACGAATAATACAGTTGAAAATATACATTCATTAAAAATCGAATAATAAATACTATAGATTTAATTACCTGTAATTAACAATTTCCCTATTAAAAAGAGATGGTTTGAGTCTTTTTTCTTTCATTTTTCTTTGCATAGAGTATACGATATTCTCTGTTATAAACGAGATGGAGAAAAAAATGGTTATAATTTGCATTTATCTTCACTGCAAATATAGAGATATACCATCCCGCCAAAATTCGTTAAATCATTCTACATTCTTGCGATATCATCTTGAGTTTTCTTTAATTCATTTAAAATATGGGGAAGAGATTATTTTCGATTTCTGTGCATTTGAAAACAGAGTTACATTAAAAATAAAATATATTTTGGACTCTTATTTAATCCAAGATTTCGCGACTTTTCCGTTGACGTATTGAATATTTAGATACCACTAATAATGAGCTCCTAATTTGTTTTTTTATACACTCTGTGATTAAGTTATCATGAAAGGTTCGAAGAACTTCATTTTAAAACTATCTCCATAGTTTCAGAATAGCGTTAATTTCTCTCTGAAACTGTCGAAGAATACAAATATTCAGCGGTTGAGAAACTAGGTAAATTGCGCTGCCATCTATCGTCATTTTTCTAAACAGTAAACTGTATTTTTAAAATGATGCAAAGTAAGGACGTCCTTTATTAGATTTAGAAAAATGCATAAATTGACCAAATTCTTACAAAAAGTTACTATGAAAATATGTGATAAAATAAACGAAAAAAGAGCATGATTATTTATGCATTTTTATACTTAAAAAGTTCTATTCTTTTCTATGAAATAGATAAATGAAATTAACTAAGTTTCTATGTAAGTAATAATTTTCGAATTAAGAAAATTATTACATTATTAAAATATTCGACTAATTTTACTTGATAAATTCATCTTCCAATATAAATGACACATTACCGAGAAGTGCAAACATGTTTTTATTTTTACACATAACAAATGGTTTAAATGAGAGTAAAAATAAAGTACAATCAACGAAAATATTCTAAACTGAAAATTTTCAGAAGCATTTTAAATAAACATACTCAGAATTTTGCCGCAAAAAAATTGAGAGTACACCAATGAAATTTGTGTAATATCTAGCATAGAAAAAAAGTGTCACTGTTAAATTGCATGTCTTCTTATTAATGGATTTTGTTTCTAATTTTGTGTTTTTGAATCCTTTTTTCGAGTATGCCCCCCAATATATGATAATATTCAATGGCATCGATGATGGGGGACTGTGGTAGTAGAATATTTTTCTTGTAACTTCTGTTAATAATGAAAACGACATTATGTTTTGACAATATAAGAATTCTGTTTGGGGTCATTGTCCTACTGAAAAAGGAAATTCCCATCTAAAACCAAAATTTTAGAACTTTTTTTAAGATGGCTGCGTAGTATGTCCAAGTAAACCATATGGTTTGTAATGAATTATTATGATTTGTAATCTATAAGAATTAAATTTTCTACCCCTAATGAAGCCATGAAGCTTCAAATAATGACGGAGTCACCACCATGTTTAACTGTAAAACGATGAATTTTTCGGATCCAAAGCAATATTTGGCTTTCTCGATATAATGAGATTGCCTTAACAGTAAAAAAAAAATAAAATAAAAAAAACATGGTTAACTTTCTTTCAAAAGTTATTGATCTTCACTTGATGAGTTTTTGCAAACTTCAAATGGTTTTTTAGAATTTGCAAGCTTATGAACGATTTCTTTCTAACAATTCAACTTTTATACCAGCTTTTCTAATGGCATTTCGCACAATTTCAGCACTTACACTTGTGTCTATGATTTTAAAAGTTTCTGTAGCAAGTTGAATGAACCATGTGGTTGCAGCAATCTAAAAGAGAGTAGTAAAAATTAGAATTTAGATGGAAATCCATTTTCCAGCAGGACAACGACCTCAAAAAGAATACACATAACGTCAAAAAACGGTGTATTTTTCATTTTAAACAGCAATTACACACACCAACAAAAGTACCCGACATCAATGCCATTGAATATTATCATATATTGTGGGAAATATTCGAAAAAGTTATTCAAACCCACAAAATTATAAACAAAATCCATTTAAAACAAGTGTTGCAAGAAAAATGGAATAAAATATCTTCAGATACCAACAAAAATTGGTCAAATAGTTACCATGACTTTTAGAGGACTTTATAAGAGTCAAAAGACATGCAGTTTAGCAGTTTCACTTTGTTTCTATGCCAAATATTGCCCAAATTTCATAGGTGTACTCTCAATTTTTTGAGACAAAATTCTGAGTTTTTTTTTTTTTTGAAAATGCTTCTGAAAATTTTCAGTCTAGAAGATTTTAGCTCATTTTTATTAATTTTGACTATAAATTAAACCATTTTTTATATATATATATATATGATTAAAAAAAATTAAAAAAAGAACAGATTATCTAATTTTAAAGCTTATTCTAAATAAGTAAGTTAAAACATAACATTTTTTGTCACTGAAATCGTTAATTCACTTTGTATAAAGTCAAATGCATATTCGCAGTGTCTTAATCTAAATGTTTTAATCATCTAACAAGCATTAATCAAGTGAAAGAAAATTGGTACAGATTATAACTGGCTTCAAATATAGATTAAAGTGTTAAATTCTTGGTTGGAATATTCCAGTGTGTTCCTTTAGAGAGACTAGTTCCGCATCTTTAATAAAGAAAAATGATATAATACTTAAATGATTTTATTGCAGCAGTTATTTAACAGTCCAAATTTTGATTACTTTTTAAGAGTTCGCAATTTGGCAGTTCGCACCAATATCATTTCGCAATGAGCCTGAAACACATCTGGGAAAAAATCCTACGACGTTTCGACGTAAATAGTATGTGGCTTGATCTTAGTAATACTATACTCATTTAGCCAAGTTGGTCGTCATAGTTTTGGAAAGATTTTTTTTTAAAACCTGCATGCAAATTTCTTTATAAGATTATTCACTTTTGTTTTCGTGGCTATAATCTTATAAAAATAATTTTGAAAATTATAAAGATAAATTATTATTTACTTTCCAGTTTTTCAAAACCTTGAAATACACATTTCGAAAATTCAAAAATTCAAGTTCTGCGATTGCGATGGGTATATATATTTCAGTCGGAGTTATCTGAAAACACAACTTCGACGTGCAATACTATACTTTGTTTCTTAATCTTTTAAAGAGAGCCGAATTTTAATTTCTGATAAAGATGTGTTTAAACGTTGTTTTTACCATTAGCATTGCCGTTACATTTCTGAACTACGTCTCCTGTGCGATGGAAACGCATCAACATGACCACGAACCTCAACTGATGATGTCTCGCTCGGCCGCCGACGATCGTCA
>JAPMOQ010038404.1:176064-187864 GCA_026543055.1 Argiope trifasciata
CACCATTATTGAGTTATTGTATTCACCGATTGACATAACTCCATAATTGCGCTTTTCGAACTCAAGGATGTTTGAAAAGTTTAAATCCTCAAAATCTCGGGGTTGAATTGCTTAACAATTGTCATAATTTGTATGTAAGAAAATAAAATAAACATGGTGAAATAATTGAAGAAATTTATATTCACAATAAAAGTAATGCACAAAAATAATTATTTACCAAAAATAGAACGATATAGCAAATTAATATGCTGTTTTTGTTCTTCTATCCCAGTTAATTGTGAAGCATAAGAAGAAAAAAAATGGTTTTCAACAGTCATTGAAGGTGCCATGGAGGCTTTCAATCGTTTCTTAGAAATCTGCATGCGGAAACCTGCGATAGCCTTGAAAGATTGTGAGAATCCGGATTTCAAACAAATTACCCTGATTGAATTACTCTACGTACCCGCTCTGCTTATTGTTTCTTTCGTTACTACAGGTAAAAGTACAGAAATTTTGGTAATCAATCCTGCTTAGTAATAGCAGTTGGTACTTAGGGATTATCCCGTTGACCATTTTCGCCAAATCCGATATTATCGCCAATAATCGCATTGCTTTTCATTATGATGACGCCAAAAAATTGGCGCATTTTCGTGAGCGTTGACAGGTCGATGGGATAATACCAAAGTACCTAACAATTATAGTGTTGAATTATAAATAAACTGTTAATTCCAAATTAATATCAAAGTAATCTTTCTGCCAGGCAAATCTAATAATGATATTAATTTATTTTCATTTTTTTAGTGTGTTTAAATTATAATTGTCCTCATTTTAGTATAATTAGTAAAACGATGCTCTTGAGATTCCATAAGGATAATTACAGATGAGGAGTATGAAAATACTCTTCTTTGTATTTACTAAGATCTTAAGAGAAATTTCATCATCGTAATTCACATTACAATGAACTTAAAACAATTGAAAACACTTATGTATTGAATATCAATACTTCAGAAAATTGCCGTATAGA
The DNA here is from genome assembly GCA_026543055.1 of Argiope trifasciata. NCBI lineage: Eukaryota > Metazoa > Arthropoda > Arachnida > Araneae > Araneidae > Argiope > Argiope trifasciata. The sequence continues at coordinate 177,068 of JAPMOQ010038404.1, forward strand.
TATTGAAAAATATGATAATTTTTAGTAAGTTTATATAAGATGGACAAAAAACACTGATTGGCCGTTTCAATACCATATTTCGTCCATATGTCTCTACCAGAAATGGAGACACAGATATATAAATTTGTGTGTGTATATGTTTTGGCATTGTGTGAGTATGACCGTTTGGCCTAGAGTTACTAAACGAACACATATTATCTTTGGAGAGTGGAAATATGTGTTACACGAGTTGATGTTTAAAAAATTGAAGTAATTAAAAAATAAGAGAATAACTTCCGTGGTGACATTCAAAAATATAACAGTACAAAAATGTCATCTTAAACTCAGTAAAATATCATCTTAAAACTCTTAACATCTTAAATTATCTTTACTATTTATATAAATTTTTTACATATAGTTTAAAGCAACTTTTGAAAAACCTTTTAAGCACACTTTCCAATAATGATTTTTAAAAATTAATCCATACGAGCACATTATAAGAGCATGAAAAAATTTATTTTTTATCAACGTGTTATTATCATGTTGGCTTATCCTAATGTAAGTAATTGTATAAAGGAATATTCCAAATTTAACCCTCACCTCCCCCCCCCAAAAAAGACACGAAGTTTTAAGGAAACTACAGCCTATTATTACGTTATAGAATATTTTGATCGATTTTTACATCGCACAATTTACAGGGAGCCTCCAACCTATAAGCCTTTTCATGTTAAAAGTATTAGACTTATTGAATAACGACGAGGCAATATACAGTTTGGGTACTTTAATTGGTTCTATATGGATACTATAAGAAGTGTGAAATTATACAAACGAAATACGTGATGCCATAATGAAAGTAGGTTTATATTAAAAATTAAATTACCATTTGTTTAATTTATGAGGATTTTCACTAATTAAAATGATTGCAAAATATTATTTCATATTTATTCTTGATATTTTATGCAGAAAATAAAAATGCAATATTTATAATTATTTCGAATATGTCTTAGTCTTTTCTCAATGTCAGCAGTCCGTACTTTTTTTTGTGCTATCATGCTTATAAACTTGTAAAAAACAGAAGAAAAAAATCGTTTGATCCCCCCCCCATAAACTAGAAATCTGTTCGACCATAAAAAATATGACCCCATAGCTCATAAATTAATTTTGTATATTGTGAATATGTTTTTTCGTTAACTTTATGGAAAAAATACTTTGCACATATGAGGGAAAACGTTACACGAAAAATAAGGAAGCGTTAACTCTTCATACGCAAAGTGCATTTGCTGTGTTGAACAGTTACAAAAAAGTGTTCTTTTTAAACCCTGACATATTTAAAATTTAGCTACCTTTTCACTTACGATGATAAGAGCCTATAAATTAGCTTGAGAATACGTGAAGATCGAACAAAAATAACAGCATGTGTGCAACATTAATGAAAATAAGAGTGCACATAAGAATCCCAACTTTAGGTTATGTTTGGTTTCAAAGTAAAATGTATAACTACAAACTTGACTATATCAAAGATCCGCTGTAAATGTGATGAATTTGTCGATAGTCTAATTTACTCTCTCTATGACCTGCCCCCCCACACACATATACACACACCAGGAAACTTCTTAATTGATGATGAGAAGCTGCCGGCATAATGGGTAGTTCTCGCCACTTTGGTGAGTGCCCTAAAAGGTAGGGTTTGGCTTCTCCTATTGATGACGGGAAGTGCTTCCTTAGGGAAGAGTTGTACCAGAGCTGGTGATGTTCTTTAGAACTCAACCAGAGTTCCCGCCAGTGTTGCTGTAGAGGTAGTCCGGTCATTCAGATTTTATCCGTGTGCCTTTGGGCGGTTTGGAGAGTTAGTGTTATGACCTATCTCTCTTTTATGCAGTTGAACTTCTATTCTAAATTTAGATGTAAAATCTCACATTAATAATGATAAAATTGCCATGCAATGTGTTTTTAGTCTCAAGTAAATAATTCCAAATATGATGCATATTAAATTATTATGATGCGAGTTTATCCAGTGATGATTTGTTCGGAAAGAATTTTTATTTCTTAGATTTGTAAGTCGAATTTCTAAATTTCGAATTTGAAAATTTCTGAAAAAAAATTCGATATATTAAAATTTTATATACAGATATACATGTTGTAAAATTTTCCTTCATTTACTTTCTAAAAATTTGTGAATATATAAGTTTTAAGGGTAAAGATTATTTTGAAAAATCCAATTAGGTAAGAAATTTATTTAAGAAAATGTGCAAATAACAATGATTTTTTGAGAATGCATTCTTGAATTCTTGAATTTTTATAGCATTTTTTAAATTGCATAAGTGTTTTACTTTTATTTTCGCTACCATTAATTGAATCTCTCTTTCGCACTTACGGTGCTAGAGTTGAAAAAAATTTAAAGCAAAAATCTCGCTCGAGGACATTAAATATATTCACAGAAAAGAGGCTGAAAGTCACACATGTCGTACCAGCAGGTGTTATTGCTTTTTCGCAAACGATTTCGAAATTTTCAACTGCTGTAAGAGCGACTGAAGGTTTTTTCCCATTTTAATTGCATTCCTTTTTGTAAACGAAACCAATAATCAGTTTTTGACTGCAATAGATATTAATTATTTTCATGCGGAAATGCTTTGTACAATTCTAGAAATTTTAATCGGAACCGTTTTTATGAAAACCCTTTTTTCCATTAAAAAAAAATTCAAAATTCTCGAAAAACGTTTGATCGATGTATATTTCCAGTGTATGGAAGATAAATACATAAATATTTGGTTTCGTTGTAATAATACTTTATATTTAAAAGAAAAATAATATCTTAACGGAAAGTTTTTTTATATGGTCTTAGATTCTTCTTTATGTGCTGCCAACTTCAGCTCACAGTTTTGAAATATCTTTACATAATTTTATCATCATATTCTAAAGTCTGATTGATTTTTAAGTACATTGCCATTGGAAGACTATCCATAGTAATGGTTCTTGTGATATACATATATAAACGCGTATTATAATTGCTCCATGTTATCTTAAGAAAAGATTTTTTTTTTCTTTTTTTGATTTTAGTTGACTTGGAAGATAGTGTTAGAAATGTAAAAATCTCGAATGAGTTTGTAAATGACCGTATCTATCTCAAAAAAGCGGAGGGAAGGAATGGCGGTGTAGGCGTTAAATTTTCATTTCGCTATAGCTTTCTTAATATTGTAGATCTAATTAGCTACGGTATTGTATTAATCTAATTAGCTACATTAACCAATCCACACAACCAAATCAGTGCCTCATTAACCCTTTATTTACTGACGGTACTTAAAAGTACAATTTAAATTTAGCTTATATCTTTACTATATTATTATTTTTTCTGATGGTATTCTAAAGAAAACGGAGAATGTAGCCCAAATAACATGAAGTTAATATAAGCTAAAAGTAGGAAAAATATTTAATTAATAATTAAATTAATTAAGATATTTCTATTAATTACATGTTTTTCTTGGGTTCCCTGGGATTATTCTGCAAGAAAACTAAACTACTGGTGCAAAAATGAAGTTGAAAAATTGATGGCAACAAAATCCGGTACATAAAGGGTTAAGATGAACAACTTTTGCACTTCCAGCTTTTCGATAACTGCAATATCTTAGAAGTTATAGGCTGAAAAGCGATTTCCAAGCCATAATTTTGATTGTTTCTCGCATCAGCAATTTAGTCACTAGATAGTAATTAAGATGTAAAGGGATCTACCTTTGCTTTTCAGCTTTTCGAAAGGAATCTGATTTTATTTTTCACTTTCTTTTATTTTTCAGTCTACCTACTACTCAAAAACAGAAATAGGAATCTACCATCTGACCAAACATTTCACAATGCCTCCTTGTCGATTGGCAGCGAAGGCGGAGATTTTAATCTGATGGATGTCGAACCTCCTCCAGAGTTATACTGGGAATATGAAGAAGATTATCCTTCACCTTACTGATAATTAATTTCTTCGTTCAGAAATGTGATGCATGCAGCAGTTCAATCATCACTTCAAAGTCTTTGTAATTAGTATTTTTGTTAACACAACTTTTGTTCTGGATGATTAATCGACAATAGGTGAACTAAAATCTAGACATAAGCCCCAAAATTTTGTTTTAATTGACTATAAAATCAAATTTTAAGAATACATCCTTAAGCAATATTTTATAATACTTATTTTAATTAAATATCTGTTGTTGTATTTTAAATTCTAGAATTTTTCTTTGAATCGTGTTCGGTGCAAACTACTTTTTTTCTTACTAATTTACATATACTTCGAACAAAAAATAAAACGGGAAAAATGTTAGAGGAAAAAAAATATATATATTATGAATTTTTATTTGCCAGTTTTATTCAGATGGTGAAAAATACAAATTATTTTATTCTTATGCAGTCTAAATAAAATTTAAACAATAAAGGAAAAAAAAAGACTTAAAAATATTTTTTATAAATTTAATTCAGATTCGTGGAGGAATGATTAGTTCTTTTTCAGAAAAGGAAAATTAACCCGTTTTTAATTAATTTTTGCTTTAATTGAAGTATTAATATTATCTATCTTAATAGATTCTCTGAATAAGTTAATTTTCTTGAAAAATACGCTAGAAAGTGGAAACATTTTAATTTTTGAAAATGAAATTAAATCTAACGCATTGTCTTTTGCTTTTTTAAATCAATAAACGCAGTTAGTCAAATTTTCTAAGGAAATATATACTACAGTAATTCATTTAACTTTAAACATATATATTTGTGAACTATATTTAGTATTATAAAAATTATATATACACCTAAAATATAAAATAAATAAAAGATTCTTCTGCTATGAATTTTAACACAGTTTTAGACAATAGTTATCAGAAAAATGTGTACAAACATCCATAAGAAAGCTATTGAAAAACGGAAAAAAGCTCAATTTAATAACAAAGAAATCATATAGACCAATTATAGTTTATTTAAAATCATTTCAGAAAATTTAGGTGAAAAAGTTGGGGGTTTTAAGTGATTAGAAAACTGAATAAAGATTTCTATTCATTAACCAAATTTGTGTCAATCTGACAGATTGTAATATATTTGTTTTAATTATTTTTCAAATGACCATTAATGTTTAATAAATTTTAAAATTTTGCTTCATTAATTGTGTTTTATTTGGTCTTAACTTTTTTGTTTTTAGTTACTGTTCAATTTTTAATTACTGAAACATCTATGGATAATTTTCTAAAACTAAATCACTTCGATCTCTTTTTGCTTCCTCGTAAATGCAGTATAGAGAGGAACATAATCCTCGTAAATGTATTATAGTGTAAATTTTTAAAAAATTGTTATCGAGATTTTTGACAGTTTACGTTTTAACTCTCCTTGAGTTTGAAAAATTTCTGTCTCTGACAAGGATAATTCAAAAATGTTTTTAGTCAGACGGATGAAGTTTGGCAAACGGTTTAGTATCTTGATAGAAATCTACACTTTATTTGTAGATTTCTATCAAAGTTTGAGGATACTTCATCATAAACACGATAACTATAAAACAAAGAGAACTAGCTGGTTATTTCGATACAGAGATTTATCATCTAGTGTAGATTCCAAACTTTGAATCAAATTCAACAAGGATTGACCATCTGTCAGCCTATACTTTCAGAAGCATGTAAAAGTGATTACTCAAAAACGCAGTGACATAAAATATCAATTTTGGTATGTAATTACAGTTCTGGATCAGATTTTTATTTCATTCGGATGATATAAATACTCCTAAAACACAAATTCGGTATTTGGATGTTATTAATCGCATTCCAGAGATGAATAACTATAAACCCTGCCAAGGATAACATGAGATATGACCCTAAAATGTTAAAAATTTAGGTCAAAATTCAATATTTCATAACTGCATGCCACTGCCATTCTAGGTGTTTTCTGCCTTATACAAGTCCCACAATTTGTTTTTATAAATTTGCATTGGACACAAGAAGAATTTAAAATGCCTTAAATGCTAATGCCATTTTAATTACATGTTTTGTCATTCCTTAAATGCTAATGTCACTAGCCTTTTCTGAATTATCCAAAGCTCATAATTTCTTACAGAGAATGACACTTTTAGTAGAGAGCATGCAAATACCATTCTTCCCAGCTTTTACTGCGAAAGCTTTTCTAGGGAAAGCAGGGGGGGGGAGACTTTTCTGTACCGTATAATAAATTTGTTTCTTTTAAGGTCAGCCATTACAGAAAATACACACTCATACACTAATACCTTCAAATTTATTATTATATTTAAAACACAAAATTTTTTCCTTGTTCACAAATTGATTTCCTGGCTTATATAAACTTTGTTAAAAATTAAAAATTCACACCACAAAGAAACAATTTTTCCATTTAAAAATAAGATCATTGTATACTACGATTATGTGTTAAGAAAATTAAATTAGTTGAGTTATCTAATGCAAATCTTACAAGGTCTTAAATTGCCTAACTATCCTTTAATTGTAATGAATACTAAACGAATCAAGAGATACAATAAATAGGGTTTTTTTTCATATCATTCTTAAAGAGCACCAAGCTTTACAATTCTAAAAGAACACTCAAATCTAATACATAAAAATGAATATTTGTTTGTAGAATAGAATAAATACTATTTATGCTTCTCCTTCATATATCCTTCAATTTCAATGAAGGTATTCATTGTCGGCAAGAAAATAAATATCATTCTTAATTAAACAAGATAACTATATCAAATTAAAACGATATTTCCTGAACTATTTCTTCTGCGGCAGCAACGGACCGGGTATCAGCTAGTATGTACATATTTATTCGATTTGAATTAAAATAGATATTATTAAGTTAACTTTATAAATCCTACATCTCTATCTATACTTATAATAAAGTGTGTGCGTGTGTGTGTGTTGGCGCTCTACAGACCAGACCGTTGGACCTACAGCTACCAAATTTGGTACATGTATACCTTGGAGGTCCGGAATGTGCACCTCCGAGCCCTTTTTTCGAATTTTTAATTAAAATTTGAATTAATTAAAATTTAAGCGAAATTTTGACGTTTCTCCGTTATAACTTCCGAAAATATGATTGCACAAACATGATTTTTACATCAATTTAAAGATAAAACAATTAGCTTTCTAACGGTATCAGTTTTTTAAATTTATAACGTAAGCTTCTATTTTTAACGAATTTTTAAAGAAATATTTTAACCATGTTTTTATCACGTGACTGGATAAAATAAAAGAATGCCGGAAGTTCGAATAAAAAAAAACTATCATCGTAAAATAAATCTAAAGAAATGCAACTTTTAACACGTGACTGGATAAAATAAAAGAAATATAAAATATGATATTTTCTAAAAAAAATAACTGCAAGGCAAAGGATTCTATGATCGTTTGCAATATCTAAATCATTAATTCAATAACTCTTCTTTACGGTAAACCTGATCGAATTTAGACAGGATATGCATTGGAATCCCGACTTAATGGCATATTTCTATTATCCTTTGCAATATCTGTTTCATTAATTCAATATTTTTTTTTTCATTATAAAATGTGATAGTTTCTAAAAAAATAAATGCAAAGCTAAGGTTTCAATGAAATAGGTTTTATCACCGTGTTGCCATCATTTTGAAGGGAGTTCAAATTTTAAAAAAACTATCATCTCAAATTAAATCTGAAGAAATGCAACTTTTAGCACGTGACTGGATAAAATAAAATAAATATAAAATGGGATATTTTCTTTAAAAAATGCAAGGCAAAGGATTCTATGATCTTTTGCAATATTTAAATCATTAATTGAATAAATTATCTTTATTTATACAGGATTGAATTTATACAGGATATGCATTCAAATTCTGGTCCAATGGCCAATTTGTAAAATATTATTAATAGGCATATATATTGTTTAATACTATTAATTTGATCTAAATGAAGTAAATAATTACATTTTATGTAGTTTGAGTCAGACAATGCATTTATGAATAATGAGTTTTAGATTTCTTCATACTTTGCTCTGTGAGCCATATTTTACAAAATATTTTTATTAATATTTTAAATAAAAGTTGCTACATCAATCAGTCTTCTAAACCAATCATTAAAACTGACTGATTTATAAAATTAAAGAATATTATTAGGGAAAACGCGTTCTTTTAGAGCTTTCAGTCCATCATCTTAAAGAAAATATTAATTTCAGGCCAATCAATGCCCGGAGTTACTTCAAGGCTAATGAATATGTGATTTAATTGAAAAGTTTAGAACCCTTTACTCATGGCGAACCAACTGGTCACCAAAGGCGGCTAGTTAATAATAAAGATGCATGTGTTGGCATTCTCTAGCCTAGACAATTTGAACTAGCATTACCAAATTCCTATATATATTTGCAGCGGAGTTAGAAACATGCACCTCGGTTCGATTTTGATTAGTATTTCAATAAATTACAAATTGTGTAAAATGTTGTCATTTTCCCGTGTTAAAATTCGGAAATGCTATTGGAGAAAATTTATTTTTGCACCATTTAAAAAATCTCCTTTTAATAATATTAATTTGATAGTCTTGAATATTTCCCCTGTGTTTTAAAAATAATTCGTTAAAAATATTTTTTATAATTTTCAACTATAGGTTTCATAGTTGAAATGAATTTGAAATTGCTTTCTTTGCTCCGTTAAATATTTAATCATATGATTTCCTTCCCTCATTGTTCTGTTCAACTTCTGTGCAGTTTTTATGAGCATTAAGAAAATGCAGTTACAATGCTTAATAAAAGCTGGTCTTCAAAAGCGGATATATCTTTCACTAAAAAAAAGTTGATTCCTTCATATCCCACAATTTCCGATAGAACAACATATCTGAAGTTCATTATTCTCTTGAAATAAACTTAAGCATACTTTTTTCCTGTTACAAGCCATGCACAATTTATTTAACTTTTTAGAAATCTCTATTTTTAATTCAGTCGTGATGTTAGAAAAAAAAATTGAGCAAGCTGCAGAAGGATTTCAACTTCTCCCTACCCTTAAATGACCCAAGATGCCACGATTATTTATTTCCCGATTTAGAGGAAGGAAAATTTAAAAGATGATCAACTTTATGAAGAAATTGACGCCAAAATAATAATAATAATACAGTCGAAAGAAAAAGAGTTTATTTACGGAAATTTTTGAAAAATTAATGAAGGAATTTGCTTATTCTTAAGATTAAAGATTTTCAGAAACAAGTTCTGACAAATTTTCAACATAATCCATTCAAGAAAAATATTTCTGTCGGAAAACAGGTGCACAGGATAAATGCAACTCGTAAAGAGCTGCATGATAAAATTCAGCACACACAGTTAGCATCCAAAATGTAGATTATTTTTGTAAAATTTTAAACAAATCTGTCATCATCAAATCAACTATCTATTCATTCTTTTGTGCAAAAACGCAATAACTCAAATATTTAGATTAATTAAATTTGGTATGCGATCTTTTATTAAACCTGTGGCTTGGTGTCAAATTTAGTTTTCATTCTGTTGAAAGAACAATGAAAGCCTTCAAAAACACATACTCAGTTTTCTTCATCAACGGAACGTACACGGAACACTGAAAATAAAAATCTAAGCACTCGTGGTTAAATGACTTCACCCTATATCTACATTTTTACAGAGAATCACATATTTTTTAGGGATTTTTGCCGATTTGAGTCATGATCAAGAATTCCATGACACTGCAGATAGTTATACCCAGGGCCGGCCTTCCGTACGAAGGGGCCCTGGTGGGAGAAGTCACTTGCAGTCCTAATTTTTTTTTTCTAAAGCAAAAAAAAAAAAAACCACCACGAGCACATATTATTAATGCATGTTTATTTAATTCATGCTTTTGTTTTTGCTAATACATCAATTACTTCAGAAAATAATCATTTTTTTGCAATTTCTTTATCGATGCTTTATATAGCAAGTGAATTTAAGCATTCTGAACACATTTAAGCGTGTTGACCAAAAATTATTCTTTATTAATTTTAATTTGCTGAAAAAGCGCTCTGCACTTGCTATAGTAACTGGCAATATAAAGAAAAGTTTTAACGCAGTTAAAATTTTTGAAATAATAATAGTTAAAAATTTGTATCATTATAATTATTATTTAGTATTTGTTCCAATATGTATTGTACGCTGAGTTAATAGCAGTTTTTGTTTGAAATAGTTTATTGATTGTGTTAATTTTGGGCAATATTGTAAACCATACTATTAAACATAAAATAAATGGCATTTCTTGTATTGCATCTAATAAACTTTTAACTTCAAATACCGTTGTATTATCTTTACTTAGGTCAATAAATTCTTCTAGAGAAATACAAGTTTGTTCAAAATGTGTAAATATAGTTTGAATCGAATCTATTTTGACTTCCCAATGAGTGTCACATAATGATTTAAGAGTAATATTTAAATGCTTTTGCAGAATTTCCAATCTTTTTGTTAATGCGGAAAATACTAAGCAATATGCGTTGCAATATCCCAAAATTTTTTTAAATAATATATAATGCTGGAAGCGGCATTACAAATTAATAAATGAAAGGAGTGCGAGAGGCAAGGCACATAAATTCCAAATTTTTTTGCAATATATACTGCTGGAAGCTCCATCACAAATTAATAAATTAAAGGAGTGTGATAGGCGAGGCAGATAAATTGAATGCGGATTTAGTAAAAGTGTTATAGACTGTACATCTGTATATTTCCCTTTCATGTTGCGACCATTTTTGTATGCTTGTCCTCTACAATTCATAATATCTAAATCATCTTTCCAATAGAATCTTTGCTTATCCTTCGCCAGTCAGATCAGTTACCTCAATAAATCCTATAAATGGTTCATTTAGAGTT
>JAPMOQ010038404.1:197864-210582 GCA_026543055.1 Argiope trifasciata
ACTATCAGCAATAACAATTTTAAACATGGCTTAGTTAAAAAGGCATAACAACAAAGTAGCAGTAGAAAAATTGTAAAAGATATTCTTTAAGGAATAAATAAATGAGATTCCTTTTAAATGCATTAGATTCCTTGAAACACTGCTTTGAATGTTTCAAAGTATCATTGAGTTTGCAATGATTATAATAAATCTTACTATTATTTGTTAAGGATGTTGATAAGGAACTTTAGTAAAAAAAAAATTGTATAATAAACCTTCTACTAATAAATAATGGACTGACTAATAAATAATGTCTTGGAGATTTTTCACTTCCAAACATTGATATTACTATTGAATATACTGCAATACTAATATACATAATTTTTCTTAGCTCTAATGCCAAGTTCTACTCATGTATTTAATTAGGGCACTTTAAATTTGCAACCTACATTTAAATTAATTTATAAACAATGTGACTCTACAAAAATGATTAGTGTTCTATTAAGATCTCAAATATTCTGGATTCTTAATTGAATGAATCAAACAACAGTAAAAAAAACAATGCAGGGGTTAATTTATTTAGAAGTATTATATAATAATAAAATTTAGTAAGGTCTGATTTAAAATATTTGAGAAAACAAATAAATCAAGAAAGAAGATTATTTGAATGTGGCATGTTTTCTTTTTGCATCGCTTGGGTGATAAATAATCATCTGATCAAATTTGTTCCAGTATAATGTAGGTATGATGGGACAACAGATCATAACAAATGTTAAATAATTAATCTGTCTTCTAAGACTCCTTTTACTCTTAAAGATCATTAGCATACCATATATCAATTTCCTTAAGAAATTCATTATCATTATTATTAAACTTTTCAAAGAATAAATTTGATAATTATTCTCTTTAGTAATTTGGAAGACTTTCTAAAAGCATATTATTTATTTTCCATGTCACTGACAAGGTTAGTTGTACAGCCCAAATAGCAATGTCTAACTATTATAGTATCGTTTTAAATGTTAATGACTTATTATTTATTTAAGAGTTAGATATATTGGATATAATTATTGAGAATAGTTAATATTTTTGAAGTTTTTTTAAAATTATTTTCAAAAAAAGTTTTTAAGTAATAGCATGGAATTATACATAAATATACAAACAAAAAATTAGTTGTGTTTTTAAAAGCAAAAAAAAAAAAAAAAAAAAAAATCCAAAAGAAACATTATTAAAGTGGTTCTGAAATATGATATAAATGTTTGTTCAACAGTTATAGAATGATAGAAAAACTGCATTATTAAATACTCAACATGTGCATATAACAACGGGCTTTTTAAAAAACTAGAGTTTTAATCATTTCATGTAACATAAATAACACCTCATAACAATTCCATATATTATTGATATTCTTAAATCAATATTACTTTAAAGAGATTTACAAGAAATCGAAACAATTAAGTAGAAGAATGAAGCAATACTAAATATATATATATTAAGTAGAAATCAGAAACAAGATTTTCTATAGAAACTACCATCATTTGAATAAACAACAAGCATTATGAAACATTATTATATCAACAGTTTCATATAACATTTTGTTCTAATAAAAAGTGCAAGCAACAAGTAAAAATAAATTATAAAGTAATGGTTATTTTATATGGAATTCTTTTTCAAATTAAAATATTACAAATCTAATCTAGACCTTACAAATATAAATGCATAATGAAGGATTATTTTTAGAGAACAGATTGTAAAATATCAATATGCATAAAAAAAAACTGTAAATACATCAGTAACATATGATAAATTTACAATGAATTTTATTTGTTTTTCCCCCTCAATTAGATTAATATAAAACATAAAAAGATGAGGTAAGCTTCAATCAGAAAGTATTAAAATTTGATGAAATTCAAATTTTAAATATTTTCCAGTTATTTTCTTTATCAACTGTATGATAATTTTTTTTAAGTAAACAATTAAAATCTTTGAACATTTCTTAACCCCTTAAGCGGTTTGCCCGTACAGTGTACGTGCTACCCAAAATTGGCCTCAACTGGTTTGCCCGTACGGCGTACGGGCATCGATATTTTCTCCTTTCCTTCTCTGGTTTGTCCGTATTTTTCATTATAGTAAAGAGACTATTTAGTATTAATATTTTTTAATAGATGGCGTGGCTTGTCCATGTAACTGTAATGCTTTTCATCCGAGTTTTTTCTTTGTAGCTGGAATATTTCTTCGAAATTTTTGTTCTACTGTATTCAACGCTTGTGAATTTAAAACCTTGTTGTTGTTTTTTTATGGAAGTTATGGATGGAATAAACGAAAATACTTTCTTGTTAGATGATGAACTACATTCTAATACAGATACAGATATTTCTTCTAATTATTTGGATTATTCCTCAGATGATTCGTGGAGTGAGCTCAGCTCTGATGAAGAATAGAGTACTGTAGAAATTTTTACCTAGGTTGATGTGAAAAACCAACCTGTTCCGTGTGCTCGATTTAAATTTAATTGTATTCCTTCTGTTGACATGATTCAATTTGACGACACTTATGATGTTCTACAATTTTAGGAAACATTCATTGATTCTTCTCTCATGAGTAAAATCGTGGAAGAAAAAATTTGCCTTTTTTGGAAGCATTTCTGGTAAAAAAATTGACTGCTTAAAGGGTTAAATATAAAAAGTTTTCTTATGAAATAATAATTTTTATGCTTTAAAATGTGATAAAACTTTAATAAAGCATCAAAAAAGAGCAAAACCTGACAAGACATTCAGTAATCCATTAATTGAGAACATAAACTTATAATATACAGTCACACAAGTTATATCATAACTGTAATATAAGTAATCAACTTCTAATGGATTGAAAATAAAAAATTTGTATAAAATTATTTTCAAAAAAAAAATGTGAGAGAAAGAAATTAGAAAAAGTTTTTCTGTCCCCATTTTTTGACAGCAATGGTTACACATTCATATACGAAATACAATCCATGTTATGAATATTTTTACTAAAATAAAACATTCTGCAAATTTAGCAGCATTTAATTATAAAAGTTAAGGATAAAGTTAAAGGAAATTTACTTTGCAACTTAATGTTAATTTATATCTTTTATTAACATAATTAAGATAAGTAATTTAGTTTCTTAAATGGTTTATGATTGCTTAATTATTTTAACTTCCTTTTATTATAAAATGATTGATATTTTGCCATTAATCTTTTAAAAACTAAATTTTTACTTCAGTAATAAAAACTTAAAAAAACACTTTCCAAGAATATATAACCAATTTTCTGTTTAAACAATACAGAATTTTTACCAATGTCTTTAGTTCTGTGATTTGAACTGCAGAATTCCTTCATGATAATTCCAAAAACAATTTTATACTACCATAATATAGTGTCTTATACATCCTTACATAATAAAGAACTGTAGATCATTAGAAGTTATTTGATCATTCGGAATTGTTGATAGTATTCATGTTATGAAGCTCAAATAGCACTCATAAATAATAACAGATCTAAAGTGTATTTTGTAATAAAGGAATGCTGTTGTGTAATAAATATTGGTCACACAGTTTTTGTAATCCCTTTTAGACATGTCATTTATGCAATAAATTTTTTGTGAGATGTTATTACGGGAAAATTTTATTTGTTTATTTGATAAAAATCATCCTCTTTGAAATGAGCAGTTAAAAAGTATATATTAAAAAAAAAAAAACAGATTTATGTATTTCATTAGGTTATTGCATTAGTAATCTAATAGAATCAGCAAGGTGTACTGATTTAGGAACTATAAAGACAGCCATATGACAATAGTCATATTTGATGGAACAATAATTTCAAAAAATAAAAACAAAAATGAACAATGTAAAACAAAATAAATTCAAACATAACATTAAAAAAAAAAAACTTTGCTCCAAATAGCTTATCAAATTTCTAACCTCATACGTGAATATAATATAGGAAAATTTGAAAGATATGTAAATATATAGAATAACAAATCTAGAAATAAATACTTTGATGTTAATATCAGATCTACAACAGAAATGTTTTCAAAATACTTGATATAAATGAATGACTACAAATAAAAAATCCCACTTTAAAGGCTAAAATCCATTAGCACACAGATGAGTACTGATTATTTCATTAATTACCTTTTCTCTGTCACCTGGAGTAGCAGAGAAATATTTAATCTGGATATCTGAATACTTTTCAGCTACTGGGATAATATCTCGAAATCTCCAATCAGTCCAATTAAAATTGTATAGCTCTAATAATTTGATTTTATCATCTTCAGATGGGATAACATCACAAGGAGGTATCCGTACCAAATCGGGACATCTCAGATTTTCAAAGAATGCAACACCTCGTAGAGCAAACCAGCCACCATATTTAGGATGAATACAGACACCAAACATCTAAAAGGAGAACACAAAAAAATCTTAGTTATGTTTTTAAAAGTGCTGAATACTTCTCTTAACATGCTATATCATCATAATTTTTCTTTTGTGAAGTGATCAGAACAAATGTTTTATAATTAAACATTAGGATTGCACTTCTTTATTGAATTAATCCGTTTCGTACCAAACAGAAAATACTGAAAACTACATTTTTTCAACAGATATAGTTTCCAATATTCACCTTTCTTTTGTAGCTGCACATGAACTATAGCTCAATTGGTTGCCAATGAAAAAAAATCATAAAGGAATAAGACATTTTATTTTGAAATGTCACTAAAAGAGAGATTCTTTATAAAAAATTTTAAGAGAATGAAAACTCATTCAAAAAATGTTTCAATGGCCATAAATACTTGAATAAAATAAAATACATAGAATAAAAGACATATTTGACATAGCTTTATATACGACTGGCAGCACATATAAAACTACTAAGTTCGTATATTTAATTACAATATATATTTCCTTAAAGATAAAAGCTTCTACTTTTTAATAATAAATTCAGCTTTGATGAAATAACTTATTAAGGAAATTTGATTTAAGAAACTTTAAGTACTGTATATGAAAATTGGCAGATATATAATTAAATGTGTTCACAACTCATAAAAACAATGCAAGTAGTTTTATTTCTTACTATTATTTCAGCCAAACTCTTATTGCAAGCAGATAGTTAATATACATGTATTATCAAAATTGCTTATTAATAATTTTAATATACTCAAAACAATGACATGAATGTTATCGTTTTACATTTTTCAGTTTATTTCAGATACTTTAAAAGAAAAAAATATCTGCTATGAAAAATAATAAACCTCAAATGTGTTTAGTAAAGGAATATTTTTGCTTCTATACAATAGGCCTTTGGTTTCTGATTACGATGCCATGATTGCATAAAAAAATAAAATAAATAAGTGTTTTCACTTATAATATAAATACATGATCATATTATAAAAAAATGATGCAATTCATTTTGAAGCACTAAATGCAAACTAATTAAATATTAAAATTGAAATATTAAATGAATTTTCGAAATGTTTATTTCATTTAACTCAATGCATAATTCAATTTTGATATTATATGTGCTAATTCATGTTGTAAAGGATGTAGTAGTAAGTTCATAAGCCACATAACATCTACGGAACATAAACAATTGCTTTTATCTAGCGGTTATGTAACGAGGCTTCCACCCAAAAGGTCCCAAGTTCTATTCCGAACACCAACCTTCCATAATGATAATCATAATTGTAATAAAATGAATTAGTAAAATGCAATTAAATTTTGATTCACTGAATTTGGCAATTGAAGTAATTTAATATGACAATTAAAATAATGGATGACTTTTAAAAAAATCTCTTTCTATTTAACTGATGATTAATATTGTAATTTAATATATTTAATGTAACAGCAATGGAAAATACAATTAAATTAGCAAGCAAAAGAAATAGTCAGTTTATCGTATACTCAATCTTTTTTTAAATTCTAATTTCATTAAAAATAACTCTGCTAAATATTTTTTCCACTATTCAGTCAAATTCAACAAACAGAAATTGAGCTATACAACGTTTTCACAAAATATAATATTTCAATCCATTAACTTTCTGAAAAATAAACAAGAATTCAAAACATATATTTAAAAATATACCATGTTAAACACAATAAACAAAAACTCCACGAGTTTTTTTTCTCTCTCTCTCTTTAAAAACATTTTTTGATGTTAATATATATACCAATATAAAGTTCCGATAAGCTTTAAAAATATCATCATTAAATTATTACAAAGGTGTTGCTTTAAGATTTTTATGATAAAGAAAACATTCAGAGAAGTGAGGTTGATAATAAAAATTTTCTCGAGCATATTGTCCTTGCCTCTTCTTGATTATTATAAAATTGTTCATTATTTTACAACTGATTTTGATTACTTTCATAAGTAAAATGTTATTAATATTGATAGTATTTATAGTATTTCACTCTTGTATATGTGAGCAATACAAGTATGACAATTGACACACAAATTCAAAACTCAAAAAAGGAAAAATTAGTGTGATTAATAAATATATGAAAATATACCTTCTTTTTCTTTTCATTGTCCAAATTGAGACTGTTAGGATGATAAAGATAAGCAGCACCAGCTGCATGAGCAACACTCTGCATTACTATTTTTGGGCGTCTGTTTGGATGAAGTTCAAAATCATGGATCACTTTCATTTCGTCACTGGGAAAAAGCTACAAATGACATAGACACACAAATAAATAAATGACCAAGAAAATATATGAAAAGATTTTTTAAAAAATGAATCAAATAATAACCTCTGGTATCTTCGAAAAATAAAATTTCATGCATTCATCAATGGGATCATTAATTCCCAGTAACTGGTTGCTTCTTTGTAACAAAAAAGGAATAAATGCATTTTCAAACATTTTGGGGGCACTGATGATCAAGAAAGCTACAGTATCTTCATCATAATCAAGTTTAAATGTTGGT
This sequence comes from Argiope trifasciata, assembly GCA_026543055.1. Taxonomy (NCBI): domain Eukaryota; kingdom Metazoa; phylum Arthropoda; class Arachnida; order Araneae; family Araneidae; genus Argiope; species Argiope trifasciata. The sequence continues at coordinate 204,780 of JAPMOQ010038404.1, forward strand.
CGTACAAATGCATTGTACCATCCAATCTGTAATGGAAACAGTTTCTTTGTAATCATAATAAAATATAAAGATTTAAGAAAAAGTACATAAAGCAATACTGATCCATTTTCTTAAATAAAAAGAAAAATTATACAAACTTATTGTGAAGCTTATAAGCCAGATAACAATTTCCAGAATTAACTTTTGTCAGGAAGTTGTTATATGGCTTCACCACAAGCTGCCCATGCATTAAAATCTTTCAAATATGAATGAGGAAATAATTAAATTTACTAATTAAAATTTAAATTATTATTCTTATAATATTCTTTGTCAATTTCCTTTTTCAAGATTCATATTATGTTGGTTTATAATTAAAAAATAACCTGATCTTACAGTTAAATAATATTTAGATTTTAATACTAAAAGCTTTATAATCTCTTCACTATCCTGTGTAATTTTACACTTGAAATCCAATTTTCTTTTCTTTCTTTCTTTTTTTTTTCTTTTAGCAATGCTAAAATAGACTTTTTAAAAAACAACCATAGTTTAAATTCTTGTTATTTCAGTGAATCAAAATCTACCCTCACAATTGTTTATAGAGAATTAAAGTATATCAGATTTAATAAACAACTTCATAAAATTTGTTTATATAATAAATATTTAAAAATCATAAAGGCAGGTAAATTTGAAATATTGATTTAAAAAAAGAACATAAAAATGACAGGAAAATTACATTTTTACCATATTACCAAAAAAACTTTTTTAACAAATATATACAAGTAAATATTAAATGAATGTGTCAAGAATTTTTTATACGTATTAGCACAAAAAAATACCAATTCGTCTATGTTGCTATTCAACAGTAGGCGATAATATATTAATATTTTATCCTTTTAATTTAACCTTTATTTAGATGTATGACACAGTATTAATCCTTTTTCTTAAATGCAACATTAGGTTACCAAATAAAAAATTTTGCATTACCTTTAAAATACTTAACTTTTGCTAGTATCCAAGACATGTGCCTTGTGAATTTAACCTAATGGAGAATGCTCAGAATTTAGAAATAAGTAATATAATGCATTGATTACATTCCAGCAAAATCAATCTGAATACCATCACCATGACTAATTAGCAATCAGTATATTTATTGACAATACTATGGTCTAAGTGAATTATATTTCTAATCATAATGCAGTAGTATTATGATTTGACATAATTTAGGAAAGCTGTATGTTGGATACTAAGTTTGAACACAAAACAAAATTTTTTAAAATTAAAATATATAGTTACTACAAATTTCTGTTTTATTAACAAAAAATAATACTAAATATATCTATAAATACATGGTTATAGATAATTATTAACAGAGAGTTATAAGAAATGAATAGAATGATTAACAATAAAGAATAACGAATATCTATCTACTATTTTATTTTATATTTCATTTAAAACTGATAATTATCTTTAGAAATTTAAGATTAAGCTTTCTCTTCCCCAACTTATTTAACAATATGACAACAACATGAATAGAAAAATAACATCAGCAGAATTGCATAGCTGTAATCAAAATAAAAAAGATTATTCTGAGAATTCCTTCAGTGTCATATATTTGATATGGTTTTTATCACAAAAAATTATTAATTATAATAATGAAAAATGATTGCATTCCAACATTCTTAATAAATAATACGTAAATAAATGTAAATCTTATTTTAAAAAACTGCATGCTACCTTAAATGGATGAAATTCAAATCCCAAAGAACCATAATTTTTTTCCAACTGATGTAAAATATCTTCAATAGTAGAAGAATTGACGACGACCATTCCTTTTCTACGTAGACAAAATTTATTTAGTTAATAACTTTAAATGACACAATAAATATAAATAAAAATTTAAAAAAGAAAATAATGCGCGGTAAAATTTCCTCACCTTAGCAACCCAGTTTAGTAAACAGTAAACAATTTTAATCGCAGTTACAGTTTATATAAGAATATACGATTGAACTACAAAATCAGTCCCCATGGGAAAGCGTGTCATAGACTCATAGATGACATTTATAGCTCAACTTTATCTCGTTATTTGCTCGTTTCTGAAAAATTGTTTCTCACCAAAACAACTATTAAAATAAATTACCAAACAGGAGCTTAATGCATTGGTACTACAACTTCTTGAGTTTCTGAGTTTTAAATTCAAATGTTATTTAACATATACAGGACGTTTCTGGACGTGTTTATAAGTTTAGAAGTGATAGAATTCTACATTAAAAGTGATGGAATATTACATTTAAAATGATGGAATATTATATGATCATACATAATTAACTATAATGTATGCTTAAAACTCAACCTGTTAAGCAGCTAAAAATTTCGCTGAAATATGTCCTACATAGCGAAAACAGTAACAAAAATAATTATGATTCGATTTGAACCGACGAGTAATATTTTTTATGGTGAGTGAAAAAGGCTATTTCTAGGGTAAATAGGTTCCACCTTCCCTTTCAAATGGATGACAGGGAATATGGAAATGGTAAAAAGATGAAGTTTTCATCTCCCTATGACTCTCTTACTAATAAAGGGGTGAGGAGAGTGCAATTAGACAATATTATTATTCTATGAAAACAAACTGTAGTGGAAGTTTTTCGTTGGTTGAATGTCTTAAAGTGTCAATTTATAGTTCAGTTATTGAAGTAAAACACAAATCTACCAATAAGTCAGATATAACAATACTTTTTATAACGAATTTTTTAAGTTTCAAAGATGAGCAAAGGTGAAAAAAATATCAAACAATGAGAAATTTTCAGTGAGGTACAGCAAGCTTCAATTAAAAAAAGGAAATGAAGTTAAGAGTTGAAAATCATTTCTCAGTCTGAGTTGTAACGAATTGTAACTGTAGAAAAAATTCAATGCTTATCTTGTTCCTTTTGAGGAGACACTAACCAATTTGAAATATTCAATTAATTCAATTTGATTAAGCAATTTTTTCTATCTAAGTAAAAATTAAAATATCAACTCTCTATTATTTTCAGTCATTTCTTTTTGAGCTGAATGGTTTACACCGGGATTTTCAAGCTCCCTGCAACCGGTTCATATATTATTCTAGATATTATTCGTAACATAACATCAAAACAGTTCCTGAAAAACATCTCCAAGAACTTCATAAGTTACATTCCGATTATACTTTGTTGTCGATGATCCGTTGCAAAATCATTTTCAATAAAGTATAAGTAAGAAAATTTAGAGCAAATATAACATTTCGTAGCATTTCTCGTTGTTCTGCATTCCAATAGGTTGTAATTAAATGTAATTGAATATTCTGAACAAATCGTAATTGAATTATAATTGGAATTAAAATCTGGTTTCAGAAAGGAGCTGAAAAATATTGAAAATGGAGGCAAATCAGATTCATGTAAAAAGCTTCAAACGCTCCAATGAATTAAACTAGAGATCCTTTGTGTTTATTGCTGAAGAAAAAAAGACAATGTCACAAGATAAAAGGCCATTAGATATTACATTACATCCACGATATCGTTTTTCATATGTGCTGTGAATATTATTTCCGTTCGGATCCATTGAAACTAACATTATTCCCCTTACTGAAGATACAAACAATGGAATAATAAATACAAGCATAAGATATTAGAAAAATAATTTAACGATCAATGCTTAGCTATAGGATAAGTTTGATTAAACAAACTTTTAATAATTTTTTTCGTTTAGTTATTTCATTAAATAGTTTACTCTTTTTTAAAAATATTATAAGCGAGTTGATCTAGTCTGGTCAAAGAAAAGCTTTAAAGTTTTATCATTTTATACTTGCATTACCAATAAAATTTTCTAATGAATCTAACTTTACAACATTATTTTATCAATAAAAACTTAAGTGTTTTGACAATCTATTTCAAAATAAACTTTGCCGTTTACTGTAATGGAACTTCATTTTCTGAATTTTTCCTTGTATGCAGTGCAAATAAGTGGCAGAATATTTCTTTTTTATCTTCGAAAAATATAAGAAAATCACACATTCAAATATTTGATAAAACCAAGAAAACAGTCTGAATTCCAAGGCAATAATGTAATCTTATAATTAGATTTATTAAAAATTAGATAAAAAAATATTTTTAAAAAATGCATGACAAATAACTCTTTATCTTCAAAAATATGATTTTTTTAAAACTATAAAATGGTGTAAAAATGTTCTGAGAATTTATATTTTCGGCAGTTACAACAGTAAATACTCCGAAATCTCATTAAATTTTTTTTATCGTTCAAATTTTAACACATTGACTTTGAGGAGAATATTCTCATTTTCCAAAGAATGTCTAAACTAAGCTCGGTAACCGTAAATTCTTAACAATCAACCTTGTCGATTGCAAAGGCACACACATGCACAATTCCTCTTCTTTTAGATTTTATATAAGTAAATTTTTCTCAACACGCTTGGCTAATTGAAATTTTCAAAAGTAATAATCTTTGTGGTGAATTTTTTTCATTTATAATATTTTCTAGTCTCAATGATTTTTTTTTTCTCACACTAAAAATGTAATGCCTATTGAATAATTATAATTAAATACGGTCTTCTCTTTCCAGCAATAGAGACCTGTATTACCTTCAAGCTTATAGCTCGACAAGGTACTGTTAAATATTTGCTGAAGGAAAACGGAAAAAAAAAAGTTTTTAATTATACTTACTCAACAGACATTTTAATTTTCTGTATGAGAAAAAAAATTATTGAGATTAGAAAACAATGTATGAAAAATATCAACACTAAAGAATTTTGAACGAAAAGAATTTTTAGAAATTTTCTTATCCAAGCGCATTGAATTAAATTAGGATATATAAAATATTTATTAATAATGGAGGAGGAAGAGTGCACACACACACACACACACACACACACACACACACACACACACACACTTCTACTACCTTAATTGGTTTACATAAAAAATAAAATTCTTACCTGTTATTTTCAGCTTTCAGGGCGGTAATTAATGTAGCTATGTAAATATATATATTCTCACAAGAATTTTATCTTAGCTATTAATATAGTAACGGCACAAAAAAACAACACCATTCATTAAATAGGACTCCTTACACAGAATCCAAAGCAATCAGGATTAAAAATAAAACTCTTATAATAACATCATCCACACTATTTCAGGCGCAAGGCTCTTCCACGTGCGATTAATTAATTTAGAACTCTTTTACCACAACATCTTATTTCGGAGTTTGTATTGGGTGAAACATCAAAACACGTAATGCGTGACGTCGATCTAGATCTGTCAACCGCTCATTCAGTTATAATGAGATAAGGAAATTATGGAATACGATTTTCGTGTGAATCAAGGTTATTTCTTTTACGAAGGATATCAATACGCTCGTGAAATTACTTCCTTTTTTTCCTAAATATATACATGTATATTGAATTATTTATTTTTCCGTTATTGAAAAGCGCTTTTATTCAAAAGGACTATTCCTTTCAATTTAATTTTTTTTTAATGACTAACAACTTTTATGATATCAAATTATGTTATTGTATCCGACTACGTTAAAAACAGTGATTATCGACCACATTGACGAATTTTTTTAAATATTTTTATTTCTTGTTGTTCAAACTTTCCACTTTCTAAAACAGTTTATCTTCTCTAGGAAAAGAAAGGCCTGACCCATCATCCAGGATCAGACATTTTTTCAGCTAAAGTTTGTCTTTAACATCAATTTTCTCAAAAATTTACTATTTATAAAAATTCTCCACCGTTAACATGATATCTCAAAAGGTAATAGAAATATTTACTTAAAAATTTCAGCACGTGTTTTAAAT
>JAPMOQ010038404.1:210592-243572 GCA_026543055.1 Argiope trifasciata
TCGAGGTAAAAGATGCGCAGTAACTGCTGAGGGTAAAAGTCCTTGAGTTCTCGAGTGTAGGTGTCTGACTTTAACTCATATGAAGATGACACTCACACACTCGGTTACACAATCCCATTTCAAAGAGGGGGGGGGGCTCTTACATAATTTGAAAGACTGGAACACAGGGTAAAGAACAATCATGCCCGAATCAGGATTCTGACTCGTGGCGCCCAGATCATGGGAAAAATTCTCTACCCCTAGGCCATGACGCCTGCTGGTTGTTATCACAATGTGGGAAAAAATGAAAATGAAAATTTCGTATTTATCAGCCGAAAAACAATATTCAAAGAATAAGTTAAATCAAGCTTTTTTTTAGTTCAAGAACTAGATAATATATTAATTAATCTACATGCAAAATTTTAATTTTACATAATTTCAAAGATTAGAACACAAGGTAAAGAACAATCATGCCCGAACCAGGATTCGAACCCATGGCGCCACAGGAAAAATTCTCTACCCTTAGGCCATGACGCCTGCTGGTTGTTTCACAATGTGGGATAAAATGAAAATGAAAATTTCGTTTTTAACAGCCAAAAAACAATATTCAAAGAATAAGTTAAATACAGTTTATTTTTTAGTTAAAGAACTAGATAATATAGTAATTAAGCTACATGCAAAATTTTAAATATATCATTTGATAAATCTTTGGACTAAACGATTTATGCTTTATACCCCTTTTTATCCAAAAAATGCCGTTTTATAGATTTTTTTTTTTTGAGATTTAATTGACATATTTTGTTTTCACAGATGTTTTTCAATATTTTTTGCGCAAATATTCAAAAATATATCAGTTTTTCAAAATAATTCATCTCGGACATGGTTACATAATTTTTAAAAGCAATGAAAATTGATGGCAAATCATTGTACTAAATTACTATAAAAAGGATGAATTTTTCTTCTTGAAAAACACTTCTATATTTTAAATTATAAAAGTCAAATCTGACTTTAATTAAAACAAATTTCTTCATTATAATTATTAACCCAAAAAAAAGAAAAAAAAATTCAAAAAAATCAGGATATTTTATCTAAACCAAGATAAATCTATATAATATTGTTAGATAAACAACTCATTTGCAGCAAGACTTAAGCTATTTAAGGACGGAATTCGTCGTTTTAAAACTTACCTATATGATGAGAATAACATCACACCTGTATCTTATTGTTAAACTTGCTAACTGGTTTAACCAGTTTTCACATCTTATGAAATCACTACTTTTTTCTGTAAGCCGCGGTGGTCTGGTTGGTAGAGCGTCAGTCTCGTAACCAAAAGGTCGCGGGTTCCGGCGTCCGCGTCTCGGCTAATGGCAGTTGGGGCACGCTAAATATGCAAAGTCCTCCAAATTCCCACAACAAGTTATTCCTCTGGGGGTACCAAATCAGGGATAAGTCGGTCTCTGATTTGGGTCTAAATTCTGACTTGCGGATGGATGGATGAATGAGTGTAGGAATAAATACGACAACCCCCTAAAAAGGGTCGTGTCGTGTGTGTTCGAGCAATGTTGTACTTTCACCTTAACGGTGCTCGTTAACAACGAAAGGCCCACACCTCTGCCTTAATTCGAAAGAGCTCCGCTCATTCGTGCATGTATTGACCAAGCGGCATTAGACCCACCACCACTTTTTTCTCCGGTAAGATATTAAAAAAAAGGGAAAAGGAACAAACTTTTTAAGAATTATCATTTCTTCTTAGGCTTAATCCAATACTTTATTGATAAAAATATGATGTTCTGTTTAAAAATGTATTTATAGATTATTTGAATATCAAAATCGGCGTTTGAATTCTCCCGATTAATTTACAACATGTTTGTACAAATTTGGATTACAATTTTCATCATCTCTGATGAGATACAGGGTAGCAGTAAAATATTTTAAATTATACAAAATCTAATGAAAGTCTAATGAATGCAGAGAATTTCAAAATACTATAATTATCAATTAAAATTATGTAATTTTATATTTTATAAATTTTTATTTTAATGTAATGTATTGCCTTTTACAATTGATTCGAAATAGAGACCCCCGGGAGTTGTCTCAACAAAACTTTCTCATATACTCTCTCATAGAAGTATTAGCCCAAAGAACGTATTGCATGGCACTGGCGTATAATAGTTACGAAATACTAACCTTCGGAGTAAAATTAACATTTTTATTGCGTCTGTCGTGTGAACCTTAACGATTAATCCCTGGTATGCGGTTAACAGCATCGAAAAGCGTGTTTGTGCTGTAAACACATTTTTACCCAACAGATTTAAAGAAAAAATATGACAATAAGTGTCGTGGCTGGTTCGTGAGTGCTTAGAAAATAAAATAGTCAAATAGAAAAACTTAACAATTTTATTCCAGATTCGTTGGAGTTACTCTGCGCAGTAACTCCCTCGCTAAGAGCTAACACTCGAATGATCTCACTCTTTCCATTACACTCGAGCTAGTTGCCTAGCGCCATCTATGAACATTTATTTTGTTAACGCTTCGAAAATCCAATCACTACAATAAGCTAACTTGTAGCCACAAAAGGTCATACCAAAGCTGATATATTTAAGTCATTACACTTTTGAATTATTGCGTTTGCATGTTGCTAAAAGCGCAGACGGTCAACCCTTTGTTAAACTTGGCTCAAATTTTCATAAATATTTACATTAGACGTGTTAAAACTTTCTGCAGAGATTTTTTCATTTAACTCGGTTAATTTTGTAATTATCGTCTTAACTGACATTAGACAAGATTTCTACTGAACGGAGTTTGTTCAAAATTTGACACAAATCTTCAAATTTGGTGTAAAGACTACATAATAAATTTCAAAGCGCTTTTGAGTGATCTCTGTTACAAACCGAAATTTTCGTAAATGAGTTTTTCTAACTCAGACAGGTCTAAAACAAAACAAAAAAAATTCTTCAAACCTCGAATTCAAATTTTGAACGATTGCAATGTTTTCTCTGTAGTTCATATAGAAGAAAGTAAAAATGATAACAGAAATTTATGTTTTAAATTCAGATTAATTCAGATATTTGTTCAAGTATTATTAGAAATTCATGGCAGTTACCTGTTTCTGTCCTTATAGTTTCAATCTTATAACTCAAACAGATAAAAAGAAAAAAAAACCATTTGAATTTGAAATATGTTCTTTACACTCTGATACAATACAAATTATATGGGTTTAGTTTTATATTTATGACAGTAATTGCATTAATTACTTTTTATTTACCAAAAAATATTTATTGCAGAAACTGATTGAAGAGTTCAGTTACTTAAAACCTGGTATGATTTTTAGGTATTGACATTCTAGTTTTATAATTAACAATCAAAATCGTTAACTAACCCGAAAACATTTAAAGACAAATTAGTTTTCAGCAGTCAAAAATTCTTTCATCTGAAGTAGAGTGTTTCATTAAACTTTCAAACAATTTTTTTATAATAAAATATAGGAAATTAATATTCTCTGCAATTTGAGATTTTACTTAGCTTGCATATTTTTAATGTCTAAAATTCATCAGATAGTTTTAGTGACAACGGTATTTCTTACAGAAATTTGTATATTAATTTATTCAGAAATCTGAGAATTATTCTCTAATTGAAAAACTCAGGAGTCATTATGGAAAAACAGTACACATTGGATTTAATTTATCAAGTTTTACAAAAAAAAAAAAAAAAAAAAATCATCAAAATTTAGAGTTTGAAAAAAAAATGGCATATAAAAACATTATATATAAATAAAACTAGCGCAATGCAAATGTAAAAAATAAACACAACTTCCCCAAGAATTAATTTAGAAAAAAAAAATTATCTTTTTCAGTGTGAGCACTTAACTTGATAAAAATGACAATTAATTATTTTCGAACACATTTTTATGAGTTAAGAAATGCTTTTATAACTTGTATTTTATTGAAATGAGTTTATATTTTACACGATACATGATTAAGATTTTTTATGAACAAAACTTCTTCCTTAAGTGACACCAAATTCAATAATGTGATTCAAAATACCCTCTCCAGTTTCTTTTAGTATAATAGGTATTTCATAGATGGCAGCACCACTTTGCTGATTTGAAAAATATTCCTGATGGTTATATTTCATGGCGTGCTTTTTGTTTTTTTCTTTGAAGATTTTTTTGAAAGATGATTTATTCAAGCTATTTATCAGGAATAAGCGATGCATAATTACAATTCTTTAAGAAAAGTTTGTCCTATAATATATAAATTCCATTTATTACTATCCCAATGAAACGGTATTTTAGAATTATAGTCTCCGTTAAAATGCAATCATCCCCTTATTTCCATTAAAAACGGTGTCTCCCATTCTATTCCCCATTTTAAAAAGAACATGAATTTACGACTTAAAAGGTAACTTATTATATTACAGAACCTCATAAAAACGCAATAATTAAAAATTTATTAATAAAGTTGAAGGTTTAAACTATTATATTTTTTAAATTGCATAGCTGAAAGAACATGTTATGGCACACGGTTTCTATGATGGAATAATTATGAAATCGAACTCGATTAAATTAAAGCACTGAATTAAACTTTATTACATACTGGCTAATATAATATCCATTATCCCTACTCCATTCCTTTGAACATTTTGTACAATGAAAAACGGAAGATCATGGCACATTAATATCATGAACTAAGTTAATATGATGGCACGTTGAAAACAAATACATGCAATGGTGGAGTCTATATGAAAATTACATAAATTACATTGGCAGCTGTTTGGCTTTCTCTGTCTATAAACACTCCGAAAATAATCTCTATAAAACATGATGAAACGTAAACGTAACATGATAAACAAAAATGATGAAACGTATTGAAAACTGACATTTATTCTTGACAAAATTTTAATATTATCCAAACATTTTATAGTTAATTCAATTTCTATGATTTATTTATTTACTTTTACAAACTATTTAACCGGCAACTCGGATTGTAATTTTTAAAAAAATCGATCTGCTGGCGTTCTTTAGCTAGTGTTCCTAGACAGAGCTACCTAGTCGGACATTCGTAACATTCGGACATGTCATGCGCAGTTAAGTTAATCATATGATTATTAGATTACTTGAATTGGCTTCGTTGTAAAGATAGCTGTGCTATTTTGAAACCGAATCTGTTTTCTTTTCTTGAATGAATCGAAATAATCCATATGTAATGAGAGTGAATCCCACTATGTCACGATCACAAGAAATATATAATAGCGCAAAGAATAGACTAAATCTATCGTTTTAGTCTATTCTATGAAGTCACAGTCTTTCTCTAACATGATATGATTGAATTTCAAAAATACATCAGCTTCATGTATTGTATATCATAAAAGACTGAACGGAATTCTTCTTCACAAAATAATTATTATAACTGATTTTATAGATTATTTAAATATATCCATAAAAAGTTATTAGAATATTCAAATTCGACATTCAATCCGGTATAATTTATTGATTAAATTCGATCAAAATTATTTATTTATTTTTCTCAATAATTAAATAACTTGAAAACTATTATTGTAACTATGTAGCTATGCGTGCGTAATGTTGTGTTTAAATTAAGACATTTCTATAAATAATAAAGAAATATGTACAGCTGTACTTGTGTCTGTGCTTGTGACTCCGCAGATTAGATGGTTTGACCAAGATCGGTCAAATTTGGATCTGTATATTTTATTGTTGAAAACTCCTTCTTGAGAAGTTATCGCTTGAAGAAGTACAGAGAAGAAAACGGGAATGAACGCAGAATAACGAGGAGAGGTTGAAAGTTATATGTGTGTGTATGTGCAATTTTTTTTATAAGCAGTTTGGAGCTCGAGCGATTTTGAGATGGGAGAGAAAAAAAACCATCGCTTTGAGTATTCGATATCAGTTACAATTCTATCCGATTTCCGAGAAAAAAAAGTTTTGGCTTAGGGAGAAAGTTTCGGAGATCGAAAGATTTTGAGATGAAAAAAAATAGCGAGGCATGCATAATCTGATAGTGTTGTATTTGTTTCAAACCTATTTAAACTGGTTTAATGGCTTAAATTAATTAAGGCAACAATAACAAAATTAACAATGTTTTCACACGATAACAGGAAATTTGGGATATAAGCTTTTTTTTCTTTCTGATTATGGGTTGGAATGAAAAACTGCATGAATTCGCAAGTGAAAAGGAAAATAAATAATTCGCATGCAGAAAATTAAATGCTACATATCTAAGAAAGAATGCACGAAAACTTATTTTTAAAAGTCTTGATTTTTTTTAAAGATAAAATTGTTTGTGATGATTAAATGAACATTAATATGTTGCTTCAGACGATTGCGGAAACTTTTTAAACACACAAATTCCATAATTTTACAGCAATTTAAACTTCATGTCACGATAATACAAAATATTTCTTGAGGAAGAACTTATTATTTTCCTCAAAATAAGGAATTACAGAAAGAAAGGGAATTTAAAATTTTAATCCTAATGTAGAAAAAACAGAATGACAGACTGAAGAGATAAGATTTAAAACTAGATTAAGAATTTCATGGCGAAGAATTACAGTATAATGGTATGGATCTCATCAAAATTAAAATTCTTCCAGAGTATCAAAAAGTTTAAAAAAAAAGAATTTTTAACTAATTTCTAGCCAAACTTAGAAAGGCAGCAGACTTTGATGGAAGTGATGCAAAGGAAGATTGCAATAACGGAGTATATGCAAATAAAAAGTAGGAACTAGAGATTGGGTAAGAATTGAAATTGGAGAAAAATTAGCTTTCACCATCAATATTTTTGACGCGTTGCAAAGTACGATGAGAACATTGAGTTGCATGCTAATTGCGTAGCTAAAGAGGTTAATACCGGAGTTTTCCTCATTTCTTTACAATAAATTGGTTTTGAAATGAGCGAATGCCGACACCTTCACGATATGAAATTCACAATTTAACGAGAGATAAAGCATACACCACTTCTCATTCTGAAAAAAAATCAACACATTAATATTAAATAATATAAATATAATTTTAAAGCATCTATGACCTTTTTTTAAAAAAAAAAACTGAAATAATTTAGAAATAATGTGAGAGAAAGCCTATTTCTCAACAATGTTAATACCCTGAATTTAAAAAAGTCGCGAAACATTTCTTTAATTTTATCTGCAGTTTCTTCAAATAAAAAAAAGATATCAGTTCGAAGTCTCCATGGATGAATACATTTAGTTTGCAGATGCAGTTCATGACAGATTCTGAATTATTCTGTTTCAAATAGCACTGATATTATTGTATTCAATAAGCAATTTTTTGTTGGTAATAGATGAGCATAAATAACTATTTCTGCCATATATCATATGAACAGAAATAGTTATATCTAGATGCTCCCTTAATGTATTGGAACCGACTAGAATTGTCCCCTCATAAGTACAGTAAAAGCTCTTTATTCGCGGGGTATATGTTCCATAAATATACCGCGAATACAGGAACCGTGAATACGGAATGGTAATTTATATGGGATTACAGGGGATACGTTCCTTTTGATTAATTATCTTATTAACATTTTGATTAATTATCTTATGGCTTAGGCAATGGTTTGAAGAATTTTGTAATTTTCACTTGCTTGGCAGTTTTTAAAAGTTCCTTCAATTCAGACTGATACGCAACAGTCGCATTAGCAATTTGCCTCTTAAAAACAAGACTTCGTTCCATAGATGTTAATAAAAAATCGCAAAGCTCATTTGCCATTCTTAAACCTTCACTAAGATTTTTCAAATTAAATGTCACGTTTTCTGTGCTTGTTGAAGCCTCTTCTTCAATGGGCTGTGACTTTAACATTTCCTCCAAGTCGGTTTCAGTCAAATCTTCATCTTGCAATTCAAGCAATTCTTAAATGTCACTTGATTCTATCTGTTCGAACCCATCTCATCCTATTTCATTCCCAATTTTGGTTATGTTTGCAGTCAAATTTTGAACTTGCACAGATTCTTCGTCATTTGCCGCAGTCAGAGTAGGCCACAGTTTTTTCCAGCATGATTTCAATGTGTGTGGCTTCAGTTCTTCCAATGATTCTTTTAAAGTTTACGATGCATTTTGCTATGTCAAATGTTTTCCAGCATTCGATTACATTCCATATTATCCTATATGATTTTGAAGGTTCCTCTAATGTAATAGAGGTTAAAGGCCTGTATTATTTCTTGGTCCATAGGTTGAAGCAAAGCTGTCGTGCTGGGAGGTATAAATGTCACTTTTATATTTGGATGCATAGTTTCAAGTTCGCTTGGATGACCTGGTGCATTGTCCAAAATTAGAAGTGCTTTAAAGTCTAAATCCTGTTTCTTTAAATAAGTTTCAACTTCAGAAACAAAACAATTCCGGAACCAGTCACAAAAAATAGTGATTGTAACCCACGTTTTCTTACTAGAACACCAAAACACTGGCAGGTTGAATAAAAAAACCTTGAATAAAGAAATTTTTAGCGGCGAATATAGGAATTGGGTCGCATTTTTTTTTATCCGCGAATAGTGAAAACGCGAATGAAGGAAGAGCGAATAAGGAGCTTTTACTGTACTGATTAATATTCTTTCCAGAATATGGAGCATTATCATGCTCAAGGATTCCATTATCGTCTGGATTGAAGAATCTAATAAAAGAATATTCTCACCAAATTTCACCAGGGAATTGAGGACAGTAATTTTCTTAGAATGTCTGATACGATTTGCTCTGAGGATCTGTTTCAGGACAGAATAATACTATTTGTAAAATTTTGAAACCATTATTAACTTTCACAATATTTTGTTAAAATTTTATACTTATAAGCTTCCTGGTAAAGTGAGCGATTCATGACCTCAAGATTCGTCATATTTCTAATGGAAGTGGTATATGGCTGAATGGGGATTCATCAGAACTAATACAATGTTCGTTACAGTGTGCTGAGACGACCACTTTTCTTCGACTCTATCGCACTGAGGAATGAGTCTCAGAAGAAAGAGCGCATTTCCGGTATTCTTTCCTATTGTATACTTTTTCGTTCAGTTTTCTTTCATGTGTATGAAAGTATCTTATTATTTCTGTCCATATATTAATTTATTTTAATTTAGTCCACGAGTAATCCGCGTTCACCTTATCGATTTAGTTTACCCTACGACGATCCCCCTATCTAAAAGGGTGTAAGACTTTAAAGGTCATCAGGGAGACAGATAGTTTACCTTATTGTTAAATACATCTATTCCTTTCATTCCTATTTTGGTGAATTAAACCCATCCTCATGCATCTACAAAAGCGTGGAGGGTTTTAGAATCAGTTGTCAAACAATATGTTACTTTTTTCAATTTATTGGGATCCAATGCAAGTATTTATGAGGTAAAAAGAGGCGGAGGTGCCTGCATCTATTGCGAGCACCATGGATAAATCGATGATCTGCAATAGGGCTGGATGATATGGCATTTACCTGATACACTGTATGAGATATAAAAAAATGTCAATGATCCAAAAATGATACAGATTAAAAATATCGGGTTCTTAGCATCAGTTTTTATACTCAATTGACACTAACCTCTATCCATTTCATTCTCAAAATATGGATTTCGAGTGCTACGAAATCAATTTGATTCAAAGTTTTAAATCGATATCATCTAGTTCCCTTCCCTACCTGCCCCAACTACGCTATTCGTAAGCATAATTTATTAAATTATAAATCTATTTCATTTTTGGCCATATCTCATCTTTATCCCATGCAACGATACACTTATGACTGAAGAGTCCTCACCTCCTCTAGTACTAACTATATCAACTAAGTCCTTCTTTTCCTCTTCTCATCAAACCATCAATCATTGTCAAAACCAACTTCACAGCACATAGTAATCAGTAACTTTATTTTCATATGCTGAAGAAGAGCGAAATCCCAACCTGGAATCATGTTCGTATAAGAATTAGCTACCAATTTCAGTGCAAATTCAAGATTAATAGATAATGCTGGTAGACATTTTATATCAGCCGAGTTTATCAGGAGCAACAGATATTGACACTAATAGTCCTTAATTAACCATTTTTATTCCGAATTTAAATGGAAGAGAAAAGAATCAGTTATCGGCGGCAGCATCAGGTATAAGCATATCAGTATCAACTTATATCTGATACAGCAAAACTAGGCATCAATCTAACCCTACTCTGTAGTCACATTCCAAGAACCCCTAATTCTAAGATGAGATTCCAAAATAGAGTTGTGGCTCTGGTTCTTGGTTCGAGCGATGACGTATATGCCTGTTAATATTAGATTTTTCTCCGGATTGAACAACTGATCCTTGCATTTTAATTAAGCTTGGTGTGAGTGCTGGTGAGAACTATCGCATGGATTCATTGAATTTTTGGAACGAACTGTTTAACTGACTTTTAAAAGATTAGCACTTTTTCAAGGCCAAACTGTGATCGCATAAGTATCTGTGAATTGTTAGACTTCCGAAATTAAAAGCAGAAATATGTGCTCATATTGATGGCATTATTCAAAATTCCTCACTCTTTTGGTATGGAAAGTTATGAAAGATATTCTAACAAAGATTTGCATTTGCAATCTAATATTAATTTAAAGTACTTTCAATGATAACAAAACACATTAGATTTTTTTTATTGTTCACGCTAATGTAGCATAAGGCCAACTTTGGAGATCTTAAAATTACAGCAAGCCTACGTCGTGTCTGACAGAAATTCGTTAGAAAGTTTAACCCGCATTAGCTTAACAGCCACCGCAGCAGGCTTAAGTTTGTTAAGCTTAGCGAAGTCATCGTAAAATTTTATCGCAACAGCCATGTATTAATGATTTCATGTGAACTCTAATTCCTACCCTACCTACTGTTTATCACAAAATTAATGAAAATATTTGCAAATAAAGAAGTTAAGATCAAGTATAGTCCACTGATCTTATTAAAACACTGTTAGTTAACAAATTTTTTATAATTTTTTTATTTCATTAGAACATAAGATATCTACTTTTACATATTTAATAATGGTAGTGTCATTTTTACGTAACTGCTACTTTTTAGGTATTGTTAAGCAAAATTATAGGAAATTTATTGTACGTCAATAAGTTGAGTTGAATCAAATATCCCGACCTATGCAAACTACCCTACTTATCCGGTCAGTCTTGTAGAAGCAGTTCTTTTCACGAAAATACGTCTCCAGGGCCCGACTTAGCATAATTGGGGCCCGGGGCAAAAACTTCTTTGGGGGTCTCCTCTCATCTTCATAACCACGTGCATTGAGTTTTCTCCTGCACTGTGCATAGAACTGCCCTTGCATAGAACTTGTCTTTCGATTAGGGGGCCCCTCGGATTTGGGGCCCCAGGGCAACTGCTCAATATGCCCCTGCCTTAGTCGGGTCATGTACGTCCCTAAAGGACAAAGACCTCTATTTATTTCTTCATTAATTAAATATGACAGTCATTTTGCACAGTGTAAATTCCATTATTCGTATTGTCAGCTCTACACAGACATTATTGGTGAGGATTATTTATTAGAATGGACGAATACAGTATTATGTTCTAATATAATCTAATTGGCAGCTTGACTGAGATTAATTAAAGAGATGTTATTAGCCTTTAAATGGGGAAGTGAAAATTGAGAACTTAACAGGGAAGGTGTGGTTTACGAAACCCCATTTCCTTTACACTCAAATAAATTTTTTAATGAAAATATTAGTATAAAAATGGACCTGTAATTTCTGTAGATATTTCTCTTAGTAAATTAATATATTTTAGAAATTTTTTCAAAATACATAATAGCTAGAAAAATTAATCATATTTGAACATATATATCAGAACAGAATTTTCATCGAAAAAAACTTTCTGCACAATTATCCTCATCATTAAAATCTCTTTTTGCTTCATTTAAAAATCTCTGGAGCTCTACTTCATAAGGATATTAGTAGGTTGGAGGATATTTCAAGGACCAACTTTTAGACCCATCTACTAGGCCTTGTATAATACTGGAACACTAAAAGGGAAGTGCAGTCTCACTAAATTCGCGTCAAGAAATAGCTGAAATATTTAAAAAAAGCATCCATTGAAACCAATTAAAAAATTGCACTCGATTGAAGGTCACGACGCAGTAAGCTGCAGGATCAATACAATCAGTTAAGCTAAAAAAAGAATAAAGATGATCGGAAGCCCATCCTAAGAGATCTGAGACATCGTTCATCCCCAGTCAAGTGTTAATCGAATTGCCTACTAAGTTGCAAAAAATATGCAATTATTGGAATTATAAAATATTAGAACAATATTTTCACTTTTCCATATTTTGTTTGTGTGTTTCATCACGTTCTTTTATTAGTACGCTATTTATAAAAGTAAATGGTTCGCAGTTTTTGAACCCGTGCCAAGTAAATAAATCCGATGTACATTCATAAAGTTACTGAAACATAAAATTAACAACAAAGAAATCCTTAACACGCTGTTTCCCTGAATGTCTCATAACAATGAGAAATTAACTCCAACTTTTTAAAAAAGAAAGGTATGCGTTATCAGAGCTACAAAGAGCGCTAGTCCTGTGATAAAGCTTTTTATGAAGCATCTTTCCTTTAATATCGCGGAACGAGGAATGCCAACAATTTTAGATTTTTATAGATTTCTCAATCGAATCCGCTCACGAATTGACAAATTGTTTTCTGCTTGTTTTTTTATACGCAAAGAAATAAATGAAAAACGCATTAATATTCGGAATTGAAATGTGATTTGTGGTCTTCAGTTTAAAATTGTACTGCACCATTCAAATTGTACTTCAACAGAAAAAAAGAAATTACTTCGATGCATTTTTATCTTTTTGAGGTGGAATGTAGATTATTATGTTCTGTGCAGGAAGCAACAGGACTTACGTTTTCAGGCACATTTCTTTAATAATCACATTCACACACGGAACAAACACAAAGGCAATACAAGATATTCACGAGCGCAGCTTAACAGAACAGTATTACATATGGGATTACATATTACATATGGGATACATATTACATGCATTATGGGATGGCATATGAAATAGTCTTATCAGGCATCGCCATCTAGTATCCAAAAGAGAAGACAAGAGTTATGTAAATGCTACAAGTTTAAATTGTTAAGTTGATGTCCAAAGCCTGCCGTGATACAGTATAGATTTTTATTATATATATTAATGCAATATTGAGGAAGAGAGCTAAAGGATTAAAAAAGACCCACATTTTTGTCTTTGAAATAAAGATAGTCATTTGAAAAGAATTCAGATGAGAGGAAAAAATGTAAATAAGAATGTTATAGTTATTACACAAACCGTAAAATAAGCCAAAAAAACGTTAAAATAGCATAATTACCTCAGGAATAAATTTTAAACGTAAATTTGAAAAATAATTGCTTTTTTAAAATTTTAAAAGACACTTAATTGAAATTCAAAGAGACCAATAACGTTCCTATCGATGCCTCATCTAAGAGATTGTACATAGCTGATTAAAAATTTTACATCGACATTGTCATTATTAAAAAAAAAACAGTTTGCCAATAAAGCAGGATCATGAGGAATGCTTATTCGTCCTTTTCAATAAATTCAGAATTACCAAACAAATAAACAAAAACATACATTCCTCTTTTCTAAAAAAACAACAATGGGTAGAATTTTTCAGGGTAAGGGGGTGCTTCTGATTTTTTCCAGGTGTTGCGATCCACCCAAAAGCGCAGGTCTATAATATTTATTACTAGCCGCCTTTGTTTACCAGCTAGTTCGCCATGAGTAATGGGTTCTAAAATTTTCAATTAAATCACATATTCATTAGCCTTGAAATAACTCCGGGCATTGATGGTCCTAAAATTAATATTT
Organism: Argiope trifasciata; assembly: GCA_026543055.1. NCBI lineage: Eukaryota > Metazoa > Arthropoda > Arachnida > Araneae > Araneidae > Argiope > Argiope trifasciata. Next base: position 224,400 of record JAPMOQ010038404.1, read on the forward strand.
TCTTTAAGATGATGGACTGAAAGTTCTAAAAGAACACGCTTTCCTAATAATATTCTTTAATTTTATAAATCAGTCAGTTTTAATGATTGATTTAGAAGACTGATTGATGTAGCAACTTTTATTTAAAATAATAATAAAAATATTTTGTAAAATATGGCTCACAGAGCAAAGTATGAAGAAATCTAAAACTCATTATTCATAAATGCATTGTTTGACTCAAACTACATAAAATGTAATTATTTACTTCATTTAGATCAAATTAATAGTATTAAACAATATATATGCATTTTAATAATATTTTACAAATTGGCCATTGGAAAGGAATTTGAATGCATATCCTGTATAAATTCAATCCTGTATAAATAAAGATAATTTATTCAATTAATGATTTAAATATTGCAAACGATCATAGAATCCTTTGCCTTGCATTTTTTAAAGAAAATATCACATTTTATATTTATTTTATCCAGTCACGTGCTAAAAGTTGCATTTCTTCAGATTTAATTTGCGATGATAGTTTTTTTTTTAATTTGAACTTCCTTCAAAATGATGGCAACACGGTGATAAAACCTAATTTTTTCCTTTTGACGTGCTCTTACAGATTTTATAGAAACCTTAGCTTTGCATTTATTTTTTTAGAATCTATCACATTTTATAATGAAAAAAAAAATATTGAATTAAAGATACAGATATTGCAAACGATAATAGAAATATGCCATTAAGTCGGGATTCCAATGCATATCCTGTCTAAATTCGATCAGCTTTACCGTAGAGAAGATTTATTGAATTAATTATTTAGATATTGCAAACGATCATAGAATCCTTTGCTTTGCATGTATCTTTTTAGAAAATATATTTTTTATTTCTTTTATTTTATCCAGTCACGTGCTAAAAGTTGCATTTCTTTAGATTTATTTTGCGATGATAGTTTTTTTTTTATTCGAACTTCCGGCATTCTTTTATTTTATCCAGTCACATGATAAAAACATGGTTAAAATATTTCTTTAAAAATTCGTTAAAAGTAGAAGTGTACGTTATAAATTTAAAAAAACTGATACCGTTAGAAAGTTAATTTTTTAATCTTTAAATTGATATAAAAATCATGTTTGTGCAATAATATTTTCGGAAGTTATAGCGGAAAAACGTCGAAATTTCGCTTAAATTTTAATTAATTCAAATTCTAATTAAAAATTCGAAAAAAGAGCTCCGTGGTGCACATTCCTGACCTCCATGGTATACATGTACCAAATTTGGTAGCTGTAGGTCCAACGGTCTGGCCTGTAGAGCGCCAACACATACACACATTGAGCTTTATTATAAGTATAGATATAGATAACTTAATAATGAATACGGGATATTTACTTACATGTATAACCAGAGACATAATAATTATCACAAAATAATAATATCAAATGATACTTTTAATATCAAGAAATTCAAAATACATGCAAAAATGGACAATTTCATTTAAAAGTTCTCGTAGTTATAATTAGTAGAAAACTTTTTCCTTGTACCGTCCACTAATATAATTACTCACTGCTGATCCTGCACTAAGTGGTAATTTGTGAGATGAGAACGATACATTGTCTTAATTACAATCATTGGTGAAAATGCATATTTACACAGGAAGGTAGAACCGAATAACGATGTTAGATGATGTTCAACTTTCTTGAGATAAGGATGCTTGTATTAGATTTCCAAAACTATTCTTGAGTTTAGAACAACATACTTTTAAAATCTTGTCAATTTGAAAGGAAAAAATTGTTCGTTTCCTTCAAGCCATAAAGAGAATACTAAGTTCCATAAATATATAATTTTTTAGTGTGCACATTTTAAGTCATAATAAAAACGGTCACCACAAAATATTTTGGTGGCCCACCTGGTTTAATAACCACACCTTCTTCTTGCATACAGCCGACCACCCCGCCATCACTGATCGTAGCAGTATCGAGAGGATTTAATAACCATCCCTGTTTTAAAATTTCAACTAGTTTCTATACGATCTCTTTTCGGAAAAAAAGGTAAAAATTTAATTTGAAGTTAACCTTCTGACTCAATTATTAAATCAATAAGACACTTCCGAAAAGGAAAAATAATTTTTTTAAAGTTTAGTTAATTAGATTAATGAAATTGGACAAAAGCGCTTCAAAATGTTATGATGACTACTGTTAATACAACGTGCAATTTATAACGCAGTATTTAAAATGATTTTTTGATAAAATAAAAGAATTATGACACATACACCGCTGAACTTTTTCAAACAAAGAACAAAAGTCAACCTTCGCCAGTGGAGAAGATTCATCACTAAACAAGCAGACTTCATGAATTATTGATGAAATCATGAGAAACAAATATGGATAATAGACGTAACTCATCTATAGTATTTATAAATCACTCACTCCATTTCCGGAGTCATTTGCACATTTCGCAGATGTTCCCCATACAAAAGACAATTTCTCTTGATGGGATTCTCATGAAAATTTTATCGTCTGTCTTGCTGGAAGTGGCAGACCAGCAAACGAAACATTTCTGTCCCATTTTTCATAAAAAAATTCTAGATGTTATCGTTCAAGGTCGCACTGGGTACATTTTTCTATTATCACACAATGGGCTCCTCCGAAATTTGAATTATTACGTATTTATATACGCATATTTATTCAAACTGACATTATTCTTTTTCAATATTTCCTTATCTTGGAGGCATTCAATGCGAGTAACGGCTACTAAAGCCCTGTGTCAAATTTGCGTGCTTCCAGAAGCATGCAGCATGAAGTTTGCATCATTTCACACTTTTTTAAAAATCTCCCCTAGAGTGTGTAATTTATCAGGTTTCGTGGGTTTATTTTATTTAACTTATTTGTAGAAATTTGATTCGCCTTACTTTTGTGAATAAAAAAACAATCAAAGCTAGTGTACTGATCTTCAGGTAGTATGGGTTTCCCGGGTTCTAATCCTGGTTTGGGGATGGTTGTTCTTCACTTGTTCTATCTGTGAGGTGTGTGAAATAGACACCCACGGTTAAATGGGTTTACGTAAGCGAGTTTGTGAGTGCTACCTTCACATGAGCTAGAAGTCGCAGCGCTGCTGGTATGGTGTTGAAGTTCGTAGAGGTGATGCCAGTCCAAGTGTCAACTTCATCATCTGATTGCGGTTCAAATTTATGAGGTCCGTCCCAAAATAGCTCTAGTGTTAAGTTAAAACAGGACATTAATATAGTTAAACTAATATTCTAACATAATTGTTTAAATTTATTTTACATACTTTATTTAATGATAATTTAAATAATTCAATTTAAATGCAAATTTTAGTCCTGATATATGCATGAAATATGCAGTTTTTGCAAATTTTTATGTGTTGTAATTATCCTAAAAGCAGTTTTAATTGTCTTGTCTGTGACCTTTTTGTTTGGGAGGCCAGGCAGCTCACCACTCTGCCTATTTAGAAATAAACTATTCTGTCTCATAATTACCCTCTCAAATTGAAAGTTGAGTTCATCTGACAAAGCAATTTGGTATTAATGCTCAGATTTAAAAAAATAATACAGCAATTATTGCAAATACGTTTTTAATTAAAGGAAAAAATTATCTTTAAAAAATGGAGCAAAAATCTAAGAAAAAACAAGATATTCCAGACACATCAATAAGACTATCTTAAATTAGCGCATTTTTTTGTTCATGCCATTAAACGGTGAAACTGAATACGAGAAATGGTCGCAATTAACCACGAAAAAAAATGACTTAATTTGGTGGAATTGCAGTAACTAAATCACTCAAGTTTCTCGGTCATGGTGCGAAAGGTTTTCTAGAGTCTCACAACAGGTAATTACTCATATCATTCCTTACGATTAATAGTAAGCGAATGCGAAAATTGGGTAATTTTGGAGATTAAGTGAGTAATTTATCTTCTTTCTTGGTTCCATGATACTAATATGGTGCTCATCTTGCAGTTTTTGATAATATGACTTAAGAAATATAATGGTGGGTTGATAAAAAAAATAGAAACTATTATCATTTATCAGATTTAAAACTTAAAAATTACCTTCTTTTGCAAAGTATAATGCTAATTTGCTTATTTTCATGTATACGATGGGTAGATTAAGTACTATAAGCGTTAAAAGATACTCGAAATCGTGATTTTGACGAATCTCTACGTTTCAGACCTCTCTGACTTCTAAAAATATATTTTGGGAAAATGTATGTTTGTCTGTCTGTGATAAAATTACAACCACGCTTTGAGCTAAAATTTTGAAATTTTGGACTAGGTTTTTATACTAAATTTTTAGATTCTTTTCAATTTTTTAGTAAAATCAATTCAAAAGAAATTCGAAAATAAGTAAGCACAATAACTGCAAAACGAAGCGAAGTATATAGATAAAATTCGGTACAATGAATTTAGCATTTATAATGTCGGCACTTGTGAGGTTTTGTGCCAAATTCAATAAGAGTTGGACCATCACTAAGCCTCTATTTTCAATATCATATATGAGCAACATTTAAACAAGTACTATAAAAAGATTTTTTAAAGTCAGTTCCTACTTAGGTCAATTAAGAATTTTTTTATTTTAATTACTTCTTATTAAATAATTGTAATTAATATAAATATGTATATTCTTATGACAGAATTGCAATATTAATTGGCAAAAGAAAATGCTTTCCAATTATACACACGTTTCGCCATTGACGGTATTTATTCCTAAATTTATATCCTGCTAAATATCTTAAGATAAATTTTTTCCTCCCTTATAAAACTAAAATTAATCAATTTATCAAAAAATTAGTGATTTTTGCAAGAATTGAGTCTTTACCTTCAGTGAAATCTTTGACTTTTACCGATTGAGCCACAGACTGTTGATTTCAATTTTCATTACAAGCTGCAAATTTTTTTAAATATTAAAAATTTAATTTAATTAATGAATTAATATTTAAAAATTTGTATTAACATCAAATGTTATCCACTACTAGATTAAAAAATGTATTTGAATTTGAGTGGATGAACAAAAAGTATTTTATTAACGACTGAAAATTTGAACAAAATATATAAACAAATATATATAGGTAGAATGTGAACGAATAGTTGGAATTGAAAAATGCAAGGATTTAATATATCAAATCGGTATGTGATTTTGTGACTACAGTAATGGTTCGATGTTAAATTTGTTTTAGTCGATTGGTAATAACGCATCTAAAATAGAAATTAGATTTTGCTGTCTTATTGATAAATGTCAGGAATTGAAAGCTGAAACCCTCGACAAGGATCATACGATAGTTTCAATAAAAATGCTAAATTCATGCCAAATTTTAGTATTTTTCTAAATATTGTACGTCAATGCCATTCAAAGCATTCTTTGGAATAACTTTTATTAGAGAATATGAGAGAAAGTTTGTAGAATACTACTACCGTCTTAGACCATGTTTGACATTTTTATAAAGTGACAGTATCTTTAGATATTGATGATCAGAAGTTATTTTTAATTGTTTTTGATTCTTAATTTTAAATAAATGATCTCCCACCACCAAAAGTCATACGAATATCTGTTTTTTTTTTATTCTTTTCTATCGCACTTCTGTAATGTGCAGTGATTTTGTATACTTAATAAATTTTTACTATTCAATGAGACTTGTGAAACTAAATGTTGTCTTCTTTTGTAGGATTTATATCTATCTAGTTAAAAACATTTACAGCATATTATTCAATGTACCGCATTTTTGTATTGTTTTATAAATACTTGGTTTATATAGAGTGGCACAAAAAATTGAGAGTACACCTTACTTTTACTTGATAAATCTGACTTCCAATACAAACAGCGCATTACCGAAAAGTGCAAACATGTTTTTATTTTTAGACATGAAAAAGGGTTCAATTTAGAGTAAAAATAAAGTACAATCAACGAAAAACTTCTAAACTGAAAATTTTCAGAAGCATTTTAAATAAACATACCCAGATTTTCACCTCAAAAAATTGAAAGTACACCTATGAAATTTTTGCAATATTTCGAATAAAAATAAAGTGCCACTGCTAATTTGCATGCTTTTTGAGTTTTATAATGACTTTTAAACACCTCTGTACCGATTTGACCAATTTTTGGTGAAATCTGAAGATATTTTACCCCATTTTTCTTGCAACACTTGTTTTAAATGGATTTTGTTTCCAATTTTGTGTTTTTTTTTAGTATGGCCCACAATATTTGGTAATATTCATGGCAATGATATCGGATTACTTTGTTGGTGTGTATAACTGCTGTTTGTAATGAAAACGATGCCATATTTTGACTCTACGTACATTCTGTTTGGAGGCGTTCTACTGGTGAAAAATAGAATTTCCATCTAAACCCAAATTTTTAACAATTTCCTTTAGATTGCTGCGAAGTATATCTATCTTATAATGTCATCTATAAGAAATATACTTCCTAAAATGGATGAAGCCATACAACTTCAAATCATGACGGAGTTACCACCATGTAGGACAAAAATGGTTTTGATTGAAAGCAGTATTAAGCTTTCTCCTTATACTTACGGAGAAAGTACGGTGGCTGTCACTGCCAAACATAGTGAGTTTTCTTTCATTATCAAATATCACGTTCTTTCAAAACTTAATGGTCTTCAATTATGAGGTTTCTGCAAACTTCAACTGCTTTATCTGAATTTGCAAGCTGATGAACGGTTTCTCTCTATTAAGGCGACTTTTATATCCAGCTTCTCTAATGGTATTTCGCGCAATTTCAGCACTTTCCTTTTTCACTATGATTTAAGAAATTTCTGCTACAAGTTGAATGAACCTTATGTTGGCAGCAATCTAAAGAAAATTGTTAAAATTTGGGTTTAGATGGAAATTCCATTTTTCACCAGTAGAACGATTCCAAACAGAATACACGTAACGTCAAAATATGGTATCTTTTTCATTATAAACAGCAGTTATACACACCAACACAGTACTCCGACATCATTTCCATGAATATTACCAAATATTGTGGGTCATACTAAAAAGAAACACAAAATTGGGAACAAAATCCATTTAAAACAAGTGTTGCAAGAAAAATGGGGTAAAATATCTTCAGATTTCACCCAATGTTTGGTCAAATCGGTACAGAGACGTTTAAAAGTCATAATAAAAGTCAAAAGGCACGCAACTTAGCAGTGACACTTTATTTTTATTCGAAATATTGCAAAAATTTCATAGGTGTACTCTCAATTTTTTGAGGTGAAAGTCAGAGTATGTTTATTTAAAATGCTTCTGAAAATTTTCGGTTTAGAATATTTTCGTTGATTATACTTTATTTTTACTCTAAATTGAACCCTTTTTCATGTCTAAAAATAAAAACATGTTTGCACTTTTCGGTAATGTGCTATTTGTATTGGAAGTCAGATTTATCAAGTAAAAGTAAGGTGTACACTCAATTTTTTGTGCCACTGTAAATGCTAAGAATGAAATCCTGCTCTATTTCGTTTTACGCGCACCAATATGATTTTAATGCTTAACACTTCTATATTTTATGAATTGTTGTTGGTTCAAATAAAATGAAATCAAGGAATATAAAAAATAAATCAAACTGATATTTAATATTTAATTTATTTGGAGATTTTAATATGCTACAAACATGACGATTGCGCTTAATTTTCCTGAAAGAAGGAGAGAGATCAAAATTACTGAAAAGTTAAAACTTGAGAATTTAGGAGAATTTATCATAATGAGGTTTTGAAATTTTTAAATAAACATAATGAGCTTATAAATGTTAATGAATATTCGACCAAATTTGCGTGAAATGTAAATTATCTCTAATATTCATTTCTTGCAATATTCTGTTTAGATTCGTGAATAGTGTTCCATGAATCTAATTTTGCACCAATATATGAAAAGAAGTTATTTAAAAAAAACTTTTAAAATAATAAATCATGTTTTTTCTATTGCCATTTTAAAAATAGAAATTAAGTATATTGAGCAACTTCTGACATTTTGCTAATTTATCTTAATCGAAATAATGCTAATTTGATTACTAACCATTTTTAGAAATTCTTTGCATCAAAATGTTTCAGTATTTTGAAGCAAACAATTTTACAGTATTAAACTAGTTTCAAAGCTTAAAATATTATTTATATTGAAGAAAGAAACATCTATTAGGGAGAAGAAAAAAAAACTGATATTTTTTTTCTTAAAATACAGTTTGTCCTTCTCACTATTTATTCTGAGTGAATTGGAGATCAGAATCCGTGAAGTGCTTTTGAGAATTCATCTCTTCTGTGCTGGAATTTTTTATGCCCGTTTTTCAACGACACGTCGAATCTCGAAGTGTTTATTCACCGTGATTGCGAAACTTAAAGAATTCCGATTCACTTCACTTCTCCTCGCTGAATATCAACCCTGAGTAATTGACTCGCCGAGAAAGCAGCAGAAGCAAAAGCAGATGCCTTTTCATTCAGGACATCCGAATTCACTTCAATTTATTCTTTTTCTTACTAAATATTGGAGAAAAGATCTGATGCCCGTTCATAACTGTCAATAGACGCGAAGATGTGCGTCAGGGAAATTCGAGAATTCCAGCGACGGTCCGTGAGAAAAATGATGAAAGAAATCGGAAAGAAGAAAAGACGGGAAAATATTTATCGTTTCTAGAATATGGGATTAAAGTTTGTAGTCCTTCCTCCCTTATTTCGTGCACCGGTGTTCGGAGAGGAAAAGTATTTGTCAACTGAATTGAAGATTTCTGACAGTATAAAAATTCGCACTATATTCTGTTTAATAAGGAATTTGGTGTACAAAATTGGATTTTGATTGTGTGTATTCAATCGAAAAGGTAGTTGCAAGTTTGTTTCGAAATTAAACATGCACGAGTTAGTTAAATTTAGAAGTTCAAAAATATTTGTATTTCATCGAAAGTATTTAAAATACAATTTTTTAAGATAGTTATACAACTAATTTACCTAAAAAAAAGGCTTTGCTCTTAAAAGTTTCATAACTTAAATGTATACAGTAGAAAAACATTAGTATTAAGGGCATTTTAAAATTAGAAAAATCTACAGACTAACGATCCTAATTCCTGTTTAACAATCCTGCTTTTCAAGTGAAGAATTCTAGTTAAATTATACTTTTTTTAAACTGTCATAAGATATATACTATAAACTGATATTATAACTGTATAATTACCTTAATATTATAAAATCGAATTGATGCTCTAACTATTGAAAAAATAAATGTATTTAAATGGATATAGAAAATGAAAATTATAAGAAAAATTCTTCAATTAATTTTTATTTGATAATGTATGTTTATAAAATGTAAATCCTTAAAATGAATTATTTCTTTAGATAAAAAAATATAATAGTGTTAATCTTACATTAAAATTTATCAGGTTAAATAATCTGAATACTCTTCGAAGCATTTCTAGTTGAAGGTTCTAATTAAATAGCTCTAATTAGAGAGATAATAATACACTGATGGAAAAAAATCCCAACACTAGGAAGGAGCTGTGCTAGATAAACGAAACTTGGTAGGCGTGTTTATACATCTGAAAGATGACATTGATTCAAATTACGAGCTGCGTGCGTAAGTATGGCGCTAGTAGCTACACTATGAACATGCAAATGAAGTTTGCTTTAAATAAGCGCTGTAAGGTTCGTGATCGTTATTTACAGTTGAGATTTGACGTAGTGGGTTAATGTTAGTCAAGGATGCCTCTGAGAAGACGAAGAAGCCATTATCAACAGCTCACTGAGTTTGAACGAGGTCGTGTTGTAGGGCTACGAGAAGGTGGGTTTTCTTTCCGCGATATTGCTGAAAGACTTGGCAGGAATGTATCCACTGTGCATGAGTATTGGCGGCAGTGGTCAAGGGAAGGTACTGCCTCAAGAAGACCAGGTTCAGGGCGGCCGCGTGGTACTACTGAGAGGGAAGACCGTAGTATTCGGCGTATAGCTGTGGCTAATCGTACTGCGTCTGCAGCTGAAATTCGAGCTGCAGTTGGCCCCACAGTGACACAACGAACAGCATTCAAGGGGTGTTTTCCAACAGGATAACGCTCACCCTCATACCACTGTTGTAACCCAACATGCTCTACAGAGTGTCGACATGTTGCCTTGGCCTGCTAGATCACCAGATCTTACCCTAATCGAGCACGTACGGGACATCATTGGATGACAACTCCAGCGTCATCCAAAATTAGCATTAACCGTCCCTGAATTGACCGACCAAGTGCAACAGGCATGGAACTCCATCCCACAAACTGATATCCGACACCTGCACGACACAATGCATGCACGTTTGCATGCTTGCATTCAAAATTCTGGCGGTTACATCGGTTACTAATGTACCAACATTTCGCATTTGAAATGGCTCTTCTCGCCAATGGCTCTACCTGTGATCTTGAAACCTTAGTCAATTAAATGTGTTACCTAGACAAATGTATTCCTAAAATTTCATTACTGTACAATAATTTTTTCTTGGTGTTGCGATTTTTTGTTCATCAGTGTATTAAAAGTGTCAACTTTCAATTTTAAAAAGTAAAAAATAGAGCATTTTCGTGCACCTGCAAATTACAGTACGTTTGTATTTTGCTTTGTAGTATAATTAAGGAATACATTTTAAACCTCTTTCTGTTGACCGATTATAGATTAAATTTACAATTTTAATAGCATAAAAAGAAATAAATTTATTTCCTCTACATCTATACTATTTTTAGATATCGTGTTTTAATACAAACAGATTGATAAACAAATGACGGAATCAAAACAAAAACATTCAAAGATTTTCAATTCGAATGAAAAGAGTCTTTAACTACTCACCCACAATGGTTGCAGAGCTGCAGCATTCCTTAAGATTATTTTTTAAAGTGTATTTTCCCTTTTTTTAAATACAAACAGACAGACGGAAATTTTCCTACAATGTATTTTTCGAACGAGAAGATTCATCAAAATCTCGAGTTCAAGTTTTTAACAATTATTATACTTTCTCTATACTTTATATACAAGAAAGTAAAGAAAAATCTAATCAAATATACTAAGATGGATTAATATGCTGTTTTTTTTTGTGATGTTCTCATTTTGAAGACATTATGCTCTCACACGATAATAATGCATTGAATGATTAAGCGATACCGAAAGGCCTTTTGAGCTAAAATATATTTTAGCTCTAAAGGTCTCTCTCTCTTGATCTATGAAGATTTCAAAATTCAAAATTTTAACCCCTTCCCTTAAAATGACGAGTATAGCTCGTCATTGATTTTTCATGCCATATAGCACAATGACGAGCTATACTCGTCACTGTGCTATATGGCATGAAGAGCTATACTCGTCACGCGACTAAAGTTACAGTTGAATATAATAATAAATTTCATCTAAAATTTCTAGTGTATTGAATTCAGAGGCACTTTATTACTCCTGTTATCATAGATGACTATCATATATCGTTTGATTATCTTAGTACAAGTTACGGTCAAATTATTAGTAGTCGTTCTAATATATTCGTTCATTCATTCTAATAAACATTTAGCCTGAACATCTGACTTACTAAATGCTAAACATGCAGTGAAATAAACACCTTAATGAATAAGAGTAATGCAGATCAAGAAGATCAAAGTGATTAAGAAAAGACAGAAAATAAGCATACATTTAACTGATATTGATAATGAAACTAGTGATAGTGAAATATTACCAAGAAGACGAAAACGCGCCACAGTTACTAATAAGTGAATTTTATGAATACTCTGGAATCGCAGACACATTATGTATCTATAATAAAATAAAAATTACGGGAGTGCCTGACATAAACGCGAAACCTAGGGGTTAATCCAAAATCACTAGAGATTTTTGAAGAAATTTTGAATGCAAACTTAGAAATTACAGTTACATTTATACCAATAATATAATTTTAATTAATAATTATAAATTAGTTAGAATTATAAAATAAACTTAGATTTCTTAAATAAAAATTAAATAGTTATTTCACGCATAATTTTTCCATTCTTAAATCTTACTGGAAGGGGTTAAGAAGATAAATAAGGAAGGAAAACAAATAACCGCCAGGTAATTTTAATCGTCTGCTATATTGACAACAATATTAATATATTATTTTTAAAAAATTGTATTAAAAGTATTGAAGTAATTTTGTTCTTTTTATTAAATTGCAATTAATATCAGAGACTGGTCTAATTTATTTATTATCCACCTCATCGTGAAACATGTTCATCTCCAGAACATTCACTGCGGTGCTCCTAACCGCAACTTCTTGCAGCCCACGTTGTTTTGAAGTCGGATTACAAGCTCCGACAAATACCTCATCATACACCCGACCTCCACGCAATTAATTACTCCTCCTTATGAGTTGGAGATGGTGCAAGTCGTAACCATGGCAACGATTCGAAGGACGAGGAATTTCAGGTATGGAGCCTTAAATGAGATTTTCGCGCCGCTTTTCTACAAAAGCATCAGATGCCATTAACCAGAGATGGCTCTTCCACTCTTTATTTTAGGAAATAATGGTAGATATATAGAAAAACTATTTTTCCCTTTCCCCCTTTCCCTATAACGCGTTATTAACTATGACTGACGTTTATGACATTTTGATAGTTGGAAGAAAGGTCACGTGGCCTGTGTGATAGTCACGATCGTTGGGTCCAATTCGAGGTGGAAGAAGAACGTGATGATTCTATTTTTTACAAGTGTGCGGGGTTTTTAATGATTGGTTCGCGAGAGGGTTTATGGAATTTTTTATTTGCTTTTATGGTTGAATAAGAATGTTTACGGCTGAAGTTTGCTGCATATGTTGGTCCGGGAAACAATGCAAAACGGAAATTAAATATCCCAAGCTGTACAAGATGAACAAATAATAGTCATTTTTGTCTTAATAAACATAAAATATTCTATACTTATTTTTTGGTTTAGTGTATAATTTTTTCAACATAAAAGGCCTCGTATCACGGATTGGAAAACTTTTGTTTTAGAGTTTTTGAATACAAGGGAATTTTATTTCGGAATTCTGTTTAAACTACTACATTAGTTTTCTTAAATTCAAAGAAAAAATAAGCTATAAATTATAAAGAACCACTTTATACTAGGAAAAACATCTTTAGTATAGAGGGCGCTTGTATAATATTAGAACGCTGTAGTAGTAGTATTTTGTGTTATCTATGTAACCTTGTTTTTCTTAATGAAGCTTACACGTATATGGGAATCTCTGGGTGTATATTCTGTAGCGGAAAGAAAGAAAACACAGAGAGAGTTAAAACAACAGTATAATATATACAGAGAATCATGTTTTAGTGGTAAATGTGTTCGTTGAGCTAAATAAGAAAAGCTATTTTATGTTTCTGAAAAATAAGTTCATCAGTTGTTATAAAAATATTTTAAGCCTGCCCCCCCACAAAAAAGAATATCTACATATCTGCATAGAGTGTACCAAATATGTTTGTTCAGACTTATGGCCAAGAACTGATTTCATCACACAAAGCTCCATATTACTTGTCCCTAAAAATAATCTTTACGATAGGAACACTCTTCTGGTTGTCGTTTTATAAATTATTACATGTTATGTCCGTATAACATACATGTTGTTTCTGATAACATTTGCCATGGTCAAGCTCGTTGACGAAGGCAGCAATTTAAGCCAATGTTGCGTCTCTGGTTTTAGTAGAGTCAATTAGGGCTAAGAGCTACTCACGCGTCACATTCGCTTGCTGAACCCTTTTTACAAGGGGGGTGGCAAGTTCGCACATGTTACAGATAGAGCAGAAGAACAACAACATCTATGCCCTAGCCGGGACTGGAACCCAAGATGCCCAGATCACGGGGAAGACACGCTACCCCCACACCAGGACGCCGGCTAACATACGAACATATGAGCCCAAAATATTATTTCTCGAAATGTAAGTTAACTCGAAGTGTTAACGAATCTTCACTTTCGGATCAAAAATATTTTAGGAAATGTGTTTATTTGTTTGTCTATCTATAAATTTGTCTGATAACCATGAAGATAGTAACTCAACAACATTTAAAGTTAGATGAATGAAATTTGCCATTCGAATCTCGCACTTTAATTATATTTGTAGACTTCTATGAAACTTTGAATGAAATCTATTCAGAAGAAATCTGAATATGAGTGAGGATGATAATTTTAAAATGTAAAGAGCTAGATGGATAGACTTTTGTACACATATTTAACATCTAAAGTATAAATTATGTGTCAAATTTGAAGCCAACTAATAAATGGCTCTTTTGCGCACATATAAACTATAATTTGGAAATCTAATTTTGATAAATGAAATTTTTTCATATTTTTAGCATTGGAATCTATATGAAATTTTAAACCACATCTGCAGAAGGATCGACTGTCTGCGGCTCCTTAACTTTTCATATTTAAAAATGTGATTATTCAAAAACGCAATGACTTAAATTTATGAAAGTTGATAAGTGATCTAGTAATAAGTGATTATAGTAATTCGATTTTCTAGTAATTGTGTGTTCATTTCATCTCGAGGATTAATTAAAGAAATTGCCAATCGTACGCTATTATGTTGCTATGCAATTATTTACAAACCTCGTTGGCCGGGTGGTAAGGTTTTGACTTTGTGGTGTTTCAGCTTCGAGACCCAATTCCACTGAAGAAACGACGAGTAAGCGGTTCTGGCACAAGTTAAATCCATCGGGATCAAATGTCCTCCCGCTTTTATGGTACAAAATCTTGGAGAAGGGTGGCAACTCAGGGGTCTTTTTTGTCATCTGATCTCGGTTCAAAATTATGAGGTTTATTCGAAAATAGCCGTAGTGTTGCTTTCTTAGAGATGTTTATGTAATTAATGCATTTATTTCTTAGATAATGGTTTACGGTTAATATTGCACAAACACATTCATCAGAAATTGTGAGTGATTTTGAGGAACCATTCCCACTGATTTTACACAGAAAATATGAACTTTCCCATGCTCTCACACTATTCCGTGCATGCATATGCATGTTTAATACAGATGCTAGCTAAGTTATAATGGGAATGCAAGCCACATCTGTCATCGATGGATGTTGTTCAATTTAAAAAAATGATTATCTATGAAGTTCGAATCAAATTTATTATGAGGAAGAGGTTTTTAGACGAGCATACATGGGAAAATGTAACCCAGGCTCTCCTAATGCAGAAGTTGACACTAATTATGAAAACGTAATATTCGTTTAAAATACATGCTGATGCTTCTTTTATTTATAAAAATGTTTCTTTTTACTGTATTAAAATGACTCTCGCAGCTAATTATGTTGAACAAATTTAACATGAACATATTTATGTTGAACAAATTTAACATGAACATATTTATGTTGAACAAATTTAATATTTAAATAAAACAAAAATAAATGCTATAAATTTAAAACAAACTTTTAATACACATAAAATTTTATTTTTGTTTTCCTGTATAGGAAATATTGTAATCCTTAAAAATATTTTGAACTCGAGATTTTGATGAAGTTTCAAATCTTTCTAAACATGAAAGAAACACTTTTGGTTGTTCATATACCTCTGAGTAGATCTACGAAACTTATAATTCAAAAATACGTTGGGGCCGTGGTGGCCTGGTGGTAAGGTCTCGGCTTCGGAACCGGAGGGTTTCGGGTTCGAGGCTCGATTCCACCGAAGAATCGTCGTGTAAGGGGGTCTCTTGCACGTTAAATCTGTCAGGCCAAACGTTCTCCCGCTGGTGTGGTGTGGCGAGGGAGGTGCCAGCTCAGGTGTCGTCCTCGTCCTCTGAACCTGGTTCAAAATTACGAGGTCCGTCCCAAAATAGCCCTAGTGTTGCTTTAAAATGGAACGTTAATATAACTAAACTAAATCGAAAATACTTTGACCGAGATGATTAAATTTCGCATGTTTTTATACCAAATTTGGGGTTTTCCATCAAATTTTAAACGAAAGCCTTTCAAAAGAAGTCTATATATACGACTAATAAATACAAGTGAACATGATTATCAAACATTAGATAATTAAATTTGACCTACATGTTTAATGTCTAATCAGTACATCAGTATCAAATTTGGAATAAAATCAAATTAAAAGTTGATCGTCCGTGGGTCTATGCTTTCACATCATATAAAAAGTAAAATTCAAAAATATGATGTTTCCGTTAAATGCGGAAAGAAGGGTGCAGTAGCTTCTGAAAGTAAAGATCCCTGAGAACCCGAAGGCAGAAGTCTGACTTCTTGCTCAGATGAAGATGACACACACATATTCGCTTACACAACCCCTTTTTACAAGGGATCTCATTCACACATATCGCAGATAGAACACAAGGGAAGAAAAGCCATGCCCGAACCATGACTCGAACCCGGGACACTCAGACCAGGGGGAAGACAAGCTACCCCTAGTCCCTGAAGCCGGTCAAAAACATGATAGTTTAGGTAAATGAAACTTGAAATGTGATCTCAGACTACAATTATAGTTCAGTGTCAAATTTTAGTTTCAATCTTAAGAAAAAGGGCCTCCAAACTTTATACGATTTCCTGGTAATCGTTTATTAATCTTATACTATGTGAAATAAAAGAATCACAAAAGCTTATTCGCTGCATTAAGCTAAAACTTTAGATTCACGTTCTATATCCGGCACCTATTTTATATCAAAGACCGAAATTAATTAGAAATGTCAGTTTTTTTACATACAACAAAGCACAAAATTTGTGCGAAACTTTGAAAAAAAATTAGCACTCAAGGCATTCACGGCCTTATCCAGAGATCTTAGTTTTATGCATGAACTGGATTAGTTTAGTTTAGTATAGTTTAATTATATTAACACCCCGTTTTACAATAACTCTAGAGCTATTTTGGAAAGTATCTCGTAATTTTGAACCTTGGTCACATGGCGAGGACGAACTGGCACCACCTCTCCAAATTTCCAAACCACAACAGTGAGAGGATGTTTGGCCCTGATGGATTTTGCGTGCACCAGGCATGCTCACACTACGGTAAGTCTCGAGTATGAAACTCTCCAGTTCCGAAACCGGGACCTTACCAATAGGCTAAAGCCCATATGGGAAGAGGGAGATAGATACTTTTTTATAGAATATGCGAAAAAGTTTCAGGAGTGGTAACTCCTGCTGGTTTATATTTAGTTTAAATTAAAGAACTATTAATATGATTTTTCAACATTTTTTTAGCACAACACTTCCGAAATATCGGAGAATGCCGATAGATATTTGCAGTATTTTAAAAACAAACTTCCGTAACGGAATAAAACAGTAGAAAGAGAAAATTGGAAAGTAAATGTAAAGTTAAGGTTAATTTTTTTTCAACAAAATCGATTGCTTTCTTTCTCTTGGATTAAGTCTTGAGTTTACCTTCAAGAAGAAAATTACTTTGAAGTAGAGGATAGAGTGCGGCCTTCTGAAGAACTAATCATAGAAACGCAAGCAATGAGCTTGAATTTGTTACCAGACCAGAAAATGAGCAAAGAAACATGATGTGAAGGAGGCTTGCCTTGAATTATTGATTTTTAATTTGTGCTGAACTAAAGTGAAACAAGGGTTTGGAAAGTAAATGGATGTATGGATTAGAAACCTTTCTTAAATTTTTAAATAAATGCTTTGTTTATAATTAAGAATAACTTAGGTTTCTTAAAGTCATTCGGATTGAATTACCTGAAAAATGCTTTAAAATATTTATAGTTTTGAATTTCGAAATAAAACTGCTCGAAAAGATATCTGTGAAATAGAATATGGCAGTTAACTTATAGAAGTTTTTAAAAATTGGGAAATAGGTTTGTCTTTATCTAAAATACAAAATTTTTTATATGATGAGAGGAATCACACTTTTATTAGAAAATACTCGAGAATGTTTTGAGGAAACCGCTCCTACTGATATTTTATCACACCACTTTTAAATACCATACATATCGCATTATTATCATTAATCTATCATAAGAGAATTATTTTGTTTTTTGGTTATGTAATACATTCGCAGCTCTAAAGTCCAGTCACAGATAGAAAGGGTGAAAATAAAGAGAAAAAATATCATATCCTATATTTCTGAAGCGTATAAAGAAGTCTGTATGAATTATTTTAGTGGTAAATGAACGAGATGTTCTAATTAGTCATTGATCATATGTTGCCTTTGTTCATGATGAATCTTCAATATTCTCATAGTTCATGATACTGACATGTTGTTTAAAATAATATTCCCATACTGACATTGGATTACATCACAGAATAATTTGTTAAACGTAGTTTGATTCAGTTTTGTCTCCTCAGACATTAACCGAATCAGTGAAGAAAAATTATAAAAGACCAATTTTTTTAATGATGAAATGATTTACTGTTTGTTTACTTTTTCGAATACGAAATATTCAATGAGAAAGTGTTAAAATCCTAGTACATTCGAACTTGTAATTTTGAGTATCATACAAGTTTTAAACATCTGAGTCCAAAACATACATTTTAGAAATTATGTCTGTTTTTATATCACGAGGATTCAAACATGCATAAAGCTACATTCATGAAAACTGATATTGTAATATTTACACAAAACTTATGGATTTGAAATTTTGTGCGAAATTCATTCATAGTAAATCTGTCTGCCATTCGGAAATTAGGAGAACATGATAATTACATTTCATAAAAAAGCATTAGACAAATAAAATTTCATATGCAGATTTAGCGTTTGTAGTGTAGATTTGCATAAAACGTGGAATCAAATCCATCGAAATATTGAATGTTTTTTGGTCTTTTTAAATCTATACTTGTAAAATGGATAATTCAAAAATGCAGCGATTAACTGTGGATGTGTTCCTGTTAATAAAATTTTAGTTATATACCAAATTTCAAAATGTTTTGGTTAAAGAAACGGTGCACGAAAATGTATATTCGGTTTCCTTAATCATAAAATTAGAATTTATTATTTTCATTATTTTATGTGAAAGATCAGAACTGATTGAATCTGCAATTATGTAGCGGTTGGATTTTTCAGCTTTCTTCATTATCAGTTTTTTGATAGCAAAAATACTTATAATCGTTACTCTTTCAGACCTTTGCTTTCAAAACATGATTTTAAGAACTAGAGATATTTTTACAATTTAATATTAACTGGCTTTAAAAAAAATAAGAGCATAGCATCACTGAAATGTATGTGAATCACAATGTAAAAAGAATAAATAACAACATGATAAAAGAATAACAGAATAATAACATGGTAAAAGAATAACATAATAAAAGAATAACATAATT
>JAPMOQ010038404.1:243582-256285 GCA_026543055.1 Argiope trifasciata
CATAATAAAAGAATAACATAATTATTATATGATAAAAGAATAACATACTAATAACATGATAAAAGAATGACAACTATACTAAAAAAAAGTACAATATCACTAAAATGTCAGTTAATCTTAATTTACAAGTAAAATCACTCTTTCACTTTGCCTGGGTGTGACGGTATATATTGAAATCTTAACACTTTACGAAATCTGGTTAAGTTGTGGTATGGCTTGCTGATACAAATGTCTAAACAGATAATTTCTTCTGTTTGTTTAATCATTATTTCGTTTTTTTATATTTAGTTTTGAAAAGAAGATGTTACAAGTTAAAGCTTTCAGGCAATTGCTCAAGATCATTAAAATAAATCGTTTGCTTGAGAACATTTAGTGAGATCGTCTGTTTAAGAGCATGGGGGATAGTAATAGAGTATGTTGTTTTAAGAAAAGAAATTCACTCAGAGAAAAATTTGCAAAAAAGAATCGCTTTCCCAAAATTTGCTTTTGCATTTGTTGAGTACTAATCTTATCATTAGACATCTATGATCAGAAGCATTTTGCTGTCTGGTGATATTAAACTTTTTAACTTCATGGATGCAGCTTATAGCGAGTATGAAAGCAATGAAATTTATTTCGGAAAGGTAAGATTATTAAATAATTCATTTTAAATTATCACTTAGTAACATTGCCAAAATTGAGGCAGGCGAATTTTGCTGCTAAAATCGATAATTCGGAACTGGAATTGTTATCAGTTACGCTTTCTCCACTGATTTAGATGTTCGGTTTCGGAACACGCTAGATTAGAAATCTTATCATTTCAAGGATGAAGATGAGGAATACTCACATATCATCATCTCGTAGATGCCGATGGATAATGTATGAATCAAGATGGTAAATAAGACGTTGGCATTGTAGCCAAATAAATAATTTCGTAAAAAATACGATTATATGAATTTAGTATATTATTACTAAAGAGTGTGCTTAGACTAATTTAATTAATAAATAAGTTAAATAAAAAATAAATGCACATTGATGATATGTTGTAATATTGATTATTTAGTTTATTATAAATTTATGACAATGACCTCTCTAAAGTAATAATTTGAATGTTATATGTATTTAAAATTTGTTATGGTTTTTTCATAATAAAATTAAAAGTAAAAAATAGTAAAATAATTATAAGATGCAAAATGTCTAGATAAAGTACTAGATTTTGATATTAACAATATTACCCTGAGTAGTCTGCCCAATATATTTATTTCTTTGTTACTGCCATATGACAAGAATCATTGTGTCATACAAAAATTGGTTAGTTCGAAAATAAAGAATGCCTTCAAACATCTATTGACATCGATGGCGACAGAAATATAAGCCAAAGTGTTTGCTGTTTTATATCAAAAATAAATCATCTTTTATCTTAAAAATTAAGTAAAAAGGTATTAAAATTTTTCAGTTTCTTTTTTCAAAAGTAAGCTGTAGTTTGTTTATTTTCTCCAATTATTTTTCTGATAAATAAATGGCATTGTATCATACCAGTGACATTTCATTTCGGTAACCGGAAACACATGAAGAACAAGCGTGCTTATTGCGTTTCTCAATCTATAAATTTGTAGATAACAGAATAGATAAACTATCTGACAGTAATCCTGCTGACTGATTTATTTCATACTTGTTTGCAAACTATAGTTATGGTAATGAGAGCATAAGATATATTTAAAATTGTCTTGAATATTATTTTGTATAATTATAATTAATTTTTATAATTGAATTATTATGAATTTTAAATCATACGTTAAATAGAGTGAACTTAGGATTACGAATATCCAACACTTTCCTAAAATTTACAGGCACATTTTTTTTCTTTCAAATTGTCTTAAATACTGTGATTCTTTGATATTGGAATTTTTTTTATAATGGAATAACTGTGAAATTTAAATCTCACGTTAAATGAAGTAAATATCGGAGTAACGGAATATCCAACACTTTCCTAAAAATTGCCGATACATTTTTTCTCACTCAAACTGTCTTAAATAATGTGATTTTATCATTGAATAATTGTGAAATTTAAATCTCCCACTAAACAGAGTGAATTTTGGAATACGTATATCCAACATTTTTCAAAATTTACAAGCACATCTTTTTACTCAAAGACATTCCTCTATTAGGAGATGCAAACGAAATGTTTCCATGTCAGACTCAGAGTTCTCTTGTTCAAGGCAGGGGATGATTTGTTGCTGTGCTGAAACACTCCAGAACTCATCTCTGGAAACTAGTGTGTCAGCATCTGACGGGCATATTTCATGCACGAGTGCTCTTTTTTTACGCATGCTGTGACATCGAGTACTATAAGTACTACTCAGATGGTTCGAAATTTTCGTTCTCATGCTTCCGGCGATAGAATATCAAAATTACCTTTTAGGATGCTCAATGGGCAGAGACGAAAACATCATTTTGTTCAAAGTCTTCCTATTATTTTCGGAGAGATAAGAAAGAAAGCTTAAATAATGAGGTTGAATCTTGCAGTAAATAGTGACATCCTGTTACATTTTTTCTCACTTGTTTTTGGGTATAAGAAAAGTAAAATAATGTTTGTTTATTGAAAGTAACTGAAAAGCATATACTTAACAAAAGTTTGTTTATATATTTAAAGATTGAATACAGTACTTTTTAACAAAACATGCTGTTATAAAGGTTTGAATGCTTTTAAAAAGCCTGAAAAAAACAAAGGTTTCTTTAACATTAGGAATGAATTTTAGAAACGAATAGATAACATTAGAATTTCGATCTTCAGCAATATAATTTAGCTATTATCTATTTATTGATAAAGTTTTTAATATAAATTTCTGTATAAAATTATATGTGAGGTTGTAAGCGATTACACTTTCTTTGAAAAATTAATTTGCTCTTAACTGTAATTTCACACTAATAAAAATGTAACTTCACCCTAAATAAAATAAAAAAAATAACAAAATGACTTATATATATATATATACAGAAGAAGGCTTCCTGTGTAAAAATTAAATTTAACAAACTCCAAGATTTAAAACAATGCTTTTTCCCAATAATCTAGTTATTTCTAAATTTTTATACAGTAAAATGTATTTTTGTTAAACATAGTCATGACTAGACTATAGTCACAAGCACTGTAATTCTTTATAATAAGTAATTGTAAAAATATGTTAATATGTAAGTATATATTATAAGTAGTTGTAAAAAATGTTAGACATGCATCATATTTTTAATCTAAATTATTCTTTTTAAGACCAAATTTCTTTAGCATAATTCAATTTTTTTGGGATGATCTCAAATCAACCGATTCTAACTGGATCGGGAAAGATTTCGTTATTTGTGGTTGGCAGTACTAAAATAGAAATAAAGTTGTTTATTTAAAGCGACTACAGTTCCAAATTACACTTCCAATCATATGGTTTTAGGTCAGGATAAGAAACGTACTTATTATTTTTTATTCAGATTTTAATAAAAGTTATTTCGACAACTTTGATATTTATGATAAAAACTATTTAAATTTCAGTATCAAAATATCAAAATCTTGTAAGAAAAATATGAAATACTGTATAACTCGGGGATTAAAACCGTAGACTAAGTGAATTTTTGAGGAGACAGATTAAGTAACGTGAATATTTTAAGTTAATTATTAAAGAGATACAAGTAAAATTATGACAATTTTAAGTGATAATTGAATTTATTATTGTGTGTCATCTCTGGCTGCTCGGTGTTGTTTAGTTTTGGAGGAAGGCTCGGTGTACGCAAAATAACCGAGTTACTTGACATCAAATTAGAAACTTTTAGGGAGAGAAAAAATTTGAGATTATCTAGAATTTTTTTTCAGCCACTAATCTAAAAATTCCCTTGGCAAGCTGAAAGGTAAAGGTTACTTTAGATCTAAGTTACTCTCTGGTAACATAAATTGTTGGTGTTAGAAACAATAAAAATTAGGATGCGGAAATCACTTTTCAGCCTCTAAGATATTACAGTTATAGAAATACTTTAAATTCAAAAATTGTTAATCTTGACGTGGCACTAATTTGGCTAATTGAATTAAGTTTTTAAATCTTCAATATTAAGAAAGTTATAGCGGAAGGAAACTTTCAGTCCTCCACCATTTCCAACACATTTGAGCTAGGTGAGCCATTTAAGAGATCGTCCAAGATTTTTACATTTATAACAACATATTTCAAGCCATTTAAAATCCAAACATAATTACTCCGGTTATTCTTAAAGCTCTGGTTATTATTTAAAGCATGTATACACGGAGGATATATCATACGCATATATACACATATATACACATATATATGCCTATATATTAGGGGTGGCCAAGACGTCGTCCGCGGTCGACCAGTCGACCGCGAAGACATTTTAGGTAGTCCGCGCGACCATCCCGATAATGACCTCGGATATAAACAATTTAATATATGACTAATGACATAGAATTAGTGAATGAAATTTCAACCAAACGAAGTGAATAGGTTGGTCAATTTTTGATATATAAATACTTTGATTAATTTCGTCAGTAAATTTTCATTTTGTAAATACTATTATTAAGTATTTTTTAGAAAAATTAAATAATTTACCATTTTTTCTTGTTGCCGAAAATAAATATACATACATGTATGTTACGTTAATTTAACTCTGCCATTGGTAGACCGCCTTCGATTTTTTAAATGTGGAGTAGATCACGGATCCCAGAAGTGTGGTCACCCCTGCTATACATAAACTTCTGAACGAATGGTGATTTGGGGTTCTAGAGACGTTGGGATGATCATTGAAGAACTGAAAAAATCTTCCCAATGTCTTGTCATTAAAACCATTGCAATAGGTAGTTATCCCATGGAAATTTCCCTAATACTCAACTCGACATATAGATAGATATGCTCCTATTATGTAAAGAGTAACTTTTCATGGATTCAACATCAATTTCAAAAGGAGCTGTTCACGCCTTTTATTTATTTCATATGAATATTTGTTGAAAGGGGAAAATTTTTCAACCGAATTATGCTCGCTCGTTTTCATTCCCAGATTTGTTTCCTTGAAGAACTGAAAAATCGTGAGCCCAGTGAAATCAAAACAGATGGTAGTAACCATGCGAACTGTATGCGGCAAACTTTTTCGTCTTTAAAATATGACTCTTGGGATGCTTTGATGACTGCGATGTTTGCAGTAAAATAATCAACATACCTCTTCGGTCGATGTCCCACAATTTTCTTAAAAGATACCTCTATCGTGACTGGTCAGATCAAATCATTGTAGAGATGAAGTATAATAGCCAAAGAATGTTAAAAACACTGTTCTGTTTGCCACCACTTTACTAACCTCGCGTAGAATTAGTATTGGATTTTTTTTTATAGAATTGTCATTCAAAAAAATTGTTATATATATATAACAGAATTGCCTTTTATCTTTTTGACTGCTGGTTTAGTTTAATTTAGTTATATTAACGTCCAGTTTAAAGCAACACGAGGGCTGTTTTGGGACGGACTTCGTAATTTTGAACCACGGTCAGGTGACGAGGAGGCACCTGAAGTGGCACCCCCCTCTCCACACCACACCAGCGGGAGGACGTTTGGCCTGACAGATTTAACGTGCAAGAGACCCCCTTACACGACGGTTCTTCGGTGGAATCGAGTCTCGAACCAGAAACCCTCCGGTTCCGAAGCCGAGACCTTACCACCAGGCTACCGCGGCGCTTTTGACAAGTGGAATAAATCCTATATATTAACTTCCAATGACTGGTGAAATTCTACGAAGATAATTCGTTATGTAGTTCTCCAATCTACCAAGTAATAGTGGCCCAAAATGTACTAGTTTATATCAATATTTGACAATAGTACGTTTTAACTTGGATTGTAACAAGTATAAACCAAAAAAATTTTTCATTTGTTTACTAGATAAGTGGTAAAAAACCTTCCAAAAATATTGCGATTCAAGCAATTTTTTTTTCTTATTAGCTTAAATATTTTTCATCTTAATTTTTCATTACCTTAAATTATTTTTTTCATATTATCTTAATATTTAAAAAAGCACACAGATTTTTTAAAGTTATCAATTACGTTGTTTATTTTTTGTCTGATATTAATTAATTTTTAAATTTACTTTGAAGTATATTTTACGTTTGATACAATTATTTTTCTTTCCTTTACGCTTGCAGTAATTAGTAATTAAATTATTATTTTAAGAAGTAATCAATTAAATCACATAGTATAAGTGTATTTTACTCTTTCACCGTCTGTTTTCTTGCAATGTTGGCTTTTTTTGAATTAGTGACTATAAGTTGAAAATTATCTTAATTTTATTTTTTTTTAATGTTTTACCAAATCCATTTACAAACATCAAATATTTTCGCATAAACTTCACGAATGAAATTAGTAACGTAAGAAAATTTAATTTGAATAAGCCAGTATTGTAAATAATTTGAACTTCATTTTATTCTTTTCCTTTCTTTAAAATCCGTCTTTGAATTTTAAATTATTTATGACATATTTATTAAAATAATTTTTTATTGAATTCATAAAAGTATACTTAAAAATCTTGAAAAAACATTTTTTTTTCAAATTATAATATTTTACAAATGAATAAATAACTCAATGTTTTTAAATTTGAAAGATCAATCAAAGTAAATATGGGCACTATAAAATATAATTTAATAAATATTTGACATAAATGAATAATAATTTTTAAGTAAATGTTTAGTATTCCTTTCTCATTTTTTACAACCATTCTTTACAGTGAAATTATTCTAAAAACAATATATTAAAAAAAATCTTAATCGAAGTTATAAAGAAAATAATATTCAAAGTGATAACAAAATTAAAGCATACAAGAAAATTATTCAACTAGTATTTATAAATTATATTTTCTCTTAAAAAATACAATTTAAGATTAAAAAGTGAAAAGAAATCAGAAAGTATTGAAAAAGTGTTTTTCATTTTATAACATTTCCTCTGCAACTGAATTATACTTTAGTAAGGAAATTACTTAAAAACGACTATTATTTATTTATTATTGTTGTGGAATAAACTTTTGTTAAAAAAAGAATACTTTATATATTTACAAAAAGGCTTTCCTGTTTGCCTTCCAAAATTTCAAAACTTGTGCGAGTTCTTTAAGTTTAGAATCATTTTTTGTTAAATTTTTTTGACCTGTTTACACTTACTTGACTTAACTCGATTCTCAAAAAAAAAAAAAAAAAAAAAAATTAAGAGTTAAATGCTTTTCTACGAATTATCTTGTCAAGCAGCATTTTTTGAAACACGCAGGAACAACAGTGGTTGTTTGAGATAGGAAATAATGCATTAGAAAAATTCAACTATTACCAAAAAATGTTTTACGTTTTTTTAAATATATATCTCCTAAAATTTTAAAATATTCTTTGATTTGAAATAATAATGAATATTAATTTTATTTAAGTAAACTGGTGTAATATAAACAAATTTAATTGTTGTTGATTTGATTGTTGAAATTTAATACTTCATCCAATTTAAAATAAAACAAATTTTTCTGAATTAAATACAATTTTTAATATTTATTTTTTAAAGGTTTTTCTTAAATTTTCAGTCTTTGAATTCCATTTTAAAATGAAGCTATTTTAATTGTGTTTGATAAATTACTTGCGAGTTCGATGTCATTAAAACAGTTGAATTTTTAGTAATGTTGAAATATTTAATTTTAATTTAACTATGAAACAATTCATGAGCGGACACTTTTAAAAGCAATATTCAGTTCTTCACACTTATATTATTGAAAAAAATATATAGACTCTCATGAAATCATGAAATCTCTCCACTAATCCATCAAAAAGTCTTTTCTGATGTTTTGAATAGCACAAAGTATTTGGAAAAATTATTTCGAATCTTGTTGGATCATATTTAATGTAACTTATACCAACAATTATACTATTATCTAGATTCATTAAACTTCGAACACTTTACAGTTTATACCACTACCTAGATTCCTTAAACTTGCAAAAATTTACAATTTATGATTCTACCTAGATTTATTAAACTTGGAACAATTTACAGTTTATACTATTATCTAGATTCATTAAATTTGCGAAAAATTCTTTTATAATCATTTATCCCAATGGATGATAATTTTTTTCACAAATATTATTTTATTGCAATTAGACACTAAATTTGTTATTTTTTATACATATTGGATTTAATGGAAAGATTATCTTAAATTTCCCACAAAAGGCCCTTCAACTTTGTTTGATTAGTTAGAAATACAGTTTTGGACCATCACAATCACTATTTTGTTGTGAATCTTTTAATTCAGAAAAACATTCAGATGGCGAAGACAATACCTGATCCTGAACTCTTCTATTCTAGCCTACACATTTGAGAATTGGAAAATATAAAGTTGATATGCACTAAAGAACCAACGGGTTTGAGCCTTCTCTTTCAATTTTTGACAATAATTTTGATTTAAATTAAGTAAGAATAAGTCTTAAACATTTGATAATATGCTGTTTTATTAAATGAAATGTTCCAACAATATATGGAATAATTTTGCTCTATAGATAGATGCACGAAAAAGTTTTTAATTGCATTGCTACAAACTTGATCTTTTCTTGAAGTATTTTTATTTCGTAATTTAAAAAATTCTAAAATAATTGTGCTTAGTATCTTCATAATAAAAAGGTCCCTACTTACTTAATTATGCAACTACTGTCTATTATGTACGCGTCTATTTTCATATTTATATTTCTGCATTTGTGTCATTTGGATTCACTATTACTACTAATTGTATTTAATGTGATGTTGAAATCGAATCACATTTAATTCATTATATCATAGAATTACCCTAAATTTTAAAAATTTCTTTTGAATTTAAAACAAAAATAATTAATAAATACATTTACTTATTATTTTAAATTCTAAAAAAGAGAGATAAATTTTTTAGAGAAGGAAAAGGAGTAATATCGAAATTTATAAGTCACATGTTGCAATTCGATAGTTGCAACACTCTCATTATAAATTGCACAAAGAGAATGCTAAAGTTTCAAACATGTTTATGTTATTTAATTATACCTTAATATGTACCAATTACTGCCCTAAAACCTTTTTTCTTTAATTTTATCCGAGATCTTTTGTGCCTTTGATTCATAGAGAAACTTTTGTAGTACGCGACCCAAACTCGTAACCCTGTCGTGGACAATTGTAACGTAAATAAAAGCTACTTTATGAATTTAAGTATGTTTTTTCCACATTCCCCTCATATCTGTGCCGAATTCAATTATTTTTGCATATTTATAATTTAAGATAAAAGAAAGAATACTGTAAATATTACAAAAATTTTAAAAATACTCAATTGATTAGTAATAATTCTAAATTTTATCTTTATTCAGGGTGACTTCTGTGGAAATTGCCCTAAAAATTATTTCTAAGCCATTTTGAAATTCAAATTTTTATCTTTTCAATCATACTAATTATATTTCTTTGTGTTTCCTCGTTTATTTACTATTAATTATTTAAAAATTTAAGATTTGCAACATTGAAACGAAGAAATACTTAGATACTTTTTTGATACACAATCTCAAGACTTCTTATTTTACCATTATTCTTTTAAATTTCCCCTTTATTTTTAATACATATCTTTTAACGATACTTTTATTCGCTTTAAAGTAATGATTTAACAATGCCTAAAGGTAAGTATGCACAAATCTTCAAACAAATGCAAGGAAAGTAAAAGTTTTGCGAAAAATAAAACAGAAGTTTGATGATAATAGAGGCTTTAGGCTATATGGTAACATTCCAAAATATCGCAAGCGGATAAATCATGAGGATAATAAAATGTAAGGCAAATTCATTTCCATGCGAAACTTTCTTCAGTTTTTATTAGTTTTTATAATTTAATAACATTCCATTGTGAAATAAGGAAATTTATAAATAATACTTCGTTTTAAGGAAATGGCGAGACTTTACTTTAGGTTTTTGATATTTCTGTTTCATTTTTTAAAACATCTCAGCAACATTTTTACAGATTCTAAAGCTTATTGAATTAGATTATCGAATTATTGTCTCTAAAATCACCTGTCACTATTTTTATCTTTTAAGAAGTACTAAATAAATAATATTGCATTTAATATAAAATCAGAAGTCTGAATAGTGAAAAATTTGAAGAGTGAACTTGGAACAATGATTAAAAAAAACGATTTAAATTTCGAGAGAAAATGGAATATTTTCCTATTGATAAAGAAGAATAAATACAAAAAATTGTTGCTAGGATACATTAGGAAAATTTCTAAAAGAAAATTTAAAGAAGAGAGGACTTGGAAAACCGATTAGAAAAAAATATACAGCTTCAAACGAAAAAAAAAAAAAAAAAAAAAAAAAAAGATAAATAATCAACTTTTATGCCTACGCATTTTGAGGCTTCAAAAAATTTGTTGCCTTCACATTTTGAGGCTTCAGTAATTTGTTGCTTCACATTTTGAGGCTCCAAAAACCTCAAGAGAAAACAGCATCATGCTCTCACATGATAATAAAGCGTTCGAGAGCAAATAAAATATGTTTCTCATAGATAAAGAAGAATAAATACGATACATTTTTGTTAGAATAATAGATAGTAAAAGTTTAAAACAAATTTATAATTATTCTTAACACAATTAAGAATATCTGTCAGGAATAATTGAAAATTTGATTTATTTCAATGCCATTTAAACAAATAATTATCTATTTATTTAATTATTTCAAAATTTTCTTTGGAAACCTTTCTTATATTTCTGCATTTGTTAAAAAAATTTGCAATACTAATAAAACAAATATAAAATAAATTATAGATAAAATTTTATCAGCCGTTTATAAAAATCGTTTGGTTTAATTGATATTCTAATTTTAACTAAAAAAGTTTTTGACGATGAAAAATTTTTGTATATTGCAATATTTTTTTAATAAAAAGTTGTTTTGTGTTAAAAATGTTTAACCTAAAAGGAATTCACGCCTGAGAAATCGAGTTTTCAAATTGTTGAATGTAGAAAATTATATAAATTTTTTATAATGTTGGAAAATAATTATTATTGAAATCAAAATAGTGCGGAACACAAAGATTGTAAGAGGAAATATATCTAAATATTATTTCTTAAAATACGCTACTTTTAAAATTATTTTCCCTAAATGTGCGATTTTTTTCTGTAAAAAGTTGTAGTTAATTTCAAATTGTTTACACATTTTTATTGAAAAACTAAACTTATAAAATACTAAAATAATTGCGAATTATGAATTTATTATATTTTATACTAGCCGCCTTTGGCGACCAGCTGTTCGCCATGAGTAATGGGTTCCAAAATTTTCAATTAAATCACATATTCATTAGCCTTGAAGTAATTCCGGTTATCAATTGGCTTTAAATTAATATTTTCTTTAAGATAATGGACTAAAAGTTCTAAAATAAAGCGTTTCTCTAATAATATTCTTTTAATTTTATAAATCAGTCAGTTTTAATGATTGATTTAGAAGACTGATTGATGTAGCAACTTTTATTTAAAATATTAATAAAAATATTTTGTAAAATATGGCTCACAGAGCAAAGTATGAAGAAATCTGAAACTCATTATTCATAAATGCATTGTTTGACTCAAACTACATAAAATGTAATTATTTACTTCATTTAGATCAAATTAATAGCATTAAACAATATATATGCCTATTAATAATATTTTACAAATTGGCCATTGGAAAGGAATTTGAATGCATATCCTGTATAAATTCAATCCTGTATAAATAAAAATAATTTATTCAATTAAGGATTTAAATATTGCAAACGATCATAAAATCCTTTACCTTGCATTTTTTAAAGAAAATATCACATTTTATATTTATTTTATACAGTCACGTGCTAAAAGTTGCATCTCTTCAGATTTAATTTGCGATGATAGTTTTTTTTTTAATTTGAACTTCCGTCAAAGTGATGGCAACACGGTGATAAAACCTAATTTTTCCCTTTTATGTGCTCTTGCAGATTTTATAGAAATCTTAGCTTTGTATTTATTTTTTTAGAAACTATCACATTTTATAATGAAAAAATAATATTGAATTAATGATACAGATATTGCAAACGATAATAGAAATATTCCATTAAGTCGGGATTCCAATGCATATCCTGTCTTAATTCGATCTGGTTTACCGTAAATAAACATTTGTTGAATAAATGATTTAGATATTACAAACGGTTACAGAAACCTTTGCTTTGCATTTATTTTTTTTAGAAAATATCACATTTTATGTTTCTTTTATTTTATCCAGTCACGTGCTAAAAGTATCATTTCTTTAGACTTGATTTACAATGATAGTTGGGTTTTTTTTTTGAACTTCCGGCATTCTTTTATTTTATTCAGTCACGTGCTAAAAACATGGTTAAAATATTTCTTTAAAAATTCGTTAAAAATAGAAGCTTAAGTTATAAATTGAAAAAACTGATATCGTTAGAAAGCTAATTTTTTTTATCTTTGAATTGATATAAAAATCATGTTTGTGCAATAATATTTTCGGAAGTTATAGCGGAAAAACGTCGAAATTTCAATTAAATTTTAATTAATTCAAATTCTAATTAAAAATTTAAAAAAAGGGCTCCGAGGTGCACATTCCTGACCTCCAAGGTATACATGCACCAAATTTGGTAGCTGTAGGTCCAACGGTCTGGCCTGTAGAGCGCCAACACACACACACACGCACACACACACACACACACACGCACACACACA
>JAPMOQ010038404.1:256295-337803 GCA_026543055.1 Argiope trifasciata
ACACACACACACACGCACACACACACACACACACACGCACACACACACACACACACGCACGCACACACACACACACACACACACATTGAGCTTTATTATAAGTATAGATAATCAGATTACTCTATTTTTTACAATGCGTCCACATTAATTTCGTTTTCATATTAATACAAAGTCAGTGAATCTTCCACATGAATATTTCTTACAAATAATAAGTGTATCCTTCTGCAATAAAAAAAGCCTTCTTGTTAAAACAAAACATTTCGTTCTTTTATTCACAATGCATTGTAAATTTATTCCAAGTTTTTACTTCAGTTTCGAAATGCAGTAAGCCAAAAGTAGAAATACACGATTTATTATGCATAGAATGTTTACTTTTCTCCAACTTAAGGTGAAAAATTATTTTTGCTCATGGTTTAAACTGTTTTCTTAACCCTCCGAAAGATTGGTTTTCAATCCTAGTCAGAGTTTTCGTTTCATGGGCAAGTCGAATCGAAGAATTTAAATTCCTTTGGAGACTTGGGAATAAAATAATATTCTCTGGAGAAAAAAACACTGACTGGGAGATCTTGAACGAAGGAAGTTAGTGGCAGTAAAATAAGATATAATGATACAAAAGCAGAAAAGCTGAAGAAATTTAATTGAATTTTTGGTATCTGGATTTAAATATAGAAGATGAAGAAAAGATATTTATTTATTTTTTCATCATTACAGAGCTCTCTTGATAGAGGCCTCTAGATAATTAGTAGTAGCATAATAATAAAGCTTTCAAACAATCATTCGAAATCTTAAAAGGTTTTATTCGAAATATTAAAATTAATGAATGAAAAAAATCATCAAAATAATGTTTTAGAATTTTTTTTCCATTTTTTTATAAATTAATTCCTTTATTTTCATTAAAGCACAGTTTACATAAAAAATCCTTAAAAAGGTTTTTATCAAAAGCATTGATACAAAGGGTGTTCAAATGAAAAGATACTAAACAACGTAATTTTTAACACCTTTGCCTGCTCCGCAATGGGAGAACGAAGCGAGATATCTAGGGATGTGATTGGTGTCTCCAGCGTAGATGTGCAGCAGAGAGCAGAAGCTCTTATAAAAACTGCCTTCCAAGGCCCACTGCTAGTTGAATTCCTGGAACGCGGAAGAACCATTCCAATGTACACCGCCAGACACTTCGAGGACTAAGTAGGTTCATCAGGAACAAAAGAGCGGGCCTACTCCCCGAAGGTGTGATTCTGTTCCATGATAACGCGAGTTCACACGTCGTCATACACGCGGTACTTGTCAAGTTCAAGCGAAAGCAGCTCGACCATCCGCCCTATAGACCGGACATATCGTCCTGCAATATTCATGCATTTGGTCCCCTTAAAAAACCTCAAAAAGAGAAGCTTTGCTACTCGGACGACGAACTCAAGGGTGCTATGAAGGAATATAGGTCTTTTTCCCAGCCATAGGAATTCTGGGAACAAGGGATCCTTCTGTTCGTTAATCACTGGGGTCGTTGTGCTCAGGCCTATGATATATACTTTGAATAAAGTCTTCATTTATACCCACAGTGTCGTTTCGCACCTTTTCATTTGAACACTCATTGTATCATTTCTTTATGTCTAGGAATGAATGTCATTTCGGTCTTGGCAAAATGATGTATGTTTTCGGAAACATTTCTTTAACGATCACATTTCTCTCGAAACAAACACAAAAATTGAAGCCTTTTATAAAACAGCATCTCATTTCAATTATAATTACAATCACTGTACACTATCGGATGCATACCTAATTAGGTATCGCCATCTAATATCCAAAGGAGAAGATAGAATAATGCAACTTAGAATTTATATTTACTTGCAATTTATGTTCATTAAGTACCGTGTGCAGATTAAATAATATAATTTATTGCAAATGTTTTAACGAAGACAGATAATAAAATCATAGACAACAAAGACAGATAATCAAAATGCAGATGCCTCAATATTGCTGTAAAAACAGAAATTTTAGGATACAAAATTTCTAGCTGCGTGATTAATTTGTAGATCGATAATGGCATCACACGTATTAATTTTTTTCTATAAAAGCATAAAATAAAATTTTATGGATGAAAAAAATATATAAATATAAACGTGATGGTAGTTTTTAAAAATCTAGAATTAGTAGAAAAATCTAGATGTAGAAGTTTTCACGTGATTGTTTCTACTTTAAGAAACCCAATATATTTAAATCAGATATGTTCATTCACATCAATTACAACTGTATTACATTTTTAGTACAAATACAAAGGTATATTTGTTATAATTTATTTATAATACAGCTATATAGTTGAATTCATGTAGTTATAGTTAATTTAACATGACTTATAGTAGTAATTTTTCGTTTCATTCGATTATGTCTATATACTGCATCTGCAAAAGTATAATTCGTGACTTTATTGATTAATAGATGAATAGCTCGGTGAACCTGTTTCAGTTTGGTTATTTTCATTGTCAATATACATTCAGAAATTTTATATTGTGACAATTTTTGTCAGTTAAACAAATGTGTTTTACACTGTTCTACAAAGAATCCATGTCATAGCATTATACTCTGAATGGAACCAACAAGTTAATTCAAGAGTTTTTTCATTGGTCCATATCGTCTCACACATACATTATATTTTAGCAGCATTTTCCAACAAAAGTAAAGCAGCGAATTTTTTACACAACTTTACAGGAAAAAAAAATTCCATCATTCTGTTTCAATGCATTTTAATTTTCTACCTCACAAAATCCTTTACCTCAAATTCAGCTAATTAAAAGAAAAATACAAGATTTATTATCCAGGGAATGTTTACTTTTCCACAAATAAAGGCTAGAATTTTTTTCTTTTTCTTTTGTTTAACCCTTTGAATAATTGGTTTTGAATTCTGGTCAAAGACTTCCTTTCGCCGAAGCAACTGAAGTGGAAATTTTAAATTCCATGGAAATTTTGGATCAAAATAAATGGTATTCCCGACAAAAAAATGCAAATGAATGATCTTTGAGGGGGGAAAGTTGGTGGTGACAAAACAAGATACAATCGATGGATAAAGATTTTGACCGAGAAAACTAATTGATTTTTCGGAGCCCGAATTTAAATATTCAAAGAAGTAGGAATAATGCTATTTGTTTTTATATTTGTTAAATCCTCGAATCGGGTTATAATATGCTAATGATATCACGAAGTCGTGTTAACTGATAAAGAATTCAAAAGCATTATTCTGTCGACAATTTTTTATAATAAGATAAGAGATTATTACTTAAATTTCAGAAAATAGACCTGTACATTAATAAAGTTTTATATAAATAATGTGTTGTTGGGATTTTCTTTTTCTTCCTTGAGCTCGGATTTCTTTTTATTATGGATTGTATTATATTGGCATAGAAAGCACGTTTTCAATGGTACGCCAAACAGATGGTTAATAAGGAAATCTGAGTATTAAAAAATTCAAAGAGTTTTGAATAAAATAAAAAATGAATAAAGTCAATGATAAAGCAAAAAAAAAAAAAATTACGGTGATGGGTTAGACAATAAATATAACAGAATTTTAGATAAGATAATAAACACCAATTGCTTTTAAAAACTCAAACACATTTCACGAGTATCACATATCCAGAGATGAGGTATGTAAACAATAGAGATTGAAATCAGAACATTCAATAAAAATGTGATACTTGGAAATAAAACACTTGGCATTTTGAATAGAATAAAATTAATTTGTGGGTTAAGCGACCAATGCGGGATCGAATCAATTTGACATCGAACCTAAACATTGGATAACCAGGACAGAAAGTAGTTGTAGGCTTTATAAAATGGAGTTTGTTGCTAGTCTGATGATCCTATGACTCCAGCCACTGCAAATGCAAAAGATGTTCAAATGAATTTTTTCCACCTGCTCACCGTTGTCATATGATTCCAACAGGATTCGGAATCCAGCAAAAAAAAGATGACGAAGTTTCTATTTTGTAAGTTTCTTGAAAGGCCCAGAATTTCCAATACAACTAAATGAATGTGACCCATTTACTGTCTGTCCATCACAAGAACTCTGCCAGACGATCGTCTATGTTTACGGCGGGCGTCATAGAAACAGGTTACTGTAGGAAAAGTTCATTTCGCGGAGGTAGAAATTTATTCAAGTTTCTCAAGGTGGTACGTTTAGCGCCAAACTGGCAATATTATGTATTATAGCATTTAATTGTTGAAAACAAATTTTTAAAAAAATCACAAAGATGAAATTTATTTGCATACTTGGAGTATTGAAAATATCTGATGTTTCTGTTATAGATTTACAGAGAGAAAAGCAAATCAAATAGAAAAACTGAATAATTATTTGCATGTCTAACGACAGCGCAAGAAGAAAAAATTAAGAAGTAAAATCATGCAAAATAAAAAATTAATCGTCATCGTTTCATTTGATTTAATTTATATGTTATTAATATAAAATTATCCGCAGCAAAGGCCTCTAATTTAACATAAAAGCTTAATATAATTAATCGTAGTTATTTCATTTGATTTAAATTTATATGTTATTAAGAGACAAAAAAATAATTATATGCAGTTAAATATTAACCAAAGATAAGATTAATAAAATATAAAAGAAGTAAGCTAAGCGAATATAAAGATAGTGCAACTGCGACTAAAGCGAGAAGACGAACGAGCAACAAGTTTTTCTTATTGCTACAATTGACGCCAAGAACAAGAACACCGTTTAAGACTTTCGTCCGATTCCACCCATTCAAAATGGATCTTCCCTAACAAAGCCGGTTTCTATGAAGCCCGCCATAAACATAGACGATCGTCTAGCAGAGTTCTTGTGATGGACAGACAGTAGTTATGGAGAGATCATCATCAAAAGATTGTACAGTTATTGAGCCTTGCCCAACCTGCCACTATAATGAATATAAACAGTAAGAAGAGTGTCAATTATGGGAATCACGTCTATTGAACTAATTTGATGCATTTCTTTCTAATGACATTTTATATTTTATTCTATGAACTAAAAGTGATTAACTAATTAATCATTGTCGGGACACTGATGAATTTCACCCCGCAGCAATTCGTATTCATTGAATAATTATTCATATGAAGTTCCTGCTTTAAAATGGCGTCAATTAAATTTTAAAAAAGCTATCTTATATTAACCCTTTACAGCTCTCAAAAAGTCATTAGTCTGGGCAAAATAAGCTGTTCTCCATAGATCGCTTCTTTGCTTTATTATATCTTTGTCACTTAGAATTTAAAAATCAATAAATTCGTATAGTATTGGAGTCATATTACAAATGCTTACATTATTAATCGTTTATATCATCTGACAATCAACTAGTCACTATTTTATACTTTGTCGCCACGTCATTTCCCATTCTACTATGTACTGCATGGATTCCAAAATTTAAATTAATGATAATTAGGTTATGTGTGATACAAAGATAGGAATTAACGTACTTGGACAACTATAATATTGATATTTTATTCCTTTTGTTTAACATGTAAGAAATCTCAAACAAAAAAAGTATAGGAACTATACACATATTTTCAAAGTTTTGATACATTTCTATTTTAGTCATTTTTCCCCCTTTTATTGCTTTTTTCAGAAAATATGATGAACTATTTATTAAATAAGAACAAGTTATTTTTTTCTTGCATTGCACTGTTGTAAGAACTCACATGGCAAATTAGTGGTAGAAGAAAAATCGTTTGCGAAAATTCCACATCCGTTAATCAAATTTTTCTGAGAAAACTCTTGAATATTTGCGAAATTTCGAAGTTTTTTAAGCATGCTAAAAAACAGGAAACCTGATTTCAAAGTAAGGTATCATGGTTAAGAAGTTTGTTATCATATTCTTCGAAGCACTTAGTATTCTTTATCCTTTCATGAAAACTTTCAAAGTTATATATAAATTTATTAAAGAAGTTTGAAAATATAACGTCTATTAAAGGAATGCAGAACGTCGTTTCAAACTAAATTATAACTTCTCTTAACCCTTTCCAGTAAGATTTAATAATGAAACATTGCGCGTAAAATTTACATTTATTTTTTATTTAAGAAAACTTAGTTTTTTTCATAATCCTTACATATTGTTAATTAAAATTATGCTATTGACGTTGATATAACTGTAATTCGTAAGTTCATATTAAAAATCTCTTCAAAAATCTCTAATGATTTCGGATTGGCTAACAGTTTTATCTTTTAAAAAAATTTCTATCTTCAACTCTCTTAAATTATTTTTATCTCATGCACATTATCAAATCCATTCTGATGATGTGTATACGATTCCATAGCAATTATCGCAATCACGCATTAATCTCTCAACATGTTTACGATTTCTCGGTAATATTTCACTATTATGCATTTTATTATCAGTATCAGGTATATGTATGTGTATTTCTTCAGATTTTCAGATGTTTCTTTTTGAATCATTCCAGTCATCTTGATCTTCATGATGTGCACACAATTCTTATAAGTCACGGTGTTTATTTCACAGCATGTTTCTTTTTTCTTTAGAAAGAAAGATGTTAACACTAAATGCTTTTAAGAATGAAATCCACTAACTAACAGCAATTTTGTCGTAACTTGTACCAAGACAATCTAACGTCAAATAATACGATAGAGATCTATGATATCAACATGTGACAAAAGTTCTGCCAAATATAGTGCGCTGTAAATTTTAAACGGAATTTATTATCATATTCAACAATAACTTATGTCGCATGACGAGTATAGCTCGTCATTGTGCTATATGATATGAAAAAACAATGACGAGCAATGCTCGTCATTTTACTGGAAGGGGTTAATATTCTCCTCATAAATCATTTGTTAAAAAAGTGTAATCCGCCTTAGATCAACTAAAGGAATTTAAATATATAATTAAATATAAAATTTAAATATACGCTGTATTTATTAAAAAAGAAATATATGCTTTACCATTGGTCTTAATACGAGATACTTTATTTCTTAAATTTATGCTAAAACAGAAATTAATTATATATAGCATAGAAGATATACAGCTTTCTAGATTTCATAGGAATGAAAAACATGTGTGAACCAGCTGGAGTGGTCTCGCTGAGAATTTCAATCATATTCTCTAATAAATATATTTTCCCAGAGAACGCCCTGCATCGAATTGGCGCATAATAATTACGAAATATCAATCCTTGGCGTGAAGAAAATAAATAACATGTTAAAACAGATTCGTAATAAAAAGAATTCAAATAAAAATAAATGCAGCAAAAGCATATAGTAAACCAGTGGGAGTGGTTTCTCCCAAAACGTTTTCGAACAATCTCTAATGAACATATTGTGTGAGAAAAGCTTTGTATGGCATTGTCGTACAATAGTTACGAAATAATAACTTTTGACTACAATTCTGGATTTTTACTGTTGTCTGTGACCTGGCGAGGGTTTTGTCAATTAATCGCTGAAATGCAGTTAATAGTGCCCAAAAACAGAATTCATGCTTTAGAGGAGTTTTTCTAAATGAATTGAAAATCAGTCTATCACAAAACTGCACTTGTAATCACAAAATAAAGCCCCACATTTGATATATTTAAGTTTATATATTTGATCTATTTTGCATCTCTGAGTTAACAAGTTTCTGTAAGTACAGGCTAACAGATGTTAAATATCTTGCTAGATTTGGCCCAAAATTTGATAGTAAAAATTAGTAGTTGACTATAAAAATTTGATATCCAGGTTATAGATGCGACTTCTGTGTATCCAGTTTTATTTATCTAATTCTCTTCTTATTGTAGTTATTGTGTTTAATTATATTCGGGCAGCCGGAAACACAGACTTTCTCTGAGTGGAATAGGCACAAAATTAAAGACAGTATATCAAATTTCATCTATACAGTTCAAAGCGTTTTTAAATTATCCATATCACAAACAGACAGACCTACTGACATTTTCCAAAAATGTTTTCTTTGACCATCAGAGAGATCTTTATGAATAAAGATTCGTCAAAATCTCGACTTCGGTTTTTTTGGCGATTATTGCGGTTTCTTTAACATACGTATGTGAAAAAATCAAAATTGGTTAATGATTGACTTTTGAAAAATAATTTACTGTGTAAAAATACCTTGAATTCTTTTAAAAATACGGTCAGCTATCACAAAAATAACTAGTCAGAAAATCATTAAAAAACATTATCTCAATCATTGGAAAACATTATGTTAATAGAATATTTTAGAGTTTAATAATTCAATGATACAAAAATGTGCAAATTACACAATCCTATCAGTTTATAATATAATCAAAATCTTTATTACTTTGTCACAGAATTTATTGAAAAATATAAACGATGTGTTTCACTCATGGCTAATAAAAGGCAAAAATGATTCACTTTTATTTTCACTTTTCAAACGAATATTATTCAGAATATTTTGATTTACATCCTAACGAAATTACAAAATTTGTTATTTTAAAAGAACTAAGTTCGGATGCTGGATTAAGTAAAGGCATATTTAATTTTTTATGCAAAGATAATTAATAATTTATCAGATAATTAATCTGAAATCAATATTGTATATTTTTTGTACAGGCTTTTGGAACTTTCTTGAAGCTAATGTTATGATAAATTCATATTATTTTTTTCAAAGAATTTTAGAAAAATTACTATTAGAAAATTAATTATGGGAAATTTTCAAAACCAGTTGGCAGCAAATTTTGAAAAAATGATTTTTTTCTATTTTAAATAAAAGATAAGAAGATATGAAATGAAATTTACGTATCATATTGGTATTTTATTGAAAAAAATTCAAATATATGAAAGTAAATAAAATTAATGTTAACATTTATTTTAAATTAAAGATATGCTGTAAGATCAATGGCATTAAAAACATATTATTTTACTATTTCTGCAAAAAAAAAAAAAAATAAATAAATAAAAAAAAAATTAAAAGCACAAAAAGTAATAACGTAAAAACAGACTACCTCTAATTATTTCAATAGCATATGTTCTGAAAAAATGAAACATCAGAAAAAATATACCGTTTTAATTAAGTTATATCTCTAAATAGCATTAGCAAAGACTGAATCAAACTTCCTTTTTTTCTCTTCTTACATTTTAGAATTCTTTCTTCAAAAATCGGTTGCTGCGACGTAAATTTAATTAAAAACCCGTTCTTTAAAACGAAAGAATTTTTTTTTGTGGATGTAGGGAGGGAGGAGAGAGAGAGAGAGTTTCACAAAAAATAATTTTACTAAAAATCACGCGAAAAATAATTTCTGATTTAAAAAAAAGTTTGAAAAAAAAAACAAACAATAACCTTTAGAAAATTCATTTGAAAACTATGAATTCAAGAATACAAAGCTTTTCAAAAATCTCAAATGTGAGAAAAAGAAGTTTTGGTTTCAAAGAAAAATGAGTAATTTCCATAATTAAGAACGTTCCTTAGGGAAGAAGGTAAAATATGATGTGTTTCGTTTCTCCCTTTTCTTCTCCTATTCATTAAGTAAACACACTACTTCCCTGGCTCTTTTTAGACATTTTTTTTTGTTTCTTATTTCTTGCAGCTTGAAAGTAATACATTTTTAGAAAAAGGGGAAAACTTTGCATTTAATATTTCTGAAAGCATTCCTTTTGTGTTTTATGGCACTAACAGTGAATAAATTATGATTGCCTACGTCGAATTGTAGAGCGAATTTTTTTAAAACATAGCAAAAGACAAAGCAGCGCTCAATTTTGAGTTACATGTGGGTAGTTCTGTTTATTTAATTGCATGATTCATAAAACAAAGCCTTAAACATTTTTCTCAAGCAAAAAAAAAATATTGTTTACTTTCTAAGGAAATGAGTGTCTTCCAATATTTTGTATTACTCGCAATTGAAGATTAGAAACGACAATTAAAATTATTTCACATAGAGATTTCTTTCAGAGGGCATTTTATCGCATGATTATTACTTCTTTAAAAAACATTAATATTGCTTAAAAATTTCTTAAGTTATTGCCTTTAAAATCACAGTCTTCAAAAGTTGTCATTAGTTTCTAATTTGTTTAATTTTTATACAAACAGCTTTAGGTCCATTTTGGGGAAACAAACAAATAAATAAATTAGTTATTTGTTACTTTAGATTCGCAAAGCCACAAAATGTGATATATATATATGCGTGTGTATCTATGTGTGCTATCTGCGTTACGATGGTCCTTATATAAGAATTTTTTTTTGCATATTTATTATAGGAAACTAATTTATTTCTGTTTAATTTATAAAAAGAAATTACTACATTTTTTTCAAAAATTTATGATGAGATTTAGGGGTTTCTACAGAAATTGTAAGCTTTTTGAATTTTTGGAAAAATTGAAACAGAAATAACTTAATTTATTCACTAAATATTTCATTAAAATGTAAAAGAATTTCAGCTAGCTATGTACTATACATAGCTACGAAGTTAAAAAAATTACAATTTATTTACCAACTTTCTTTTAAGGATTTTTTGAAAAAAATTGCTGAATATTCTCTTCCAACTTCTTTACTTACAACAACAAGTGTTGTTTCAGCTTTAAAAAATTGTTGCTATATTCCATCAATACTAGTCTATGTTCTGATTTTATGAATCAACTATTTCTTTATGTTTGTTCCTTATAGAATTTATTTTTGTCACATCATTTTGCAGAAACTCTGATAGTATATTCAAGACGTAAAAAATTCTATCTATTTAGCGAATAACAAAGAACATCGACCCTTTTGGAGGACTAGAGCTGAATCAGGCGTATTTCAAGGGTTTACCACACTTTTTGATTTTTAAAGCTCTAACTCTGTTGATAATCTTCATCTTACAAAACTGTAATTAATTTTCAAATAACAAAGTTTGATTTTGTTCTGTGTTCATTATTTTACGAATCAGAACTCGTAACATAATAATTTCTTTAATTGGTACATTTGAACTGTCAATTTTAAAGTGAATTGTTCATTATTTCTTTAAATTCATCAAATGAAATGTTGATCTCTTAATCCACTATTCTACTCTCTTAACTATTCCAAAGGTTAATTTTATGCATTTATTTATCTGGGCGTTTTAAATCCCTATGGAAGAATGAAGGAATAAGCATAATATTTGAAATAGTTAAAAAAATCCATTGGAAAAGTATAATGAAATCCAGTGATTCTATAGAATTCGAGTTCGTTTGTAACCTTTTTATATGATTTGCATTTGCA
This sequence comes from Argiope trifasciata, assembly GCA_026543055.1. Taxonomy (NCBI): domain Eukaryota; kingdom Metazoa; phylum Arthropoda; class Arachnida; order Araneae; family Araneidae; genus Argiope; species Argiope trifasciata. The sequence goes on from JAPMOQ010038404.1 coordinate 267,458, forward strand.
AACTTAATTTCCTTTTTATTTCTTCTTTGAGCTGCAATAACAATGGAACATTTATCATTCAAAGTTTAAAAAATTGTATTGTTCATTATGACAATAAAATTCTCATTTTAAAACAAATAAACTTGTTTTAAAAAATCATAAATCACACCGTATCTTTTGTCGAATTATGATGAATAAAAAAAATTCTGAATAGCAGTATTATTTCCTCAGGGAAATTATCATTGAATTTCCTAATTAAAATTACTGTTTCCGAAATAAAAGAATCCATCAGAGCGAATGCTTCAAATCTCTTCAAATAACTGTGTTTAAAATACAATTATATTATCTGGAATAATACGATGAATAAATCGAAGTCTTCACCAAGAAAACTTCTAAACAATATCAGCAAAATATAGACAAATGAAAAATAAACGATTATAAAGAGAAAAATCCCACATCATAAACTGGGTTATTAATTCATCTGCACACAATATTTGCACTATTTTGCTTGAAAATGATTTATTAAATAATCCAAAAATTAGATTTTTAAAAATGATAAAAACAAACACAACTAATTGTTTATTTCGTTTCAGCTACAAGCGTAAATACTTCACTTCTTTAAATGAATAATAAATGCTATATGGACAAAGATTCCGAAAAATAGCATTTGAATCAATGGAAAATGTATATACACAAAATAAACATTTTCTTTTGAAACAGGAAATAAATATTGATATTAAAAATATAAGCATTATAGAATAGCTAAAAATTAATAACCATTGTTTGAAAGAAAATAAATGAAGTATTAAAATTGTTTTATAACAACATGAATGTAAAATAAAATAACGCACTGCATGGCATTGGTTTACAATAGTTAAGAAATATTAACTTTTGACTTGAATCCAGCGTTTCTACAAAGTCTGCTGTGTGGCCCTTTGCGAGGTTTTTAGAAATTAATCCCTGGCTGCCGTTAATAGCATCAGAAAATCGAATTTGCGTTTTAGATACATTTTTCTCAATCTATTGTAACAAAGATTTCACACAAAACTGCATTTGTAGTTACAAAATCCCGTACCAAATTTGTTATATTTAAGTCGTTGCGGTTTTTCAGTTATCGCATTTACATATTTCTAATACAGACCTGTAGATAGCCAACCCTTTTTTTTAATTCTTCGAAATTTGATCGACTTCAACGCCATAGATGTTATTTCCTTTGAACTGATTTTTTTCTCAAAATTTGATAAAAATCTGCAAATCTCGTATAAAGGCTTTTACCGAATTTCATTTGTCTAGCTCATAGTATTTTTGTGTATCTTGGTCACAGATATACGGGCAGACATTTCCCTAAAATGTATTTTCCAAATTCAGGGAAGTTTAAAATGTGGAGATTTGCTAAAATCTCGAGATGAAATTTTTTGACGATTATTATACTTATCTATACTGCGCAAAAAAGATAATAAAATTGATTTATGAAATCAAAGAAATAATTTCATTTTAATGTAATAATTTAAAATAATTATTTCAAAATTGAACTCTGATTGGACTGATACCAATAGCATCCTGGGAGTTTACTTTTGAATTCCTTTTTTTCACTTGCAGAGTTAACTACTTTATCAACATCTCAGAAAGAAAAAAAAAAAGCTGGATTGTATCAAGAGTGAGGGGACAGCCTTTCAAGCCAGAATCTTGAAGTTTGTGAAACATATCCAGAGATTTTTTCTATTTCCTCTTTGTATAGCTCTCAATCAATGTTAGTGGTAAAGCTACGGAAATTACCAGATTCTGTGTATGCTGATCTGTTGCAGGTTAAATGTAGCGGGATGAAAATTTCCCCTTTTGATGTGAAATGAAAGCTTGGAAAGATGTATGGCTACTAATTCTTATCATTTGACTGATATTCAACATAACTGTCACGTTGATACCAAAAAATATTATATATATATATATATATATATAAATTAGCAATATAAGAGAAAACGAAACTAATTACGTAAACTGAAACGAAAACTATTTCGGATTCGAACACGACTAAAATTTAAATTTAAAATTTAAAAGGCAATCATAGTATTTAGTGTACGCGAATGCAGCTACCACCAAAATACTAAAGAAACATATAAATTAGCAATATAAGAGAAAACGAAACTAATTACGGAAACTGAACCAAAAACTATTTCGGATTCGAACAAGACAAAAATTTAAATTTAAAATTTAAAATTTACAAGGCAATCATAGTATTTAGTGTGCGCGAATGCAGCACCACCAAAATACTAAAGAAACATATAATTTAGCAATATAAGAGAAAACGACACTAATTACGGAAACTGAATCAAAAACTATTTCGGATTCGAAAAAGACTAAAAATAAATGTTAGTATGATTGAAACAATTAATAAAATTAATAAAGAATCCGGTCTGAGGACTTTCTCAAGGGTCACCCTCAGACAGGGATTCAAACCAGGGATTTTTTCTGTGAAGAGTCTGACTTTCGTCAAGAAATTGACCCCTCGTGACCCGAAAATCCCAGAATATTGAGGTTTTGGAGATAAATTAGTATCACACAAGAAAAAACATCAAATTTGTACAAAGTCACAGCAACCCCCCCCCAAAAAAAAATGAAACCATAAAACCAAATTTGTCAATACAAGAATGTATAGAGACTACAAACTAAATTAAAATCTAACATATCACATATTTTAAAATAGACTTTATAAAATAAGTTAAACGAGTTAATAAGTTAAACGAACACAATAAAAAGTGTAATACTATATCTGTAATTGTTCGGTCATATACTACGTCATCAAAAAGAACCCTAGGAGCGCCATCTTTTGAGTAATACTCAAATATATATATATAGGCTCCTGTCTTATATTGCTAATTTATATATATATATAATGAATATTTAAATGAAAATGTAATTAATAAACATAACTGGCTGGTTTTATGCAATTTTAATATTACCGAAAATTATGTATTCAATGGTATTGATTTTTATAAACAAGTTAAGGGTATCCCAATGGGTACAGCTTTTTCAAGTGCTTTAGCCAACATTTTTTTACATTATTACGAGAAAAAAATAATTAATAATTACTTAATAAACGGATGGAGATTTATTGATGATTTAATTTTGATTAACTTAGATAATACCAATATTGTTACTAACTGCTATCCTAAAGAATTAACTTTAAAAGAAACAAATAATGATAATCTTGAAGCTACTTATCTGGATTTAAGAATCAAAATTGCTAATGAAAAAACAATAGTAGGTATTTATGATAAAAGAGACGAATTCAAATTTAATATAATTAAACTCTGTAATTATCACTCTAATCTTAACTCGAAAATTTTCAAAAATTTAATTTTCTCACAATTCAATAAAATTAAAACAATTTGTAATAACAAAAATTTTTTTTAAAAGCAACAAATAGTTTTATTAAAAATTTAAACAATAATGATTTTCCCAAAAACTACTGTAATATCAATATTTTAGTAAAAAAAGAAATAATGAAATATTAGTGAAATAGATGGCGCTAATAAATCCCATTTATGTTTGATTACACTGTATTATTATTGGTAAGGATGATCCGCGCGGCCAGGTCTGTTGAACTTATTGTTTTCTTAATTTTGTCATTAATTGTGATTTTTCTTATGTAGTTTTACTTTATATATATATTTGTTTCATTTGTTGAAGTTTTTAATGTTTTGCTTTGTTTTTGTCTTTTGCTGTTAAAATTGGTATGTCTCTTTTGCCTTCATTTTCGGGGGATTTTCGGGCCACGAGGTGTCAATACTTTTGACCATTGTCCATCGATGCCTCACAGAAAAAATCCCTTATTAGGAATCCTTGCTTGAAAGTGGCTCCTGACGAAGTTTTCAGGCCGGATTCCTTTTCTATTGACTATTTTTTTCTATTGGTTATTTTGATTCGGTTGTCTTATTTTGTTAATTAATTTATATTCATTTGTATTTTAGTTGTAGCTGCATTTGCGCTCTCTAAATACAATGAGTGATTTAAAAACATTTTAATTCTTAAAACTTGTTTAATCAGTAATGATTTTTAGTTTCGATTCCGGTTTTGGTTTCGTTTCCGTAGTTACTTCTGTTTCGTTTAAATAATTCTTTGAAAATAGTATTGTTTATTTGTTTCATTAATTGGTTCTTATTCATTTACCTTTCATTTTGTGAACTTTTAGCGTTTAATGCTGAATTGAGTTTTAATTTCGATTTCAACCTATTCGGTTTCGTTTTAATTTTGTTGTTCAAGAAATGTGTTTTGATTGTTTTAATAATTTTATGATTGTATGTATATATATATATATATATATATATATATATATATATGATTTTTTATTATGTAGATAAAGTATACGTATAGTATTATAGTATTCTCTTTATTTTTACTTTGTAACATTGTGTTCACAATTTGGTTTTTAAATAAAGAAAACACGTTTTTTTATCCTTTGATTTAATTCATTTCCATTTTTAAAAATAAACATTAAATATTTTTTATGCTTGTTCATCAACAAATAACTACCCCAAATTTGTTAATTGTAAATTTATGAAATTAGCAGAGTCAACATTTTATAACTGAGGGTTCATCTGTCTTTTCTTTTTGTATACAAAGAAAAAATATAATAATTTTTAAAAATTCAAGTTTGAGATTTTGATGAATTTCCATGCTTTACACTTTCCGTTAGTCTCCAAAAATACATTTGGGAATCATGCCTGTCTGTAAACACAATTATTTAAAAGCTGTCTGAGTTATAGTTGCAATTCGATATGCGGTTCCAATGCAAAAATTTTAATCTTTTTTTTAAAAAAAAAAACATTATTTATTATTTTAATTTCTATTTGAAGTAAAATTTTCAAAGAATCTTCTTTAACTTTAAGTACCACCAGAAGAATTTTAACGGGCCTTTAAAAATGTTATTGGTTTTAATTATATTAGTGTTTAGGATCTAATGGAAATTTATTTATAGCAATGCATTCTGTAAAAAAAAGTTGCAAAAATAATGAAGGAAGTTATTGGCCTAATATAAAACTTGTAAAAATCACAGATTTTAATACTTACTTTGTTACAAGAGAAAATTGTGGATTGCAGTAATTTAATCATTAAATAATACTGCTGCTTTGTGTTCAAAATATTTTTTTAAAACCTAGTATTGAAAAAATACCAACTTTAATCATAATTGTTGGAGACATCTGACTAGTGCATGTTTTGAGATGGGAAGATACTCATGGGTGCATACCAAAGCCTGAATATATTACAAAATAAAAATAAAAATTAGAAAGCTAATAGAAATGAAATGATCTATAGATATGAATGAAGCTACTTGACAATGAAACATCTATAGAGTTTTATAAATATCCTTCAAAAAGTATTTTACAGACATAATGTGTTTATCAATGGTCATTCGAATTTAAATTTTAAGTTATGCTTTAATTTAAACTCTAGGCTATAAAAGTACAATTAAAGTCGGTCGCCCCCTAAATTTACAAATGAGTTTTCTTTTATTTAGATTTCAACCATGGCATTTACATTGAATTTAAAAACATAAAAGTTTATTCAAGTTCATAATCCAGATGAATTCCATAAAAAAACTGAAAAAAAAAGAGTTTTTATCTATTGTAGTGTCAATTATACAACAAATTCAGCTACAAAGTAATTCAATCTTGTTACAAAAATATTCTTGTTGAAAGTAATACGAATGAACATACTTTCAGATTAATTAATGTTCAGAAAATTAGAACTTAACTTATCAGCAATGTTTGGTAATCTGAAGGGTGAAGAAAATGAAGGTTTTCTCAAGCGTACGCTCCAGAAACAAAATTCATAGCCTACGGCCGAGTTAAAAAAAATTATACTCATTATCAAAAAATTTCTTTTTGAATTCATAAAAACCACCTGGTAAATTCATTTATTAACGCAAAAAGAATGATAAACAATTTTATCTTACATTTTAGTTTCTATTGTTGGCTCTTTGTCATTTTGAAATCAATCTCGGCATTTTCTCTTTAAATTTAATTTAAAAAACAGTTAATATTTTTAGATCACATATCTTATGTAGGATCCATGCAATAAAATTGCGTTTTTGATAACTACAGAATTTATAAGATTCTCATACAAGTAGGTCTATTTTTATTTAATTATTTTAATTCTAAATATGTATTCTATACATATTTATTTTACACATAATATGCTTGCATTAGTTTTATATAACAGAAATATATGTAGCATTTATATTATATAGAAATATAAAACACAGCAGTGAATGCATTTTAAATGTGCTAAAAGCAGACACTAAAGTATTGTACATCACTGGACATAGCAATATTAAAATCAAGACGACTGAAAACACAATTTAGAGGCTAATTATAATGTTAAGTAGTGGTATTTAATTGATATATATATATATATATATATATCAATTAAATACCACTACTTAACATTATAATTAGCCTCTAAATTGTGTTTTCAGTCGTCTTGATTTTAATATTGCTATGTCCAGTGATGTACAATACTTTAGTGTCTGCTTTTAGCACATTTAAAATGCATTCACTGCTGTGTTTTATATTTCTATATAATATAAATGCTACATATATTTCTGTTATATAAAACTAATGCAAGCATATTATGTGTAAAATAAATATGTATAGAATACATATTTAGAATTAAAATAATTAAATAAAAATAGACCTACTTGTATGAGAATCTTATAAATTCTGTAGTTATCAAAAACGCAATTTTATTGCATGGATCCTACATAAGATATGTGATCTAAAAATATTAACTGTTTTTTAAATTAAATTTAAAGAGAAAATGCCGAGATTGATTTCAAAATGACAAAGAGCCAACAATAGAAACTAAAATGTAAGATAAAATTGTTTATCATTCTTTTTGCGTTAATAAATGAATTTACCAGGTGGTTTTTATGAATTCAAAAAGAAATTTTTTGATAATGAGTATAATTTTTTTTAACTCGGCCGTAGGCTATGAATTTTGTTTCTGGAGCGTACGCTTGAGAAAACCTTCATTTTCTTCACCCTTCAGATTACCAAACATTGCTGATAAGTTAAGTTCTAATTTTCTGAACATTAATTAATCTGAAAGTATGTTCATTCGTATTACTTTCAACAAGAATATTTTTGTAACAAGATTGAATTACTTTGTAGCTGAATTTGTTGTATAATTGACACTACAATAGATAAAAACTCTTTTTTTTTCAGTTTTTTTATGGAATTCATCTGGATTATGAACTTGAATAAACTTTTATGTTTTTAAATTCAATGTAAATGCCATGGTTGAAATCTAAATAAAAGAAAACTCATTTGTAAATTTAGGGGGCGACCGACTTTAATTGTACTTTTATAGCCTAGAGTTTAAATTAAAGCATAACTTAAAATTTAAATTCGAATGACCATTGATAAACACATTATGTCTGTAAAATACTTTTTGAAGGATATTTATAAAACTCTATAGATGTTTCATTGTCAAGTAGCTTCATTCATATCTATAGATCATTTCATTTCTATTAGCTTTCTAATTTTTATTTTTATTTTGTAATATATTCAGGCTTTGGTATGCACCCATGAGTATCTTCCCATCTCAAAACATGCACTAGTCAGATGTCTCCAACAATTATGATTAAAGTTGGTATTTTTTCAATACTAGGTTTTAAAAAAATATTTTGAACACAAAGCAGCAGTATTATTTAATGATTAAATTACTGCAATCCACAATTTTCTCTTGTAACAAAGTAAGTATTAAAATCTGTGATTTTTACAAGTTTTATATTAGGCCAATAACTTCCTTCATTATTTTTGCAACTTTTTTTTACAGAATGCATTGCTATAAATAAATTTCCATTAGATCCTAAACACTAATATAATTAAAACCAATAACATTTTTAAAGGCCCGTTAAAATTCTTCTGGTGGTACTTAAAGTTAAAGAAGATTCTTTGAAAATTTTACTTCAAATAGAAATTAAAATAATAAATAATGTTTTTTTTTTTAAAAAAAAGATTAAAATTTTTGCATTGGAACCGCATATCGAATTGCAACTATAACTCAGACAGCTTTTAAATAATTGTGTTTACAGACAGGCATGATTCCCAAATGTATTTTTGGAGACTAACGGAAAGTGTAAAGCATGGAAATTCATCAAAATCTCAAACTTGAATTTTTAAAAATTATTATATTTTTTCTTTGTATACAAAAAGAAAAGACAGATGAACCCTCAGTTATAAAATGTTGACTCTGCTAATTTCATAAATTTACAATTAACAAATTTGGGGTAGTTATTTGTTGATGAACAAGCATAAAAAATATTTAATGTTTATTTTTAAAAATGGAAATGAATTAAATCAAAGGATAAAAAAACGTGTTTTCTTTATTTAAAAACCAAATTGTGAACACAATGTTACAAAGTAAAAATAAAGAGAATACTATAATACTATACGTATACTTTATCTACATAATAAAAAATCATATATATATATATATATATATATATATATATACATACAATCATAAAATTATTAAAACAATCAAAACACATTTCTTGAACAACAAAATTAAAACGAAACCGAATAGGTTGAAATCGAAATTAAAACTCAATTCAGCATTAAACGCTAAAAGTTCACAAAATGAAAGGTAAATGAATAAGAACCAATTAATGAAACAAATAAACAATACTATTTTCAAAGAATTATTTAAACGAAACAGAAGTAACTACGGAAACGAAACCAAAACCGGAATCGAAACTAAAAATCATTACTGATTAAACAAGTTTTAAGAATTAAAATGTTTTTAAATCACTCATTGTATTTAGAGAGCGCAAATGCAGCTACAACTAAAATACAAATGAATATAAATTAATTAACAAAATAAGACAACCGAATCAAAATAACCAATAGAAAAAAATAGTCAATAGAAAAGGAATCCGGCCTGAAAACTTCGTCAGGAGCCACTTTCAAGCAAGGATTCCTAATAAGGGATTTTTTCTGTGAGGCATCGATGGACAATGGTCAAAAGTATTGACACCTCGTGGCCCGAAAATCCCCCGAAAATGAAGGCAAAAGAGACATACCAATTTTAACAGCAAAAGACAAAAACAAAGCAAAACATTAAAAACTTCAACAAATGAAACAAATATATATATAAAGTAAAACTACATAAGAAAAATCACAATTAATGACAAAATTAAGAAAACAATAAGTTCAACAGACCTGGCCGCGCGGATCATCCTTACCAATAATAATACAGTGTAATCAAACATAAATGGGATTTATTAGCGCCATCTATTTCACTAATATTTCATTATTTCTTTTTTTACTAAAATATTGATATTACAGTAGTTTTTGGGAAAATCATTATTGTTTAAATTTTTAATAAAACTATTTGTTGCTTTTAAAAAAAATTTTTGTTATTACAAATTGTTTTAATTTTATTGAATTGTGAGAAAATTAAATTTTTGAAAATTTTCGAGTTAAGATTAGAGTGATAATTACAGAGTTTAATTATATTAAATTTGAATTCGTCTCTTTTATCATAAATACCTACTATTGTTTTTTCATTAGCAATTTTGATTCTTAAATCCAGATAAGTAGCTTCAAGATTATCATTATTTGTTTCTTTTAAAGTTAATTCTTTAGGATAGCAGTTAGTAACAATATTGGTATTATCTAAGTTAATCAAAATTAAATCATCAATAAATCTCCATCCGTTTATTAAGTAATTATTAATTATTTTTTTCTCGTAATAATGTAAAAAAATGTTGGCTAAAGCACTTGAAAAAGCTGTACCCATTGGGATACCCTTAACTTGTTTATAAAAATCAATACCATTGAATACATAATTTTCGGTAATATTAAAATTGCATAAAACCAGCCAGTTATGTTTATTAATTACATTTTCATTTAAATATTCATTATATATATATATAAATTAGCAATATAAGACAGGAGCCTATATATATATATTTGAGTATTACTCAAAAGATGGCGCTCCTAGGGTTCTTTTTGATGACGTAGTATATGACCGAACAATTACAGATATAGTATTACACTTTTTATTGTGTTCGTTTAACTTATTAACTCGTTTAACTTATTTTATAAAGTCTATTTTAAAATATGTGATATGTTAGATTTTAATTTAGTTTGTAGTCTCTATACATTCTTGTATTGACAAATTTGGTTTTATGGTTTCATGTTTTTTTTTTGGTTGCTGTGACTTTGTTCAAATTTGATGTCTTTTCTTGTGTGATACTAATTTATCTCCAAAACCTCAATATTCTGGGATTTTCGGGTCACGAGGGGTCAATTTCTTGACGAAAGTCAGACTCTTCACAGAAAAAATCCCTGGTTTGAATCCCTGTCTGAGGGTGACCCTTGAGAAAGTCCTCAGACCGGATTCTTTATTAATTTTATTAATTGTTTCAATCATACTAACATTTATTTTTAGTCTTTTTCGAATCCGAAATAGTTTTTGATTCAGTTTCCGTAATTAGTGTCGTTTTCTCTTATATTGCTAAATTATATGTTTCTTTAGTATTTTGGTGGTGCTGCATTCGCGCACACTAAATACTATGATTGCCTTGTAAATTTTAAATTTTAAATTTAAATTTTTGTCTTGTTCGAATCCGAAATAGTTTTTGGTTCAGTTTCCGTAATTAGTTTCGTTTTCTCTTATATATATATATATATATATATATATATATATATATGCAGAGATAGAGAGATATAGAAAGATATAGATATATATATAAAGAGAGAAACTTTGATATTGATTTCTTTTTTTTGCTTTTTAAATAATTAGAGAAAATATTTTTCTCCATTTTACTTTTTGATAAAAATTCCAAAATCTTTTTCTTTTTTTTTTGAAATATGGAATTCGGAAACCGATCTTACAAAAAGTTGATTTTTGTATAAACCCTAATTACGCATTCAAAAGTTCACCGAAAGACAAACATACCTACTGCATAAATTTTTGATTCAGTTAAGTCTTGATTTTTTTGACAGTTGAAATACTTTTTTTTCCCTTTTTTTTATACAAAATCCTGACCATTTAACTGATCGGGGAACTCAGTTCTGATCGGTGTGTTTTGAATGCAAAAGGAATCTTAAAATTTTTTTACAGCTATGATTTCAAAGAACTTTGCAAACCATCTTCAGTTTCAAATATGAATTTTATTACCTTTACTACTTTTCGATAATATGATTCAGTTTTCAAAAATGATTATATTTATCTGAGAGCAGAAAGACATTGAAAGGAAAACAAGACATTGAAAGCATAAGAAAAGCATTGAAAGGAAAATATATTTAAAAAATATATCTTAAACGTTTTAATATTTCTGTATAAAGATGCTAGATTATTATTTTCAAGTATTTTTTTAATTGCAGCATTTGCCATTTTAAGTCTTTGCTACTGATGACTTCCTTGAAAAGAGGCAATTAGAAGAAAGTTTCCTAATTACGATCATTCTAGACTGTTTTCTTTTTCAAATACTAGAATTTGAGAAAGTGCCATTTATGTCTTTTTAAGAATGCGATATTCGAAACTTAACAAATTACATTCAAAAAAGAAAACAAGACCGAAACTCAATGTAATCACTCTGAATTTTTAATGAGCACATAGAATAAAAATCAATAAACCTTTCAGACTGAAAGACATATTTAAATTCTTAGTTTTTATTTATTTTCTTCTTCTTTCAAACTGGTTACTTTATTTTTCTTTCATTTACCATACGTTTGACTTAACTCTAATTGCAAGCTTAATATCTAACAAAAATTATTCTTGAGAAAATACAACAGGAATTCTTTATGTCCTGTTTTGAAACTACAGATAATGAGTAAAAACACAAGAGATTTAATGAGTACAAAAGTCCCGGACTCTGAAAATATGAAAGAGATTACGAAATTGCGATTTTGCAAATTTAATCTTTTATTAATGAATAGATAAACAACAATTGGAAAAGTAATTTATTTTTGCTAACTACATTTGTGCATTTTTTAATAAAGTTTTCCGCATTATGGAATATCTAGGCTTCTAAATCCGTTAAAAATGCTCCAAATTATGCTCATATTGTAAAATACCTCAAAAGTGTGACCAATTTTAGTTTACAGAACTGAGAATATTTCCATATGTTGCCTGTATTTGATACATAGAATTTGGTAGATGGATTACAAATATGGTATCAATTCTGTATTAAGACTCTCAGTTATTGACTGCATTGAATTTTTTTAAAAAATGTATTCAATATAACATATTGATGTTTTATTGATGATTACATGTTTTTATTTTTTCTTTGCTATTACATTCTTGAATAACTGATTTATATAAAATTAAAGCAACCATGTATTTATACGGTTTAATTACCGTAACGTCCCGTTTTAAAGCTGCAATAGGGCTATCTTGGAGCGTACCTCGTAATTTTGAGCCACGGTCAAATTACATAGACCCCTCTGCACATTAGTATGAGGACATTTGGAGCGGATGGATTTAACGTGCACCAGACCCGCTTACACGATAGTACTTGACTGGAATCTGATCTCGAGCCTAAGCCTTACGGTTCCAAAATCGAGACCTTACAACCAGCCACTGCGGCGTTATATTTAAAAGGAAAGTTTTAATGAAATCTTTTCATGTTCAAGTGATAAATGTTAGTTCTTGAAAATATTGGAAAAAAACGTAGAACAATGTGCATTCAAATATTATATGATTTGTGCAGTTTTCTCTTCCGTGTAATGTTACATGTATGGATACGATCGCAGATATGAAAAGTATGCAATTGATAATAATTAAAACTTTAAAAAAATGAAATCTACTATCGTAAATTTCAAGTTATTACTATTTTATTACTAGTTATATATATATATATATATATAACTTTTATTTTCAACTTATCTAGCTTGGCAAACAAAGTTTGGAACCTCAACGGATTTTGAGATGGAAAAAAAAACTCATTTTCTCGTTTTCCTAAATATAGACGCGTGCATAATCTGATAGTCTCGTACTTATTTCAAACCGATTTAAACTGATTAATGACAAATTAATCAAAACAATTCACAAGAATTCAGAGAATGCATAATTTGGAAATCAAGTTCTAACTTTAGTTGGCAATAAATTGCCAAATGTGACAGCCTTCTGCATTATTTTCTAAAACCACTATTTTAATTCGCTGAAATCCTCCTAGACCAACAATCTTTATTGATGACACAAACAATATTTTTACTTTGCTTGGTTTATTTTTTTATAAGAAACCTTGCACAAGTTAGGCAATAACAGTGTGATTTCCAAGGAAAAAAGTACAAATCTGACGATAGATAATTCAAAAACTATTAAGTGAAAACCTATTCCAAAATAAAACTACGTTAGCAGACAATAGATATTACAAAAGCTGTACTATGAAATCCGACTGAAATATAAAAAAAGGATAAATCCCTAATTTATTGCCTAAGCATTTTGAGGCTTCAACAATTGTTTCCTTCGCATTTCGAAGCTCCAAAATCTTCAAGCGAAAACAATATCATGTTCTCGCATGATAATAAAAGTACGCATATTATGAAATCATAACAAATATCTTTCATAAATAATTTATAATTATGAAAATATGAAAAGCATGATTCATAACTAACATATCAGTTAAAAATTAAAAAAAAAATTATTTCATCTTCTCTTCTAATGTTCATGAAGCATTTGAAATTTTACATTTAATGCATATAAAAACTGGAATACATTTCTTTAATAAATAAAAAATCCTCGATTTATTAAATAAGAATTTCTTCATAATAAAAAATGGTATAGTAAAATAAAACAACTAAATGTTTTTAAGTTTGACTGTTTACGCGTACTTTTATCTGAATTCGAACAGTACAGTCTCATGCCCTAACAAATAAAGGATTCATATTTAAAATGAGCTATTTTTTAAAATTTAAACTTCTAATAGATAGTAAAAAAAAACGTCCTAAATGTTGTCTACCTGTCCCAGATTTTACCCAAACTCTTATCAATTATTTCTAAATGCCTTCTTTGAATAAATGATTTATATATAAAAATAATTTTAACAAAGGGAATAATTTATGATATTGAAAAATATAGTTATCAAACGTTTCAAATTTTAAATATCTGAGCAAGATTTTAATGAGATTCGAATTTCGTGTCGCAATTTGCGTTTGTAAATAAATGATTCATATTTTTAAAAAATATTTCTCATATGTTAAATTTTATTAAAAGGAAAGATTCCATCCCAGCTTTTGTTGTGTACTTTAGGTGGGTAAATAGTCATTAGTATGGATACGTTTTTGGTAAATTTCCCCAATTGGGAGGTGTACTTTTTCTCGGAAATCAAAATTAAAAAGTTAAGCGACGTTACGATTTGTAATGTCACTTATTATTGGGTTGTAACTTTGCATATTTGTATGAAAATTGTGCCATTTTTAAGGATATTAACTGTTTTTTGAGAATATGTACTTACTTTACGTAAAGATGTTCCGAAATTTTTTTTTCAAATTTGGATTTTTCAAGATTTTGAGCAAAATAATTTATTTATCATAACTTGCAAATAGTTGATGGGACAGAGTTGCTATAGTGTTTTTTGATTCCCATGGGCTCTTCTACCACTCTATCTTGCTTTTCCGAATTGATTTAACTCACCATGTGGTAGATAATTACCCTAGGAGAAAGAAAATGATATTTGTAATTATTTTTTATGACTGAAAAGCTAAAGCTCTTTTTGGTACTTGGACAAACATTAGTAGATGTAAGGGCAATATTCATTTATTAGTTGGTGATGTATCGTTTGCATACAGAATAAATATTTTTTTAGATTAGGTCATGAATTACACATTTAGCATCAATGTTATGGATAAAAACTTTTCTATAAACTATGTTATATAATCAAGGAGGAAGAGATAAAATTTTTATGATGATGATGTGTCCGCATTTCAACAGACAGTGCACAGGGATATAGTATAGCTTCTGAGGTTAAAATCCCATGAGCACCCGACAGCAGAAGTCTGACTCATATGAAGATGACACCCATGCACTCGCTTGCACAACCCCTTTTAACAGGGGGGGGGGGCTCTTTCTCAGACTTCACAGATAGAAAAAAAGTTGAAGAATAATCATGCCTGATCCAGGATTAGAACTCGCGATGTCCATGTCACAGGGAAGTCTCTTTCTATTCCTAGAGCAAAACACCGGCTTTGAATTTAATTTTGACATAAAACTAAAAAATTTTTTAACACTTTTTAATTACCTCATTCTCAAAGAAAGTATCTATTAAATAATCCCCATTGTATTACTTGACTATTTTTTCAGTAGTTTATACGATTTAAAAAAAAACATTTTTATTTATATTATTCACGATTGCAAAGTTTTCTTCATGATAACTTTTAAATCTCAACAGTACTTCATCCTTATATTCTTTTTAAGAATGTTTTTATAAGAAAAACAAAAATATATTTAATGAAAAAAGCACTAACTCTTCAGTTGCATATCCCGCGATTTCCGCGGGTTCGCAATCAGTCCATTTTCTGTTGCATCCACCATTTTTCACGGTTTAGAGTGTTTATCTTTACTATTACAGTTTTTATAATATAATAATACTATCGGGTAACATAAAGTAAAATGGCGACAGAGACTTCAATTTCTTTTTCTAGGGCTGTTGCACTCTCAGAAAAACTGGAAATATTTAGATGTTCATGTATAGGGGCTGTTCATTTCAAAACAATTCAGAAATACAGGGTGTGTGTTTTTTTTAATTGACGGTGCTTAGTAGCTTGAACTATCTACCGCAGTTTCCAATTTTGTACCGGGTCTATTGACGGCATAAGAAAAATGAATCCGCGAAATAAATATTTCCAAAAGTTGCTGATAGGGGAAAATACGACATTTTACACATTAAGATAGCTAAATTTTGCCTAGAACTGGTAAAAATTATGTAATTAGGGTCAGGCAATTGGGATTTTGAGTATACCAGTATACAACGCCAGTATTTCGAGTTATAAAAATGAAGCAGGGCATGAAAATCATTTCTTCAATTTGTAAAATGCTTCTCACTTTAGCACAGAGTATATTACTTGTGAAGCTCTTTCATCCTAACCAATCCAATGCAATCTCTTATCGAATTTTAAAGTCGGAACAATTTACGTAAAACACCTCTATCAATTAATGTAATAAAAGCAATTGTTGAAAAAATTTAAAAACAGGTTCTCTTGCAACTCGGCCTGGTAAAGAACCGAAACCGGTATAGGAAGAAACAATCACATATGTTGCGACTTCAGCTGTGGAAAGTAACCAGGACGAGTACTGCTGGTGGCATACATGGAGTTGCCCGGCAACCGAATGTTAGTGCTTCAACAATATGGATAGTTTTAAGAAAATTTCTGTCCATATCTTTTTTATAACTCAAAATTCTATCACTGATGTCGAATACGCAATCGGTAATTTGCATTGTGCAATTTTTCCTTGTATTTTATGCAAAACTTTAAAGCGTAAACCCCCTGTTGGCAACTTTTGAAATTAAATTCTTTTTTCAAGGATTCATATTTCCTATGTCGTCAATATTCTTTGTGCAAGATTTGGGGGCTTTGCGGCTGATAGTTCGAGCTACAGAGGTCTCTTAGTACCGTCAGTTTGAATAAGACACCCTGCATTGATAAAAAGTCCTTTGTTTACAGGCTAAATTTCTTTAAATGGAATACTAATTTAAAAAAAAATAGTAGGAACTCTATCTGGATTTATCATTGAAAAAGTGAGCCTCTATGAAATGCTACGTATCCTATTACTAGACATAAATCATGGTCACTCTGCATTGATATATGTGAATGATAATACTAGACGGAATACAGAATAATAAATGGCAGCAAAATGTAATTTCTTCCTTTATTATTTTCCACATATTTGGAAATATTTTAACAATGAACTATTTCTACATTTTTAAGCCCATTACTTCGAGCTTAATTTTTTTAATTTCAAATATTTTTATTTCTGTCAGCATTTTCCACCCTAAGAACAGTCATTATTCCGAAATAGTGACTGTCAAAAAATATAACCACTTTAAATAAAATTATGTTGAACCACCAACAATTTGGGAAGCTCATTGTGTACCCAATGCTGACACTCGAATTAAGGTTTAAGAAATCTTTTCAACGGAATGTCATATTTACATTTTCCACTTTTTAGTTATTTTGTTAAACTTAATGGATCACGTAGGTCATGACTCTGCTGGGAGGTAGGTGGAACGACATCTGTGGTCATGCATTTCAGAAAGAGTTTTACTGAATGGTATGCTGGGAATTTTAGGTGTGGAATAGAACATGCTCAGCGTGAGATGGGTGGAGAGCAAAGTGACAGCAAAAACTTTTTCGAATGGCAGGAGAAATCAGATGAATGCTACCTTATTCTGGCTGGTTTATGCTCTAAGTGGGTGGTTCTCCCATTTCTCCAATTGTTTAAAGGAATTAATTGAAAAAAGGAATTATGGGGTGGGGCTTTCATTTGGTAGTGTAACGTATCGTAAGTATAATAGATGAACCTGATAGATTAGTCGTTTGATTTCAACAGGGAAAATTAGATTTAAAAATACCAGGCAAAATGTGGTCGACATGACTGAAGTTTACTTTTGAAATATTGTTAATTGAAACGGTTGAAGTGGTTTTGTTTGGCATTGTGCAATGTTGGAATGTAAGAAAATAGTATTAAATACAAAATTAAAACCATAGTTCCTAAAAACAAAAATTCATTCTATTTCTTAGTGCCTTTTATTACGGAAAAAACACAGTTTAACTTGATTGTGACAGGAAAGTTCCAAGAATTTCCGTCTTGGTTACTAAGAATTTATTTTAAAAAACGTAGAACTAACTTTAACATCAATTAGATTATTCATATATTAGAAGATGATAGTACTAATTTGAAAATATGGCACAAGAAATTTAAGATTTAGCATTATTGAACAAAATTCGTAAACTGAATACATCGAAGTATTTTGCCGTTTTGTTATTGCGTATCCTATCTTATTGTTGTTGCTTCCAATTTCACTTGTCACTGACAAGCTTGTTGACGAAGTCAGCGATTTTAAGCCGAATGTTTTTGAGTCTCGTGTTTCTCAGTAGTGCTATCTAGTCCCAAGTATACGTCTTAGCTACTCACTACACGTCACAACCCTTTTTACGGGGCGGATCTCACTCATGCATTTCATTCATTCATCAACAGATCATAATTTAGACCTGAACCAGAGAACGATCACCTCTGATCTTTTATCACCAGGGGAGGATCTTCTGACCACGAAAGATTTATACTTCCGCCAGCCACCACAAAATATTCTACAATTTACTTTGGCAAGATTTCACATCCTTTTAATCTTTCTTGAACTACGAAAGAAAGCTTTTCTCAAAATGCGTACATAAATTTTCTTTGATAAACTTCTGACTTTAACAGAGTAATTCGTTTATTTCTACTGGAAGAAATGAAACAGAAATAAAAAATGAGAGGATTAGAAAAACACCTATTGCTCTTTATCCTTTGTAGATACGCTGTATTTACCTATTTTTTAATAATCGATGAGTTATAAGAAATTTCAAGCTCAGATTCGAACTATTCTGAATTGCACTGATGAACGATTCGAACTATTGTTTCGATTGAAGTTGATATACCGAAGAACAACACACACACACACACACACACACACACACACACACACACACACACACCCACACACACACACACACACACACACACACACACACACACACACACACACACATGTCTATCTATCTCTGCATGACAGTTAATTAGGCTTAGAGGCACAAATATACTTTCTGACTGTGATGTGTGAGGGTAATGCACATCAGACATTTTAATTAATTATAATTATTCTCAACAGATTTTAATTAATTTAAATTTAAGCTGAAATTTGCCATTTCTGTATTATATTTTCCGAAAATATCCTTGCACAAAATTAAATTTTGCAACGTTTTAAAATTTAAAAATAAGACATCTTTTTGATTATAATAATTTGATATTTCTGCAACATTTTGCTGAGTTTTTACAACTGTTTTATTTCCTCTGCAATTTTTAGAAATCGATTACATTCTGGCCTTAATTTCAATAACTGTTTCCTTTTTCCATTTCTTATGATAATGAAATTTAAAAAAATAGGAATGTTTAATGTACATGTGGTTTAATTTAAAAAGAGAAATTACAGCATTGTAAGATTTAGATAATAAATTATTCGGATATTTATGTTTTTAATAGCGCTGTGAAGCTATAGACCCTTTTCCATTTTAAAACTTCGTATAAACAATAAGTAAAACAAATAAAGTGATTAAAATAACATGACATCAATGTCAGATAATTCGATAGAATCATGGACAAGAAATAATATCTAATCGATTTTTCTGAAATTAAATATAGCCAATATTCCTGACAAATCATGATCACCTGAGGTGACTAGTCGAATAAAAATATTAAAAAGAAAAGTTAGCCGTAAAAAAAGAAAATTAACTAACACGTTGACTTCCAACTACGAGAAAACTCGTAGATTGCGTTCTTTTCTATTACCAAACCATCTGTGCTAGATACCACCTTCCCTACTACAGTTAAAAGATAGCAAAGAAGGGGTCATCTAATTAGATAGATGGTCCTGATATCAGGTGAGGGTAGTGGCAGTGAATGTGTTAATATAATCGAAGGATTTATGGAATTTTTAACCCGAATTATCAAACTATCCTTAAAACTTTTTATTTTATTTTGCTCGTCACATTTCAAGAAAGACTTTTAAAAAATTATAAAAATAAAAATACAAAAAAATTTAAATAAATAAAAATAATAATAATAAGATGAATAGAATCATCTCTAATTTGAATTCAACAAATATAACGAGCAATAATTTATGAGCAATCAAATTTTTTTTAAATCTTCGCCCACTCAAAAAAATGAATATGCAAACCTATCCGTCTGAGTGTCGCTCAAAAAGTGAATTAGGACTTATCAGAAGATGCGCCGGCGTGTCTAGACAGAAAAACTGGGACAATGTTTTTAGAAAAAAAAGTATACAATTCATTTTATTTCAAGGTGATATTTTGTTTATAATAAATTGCAGTTCTTTGTAAATACATTGCAGCTAATTACTTTCTTTGTCAGTTTAAAGAAAATACGCGTTGTTGTTAAAACCGGACCTAAGTCAAAGAATTTATTTTATCTATGCTCTTTTGAAGAAGATAAATATTTTTTTTTATATTTGCGAATTAAATACTGAAATGAAAATTGAATCTAATATATATATATATATTATTATTATTATTAATTAGTCATGAAAATTATGACTTGCACTGTACTGAAAAATTTCTTTTATATATAAAATTAAAAGTAGAATATTATGTGAATGGAAGGATGATATTAAGTAATTATAAGAAAGGATGGGAGTAATTATAATGAATTATTTCAACCCATCTTTAGCGTCCATGGGGAATTAAATGACAAGTTCACCACGAATAGTAATATTTCGGTTCAGTTTAGTTTAATTCTATTAACGCCCCGATTTTTAAAGCAACTCTAAGGCTATATTGGGGCCAATCTTGTAATTTTGAACCAGGGTCAGATCACAAGGACGGCACATAAGCAGGCCCCCCTCTCTACACTACACCTTGTAATATTTCGGTCTATATGTAATTACGAGCAGTACATTTTTGGGTTGTGGAACTCTCCGCACTTTTGCGCATGGGTCAGAAGATGTTTATTTCGTCAACAAAGGGGAAAGAAGGAAATATGGAAAGAGGCATTTATATTTAAAAATAAGACGAACTCGGATTATTCCACGAATTAGAAGATGTAAGAAATCCTCATCTTTCTCCGTATCACCCCTTAGCGAAGAGCAAGGGCCGAAAAGTGCTAGTCTCGGGATTTTGAAACCATCATTTATATAGAAATACAATTTGTCGTCGAATGTGGATTCCGAAGAGCACAAGAGCATTATTGTACTTACTAAGCGAAAATTTAATTACCTTTTATGATTACTTCCCATCCCCGTATCTGAGGTGAGGTGAATAAGAATTATATTTATAAATAAACTCATGAATTAATATTAAATATACTTTACAGATTAATTACTTTAAATATGCTATACAAAATCAGTTGAATTTCCATTAAATCGATTATAATATGGCTTTAAAAGTTGTTGAGAATTGCAAACAAAATAGTGTTAAATTAAATATTTTGTTTGTATTAATTTTGTATTATAAATATAAAAAGAAATACACACATACTATATGCGACATTTATCCTTGATTTCTTTTTAGTCATATTTTATTTCTTTCACATTTTCTTTTATTATGAAAAGTGTGCATCGTGGTGAAATAATTCCGCATCAAAAAGTAAGGAAAAGAAACATTATCCTTTCCGGTGTTTAAAAACCAGAACAAAATAAATAAAGAATCTGTGTTAGATATAAAGTTTTTAAAAAGATGTCAAGAATAATTAGAACATTCAACCAACAAATTATCTTTGAATGTTAAATGGATTAATTCATTTGTCTGTTTGAATTAATTCGTACAGCTCATTTACATTTTTTTATCTCTATCAACAAGTAAACGGTTATTAAATTTATAAAATAATAAAAATATTATTAGCACATTTTTAATCAATGAATTCAAAAGGATGTTTTATAATTATGTTTGAAAAATACTTTTTTCCCATCAGCAATATGTAACTATTAAAGTTGGATATTGTGTAAGAGGAAGAAGAATTTTACATTTTACATTCGAAACACTTCATCTTTTACTTTAAAAGCACTAAATCATTTCAGAATCACGATAAAACATCCACCATTTTTAAAGAATCATTTCCATAGTTATAAGTACTTTTTTTAAATGATGGCGTACTTCTAAAACTTTTGAAAAATATATTTCATACAAATCTACTTAATTTATTCATTACTTCTGTTTATCTCTTTTTTTTTTTTGAGATTGCACGAATATTTGAAAAGTATTATAAAATATTTGGAAAGCAAATCACAGTTATTTCAAGTTTAGTTTAGTTTAGTTATATTAACGTCCCGTTTAAAGCAACACGAGGGCTATTTTGGGACGGACCTCGTAATTTTGAACCACGGTCAGATGACGAGGACGACATCTGATGTGGCACCCCCCTCTCCACGCCACACCACACCAGCGGGAGGACATTTGGCCTGACAAATTTAACGTGCAAGAGACCCCCTCACACGATGGATCTTCGGTGGAATCGAGTCTCGAACCTGAAACCCTCCGGTTCCGAAGCCGAGACTTTACCACCAGGCCACCGCGGCCCCACAGTTATTTCAAAGTTAAGTGACTATTTAAGTCGAATAGAATAAGTTTCTTATTGACTGTTGCGGTTTCTTACAATTTCTTCTTGGGATAATTAACTCATGGTTTTTCTTTGAATTCTTTGTTTTATTTTTCCATTTTTGTTCAAGATTTTTTAATCATAAAATAGTATGTTTTTATTAATAGGTAAGTAATAAATCCAGGAAATGTTAATAAATCAGAAAAATTATTCATACTGAACTTATTGTGAACCGATGATCAAAAATGCCTTTAACCTAAATTTAGACTTTTAAATTTATTAATGTAGCATTTTGCAATTAATTTGAAGGAACAAAGTCAATACGTTTAGATAACTACTTACAATAGATGAATGCTAGCTAATGTACTAGTGTAACTGTTCAGTTAAAAGAATTTGCACAATCAATTGAAGCAGTTTTTTCATTCAGATAGTGTTTTTGTTTATAATGGCACTTGTCATTGACAAGCCCGATAAATAAAGAGTCAGCGATTTGAAGCCGAAATTTTTGTATCTCTTGTTTTTCAATAGTCCGCCCCATCTAGGGCCAAGAGTACGAGTTAGCTATTTACGTCACAACCCATTTTACGTGACGGATCTCATTCATCAACAGATCCTAATTTAGACCTAAACCACAGAACGATCACCTCTGATCCTGTACCCTCAGTGGAAGATCTTGTGACCGCGACATTTTTATACGTGTGCCAACCACCACAACATTGGAAAGACTTTGATTGCCCTGGTTCGAATTCGCAACCTGAAGGATGCGAATCCAACGCCCTACCAACCAGGCTATCCCGGTCCATCCTATCCTATAAAAGGGCTCATTTCAATTTTGTTAGGTCCTACTGGCTGCTTTTCATATATCATCTAATGACGAGTTAGCTACTCACACGTCACCACTCTTTTTAAGGGACGGACTTCCCTCATGCACTTCTTCCGCAGATCTTAATTTATACCTGAATCAAAGAACGATCATCTCTGAAACGGTACTTCCAATGGTATTACTCCCAACATAGATAACTTTGTGACCTCGGCAGATTTATATGTGCACCATCCACCATACATACGAAGGTCTTCGACAGGTGGGGCTTGAACTCTCAATCCAAGGATACGAATTCAATGCCCTACCAACAAGGCTACGCCGGCCCTAGATAGTGTTTTTATATGATGTAATGTGATTGATATTTTATATCTTTCCTTTGGCGATTTAGGATGGATATTTTAGCAGCTTTATTCAGTTGTAAATTAGTTTGCATACTAATATGGTTTGCATTAAAAGATTTTTGCAAAGTTTCATGCCACGGCTAAAATAAAATAGTAAGCTACATCACTAAGAAATGATACCAAATGAGCAAAACCGGCACAAAAAAAGATTTACTTTCCTGTCGTTGCCTAAATTATTTTCAATATTTAAGAAACTGAGAACGAAAGAGAAAATGCGAAAGGTGTCATTTTTTTCTACCTGCAGTTAAGTTAACTAGAATCGTTTGTTTTGCAATGAAATCCATTTAATAAATTTCCCTTTTAGCTTTTTCTGTTAATTCGATACGTAAGGATTAAAATAACGACAATGGGTGATTTTATTAATTTTTTAAACTTTTTTCCATGATGAGGAAAATATGTCCTTTATGAAGCTGTTGTAAGGTTTCAAGAAGTGAAATCCGTAAACGAGAGAACTTATTTTAATCTTATCTTTATCAATGTCTTTTAAACCTTTTATAGCAAAAATTGCAATTAGTGCAATGAAAAATAGTAACAAAGAAATAAGAAGAATATTGCGATAACACACACACACACACACACACACACACACACACACACACACACACACACACACACACACACACACACACACACACACACACACACACACATAATTGGTAGGCGTGTTTATACATCTTAAAGATGACGTCGATTCAAATTTCGAGCTACGAGCGTAAGTGTGGCGCTAGTAGCGACACCATGAACATGCAAATGAGGTTTGCTTTAAATAAGCGCTGTAAGGTTCGTGATCGTTATTTACAGTTGAGGTTTGACGCAGTGGGTTAAAGTTAGTCAAGGTGCCTCTGAGAAGACGAAGAAGCCATTATCAACAGCTCACTGAGTTTGAACGAGGTCGTGTTGTAGAGTTACGAAAAGGTGGGTTTTCTTTCCGCGATATTGCTGAAAGACTTGGCAGGAATGTATCCACTGTGCATGAGTATTGGCGGCAGTGGTCAAGGGAAGGTACTGCCTCAAGAAGACCAGGTTCCGGGCGGCCACGTGGTACTACTAAGAGGGAAGGCCGTCTTATTCGGCGTATGGCTGTGGCTAATCGTACTGCGTCTGCAGCTGAAATTCGAGCTGCAGTTGGCACCACAGTGACACAACGAACTGTTAAATTGGTTACTTCAAGGACAGCTCCAAGCCAGACGCCCTGTACAGTGCATTCCACTGACTCCAAACCACTGCCGTTTGCGACGTGAGTGGTGTCAAGCTAGAGCTCATTGGAGGATGGAGTGGAGATCTGTTGTGTTTTCTGATGAAAGCCGGTTCTGCCTTGATCGCAATGATAGCCGTTTGTTGGTTAGAAGGAGACCAGGTGAACACCTGCTGGTGACCTGTCTGAGGCCTAGACACACAGGGCCTACTCCTGGAGTTATGGTTTGGGGAGCAATTTCGTATGACAGCAGGAGCACTCTCGTGGTTATCCCACGCTCCCTGACTGCAAATTTGTACGTCAGTCTAGTGATACACCCTTTTGTGCTGTCATTCATGAACAGCATTCAAGGGGGTGTTTTCAAGCAGGATAACGCTCGCCCTCATACCGCTCTTGTAACCCAACATGCTCTACAGAGTGTCGACATGTTGCCTTGGCCTGCTAGATCACCAGATCTTTCTCCAATCGAGCACGTATGGAACATCATTGGACGACAACTCCAGCGTCATCCACAACCAGCATTAATCGTCCCTGCATTGACCGCCCAGGTGGAATAGACATGGAACTCCATCCCACAAACTGATATCCGACACCTGTACGTCACAATGCATGCACGTTTGCATGCTTGCATTCAAAATACTGATGGTTACACCGTTTACTAATGTACCATCATTTCACATTTGAAATGGCTCTACCTGTGATCTTGAAACTTTAATCAATTAAATATGTTACCTAGACAAATGTATTCCTAAAATTTCATTACTGTACAATATTTTTTTCTTGTTGTTGGGATTTTTTTTTCCATCAGTATCGGAAGCTCTCTACAGATCTTTTGTTATTTAAACTTATATTTGTATATTTTTTTTTCTATAAATATATATATATATATATATATATATTTGGCATTATGTTGGTTAAAATTATTTAGACACCTTCCTAGACTAATGTTTCTGTGAGTATAAAACCAAAGCTTCCCAAGTAATAGTTAACTAATTTTAAGTACTCTGTATTCCGTAACATCCCGTCAAATAGTTGAGGAAATTATCTGTCAAGATCGTTAAAAAAAGAACAGACAATGAACAGTTATAATAACAAATGATCTGTAGAGAGCTTCCGATTTTGTGTATGTGTGTGTGTTCGCTTTACGTGCATGCGTATGCGCGCATGTGTATAGTATGATTTGGTAGAATGTTGTCCATAATCAAGAAACTTTATTAATGTTAAAAAAATCTTTTCAATTTATTTTACTATTGAAGGACAAATTTGCATACAGAGACGAAATGGATTACATGTAGAAGAATAGAAGACTAGAACAAAATAGAAGGATAGGATAGAAGACAAGAACAAAATTTAGCATTTTTCCCTTTAATAGTTTTTATTACGAGATTTCGATTGGGATCTCTTTGACACATGTCGATTTCAGGAAAGAGATTTTTGGCATCTTTGAAACAATTGTGTAGGTGCCAAAGATTTTTATCTTTTCACTGGTCACTTGGGAAACAGAGAAAAAGCAATTTTTAGAGTGATTGTTGGCAATAATTAAATAAAAATGTTTGATTTGGATCAAAAAGTAAGAGGAAATTTTAGATTAAAGTAATATCAGCTAAAATAAAAATTAATAAATTAATTACGTTTAAATTAAATTAATAGATATCATCACATTTATATATCTGGAATTCTGCTTCGATTTCCTATGAAAGAACTTTTGAAGATACTTAGAATATTTTTTTATCTTTTCATTCCTATAAGTTAATTTGAATTTAATACATATCTTCCAAGTAAAAATCCTACCATAGATCATCTACATCGTTAAATGACAAGAGCAACCAAGTTTGCCATATGACTATGATGTTACATGAACTTGTTTATTATGATATGAAAGATACTTTTTGAGTAACAAATGGTATTTTTCAAATAGCACTGCTATCAGTGCTACTGCATCAAGATTTCACGCTAATTGAAATTCTGCAACTATTATTTGGCAATGACTCATATTAGTTAGCCAAATATAGGCGACGATTGGTTCATTACTTGCTTACAAGCAACATTAACGTGCCAAGACTTTTTTACTAATATACGACTGTGTATATATTATTAAGTCAACTACTTTGCTATATTGTCACCAATATTTGACTTGATTTGAATAGATATTTTAAATTCTAAGATACTGTAGAAATCGTTCAGATTTAGTTTCTGAGACTATTATCAAAGAACAAGAACGTTTTATTTTTAAAATCTCCACTGACGCATTATGTTAGAGAAATGGATAAATTTTAATACATATTAAAGTTATTCCAATGATTATTTAAAATATCCAAAGTTTCCCAAGTTTATCTAAAACCTTAATATATTTCATATTTGTACTTTTAATTTGTTATAATTCTAAATTTTATTGCATTTTTAAAACTAATTAATTAAAAATGGTTCTATAGACGTATATTTTCCTTTCCTTTCCTTTTCTTTATTACTTAGCTTTCTTAGTTCATCAATTACTCTGAGATAGTCTGATAAAATATATTCTATAATACAAACAAAACGAGTACTGGCCAAGTATAATTTGTTTTTATTTTTTTAATGATTATGTTTAATTTCAGGAAAGAGATTTCTTTATCAGTTGAAATTTAATCATATTTTTTTTCAAATTAAAATTTAAAGTTTAGGAAAGATAGCAAAAAATTTGGGAGATGCAAAGTAGAATGAATAATGAAACAGAATGATGAAAAAATAGTACGGATTATATATCTATCAAAATCTTTAAAAAAACTTTTGCTTGGGAAGTCCTTAACAAATTATATGAATATTTTCAAACTTTTAATTAATTTTAATTTCGGTGAACAAACTGATCACCAAATGAAGACTTAAGTTTTTAATAAGCAGATGAAGAATGCTTTTCAAAAACTATTTTTAATTTTCATTGTAATTATAGCTGCCTGGCACATTCGATAGGATTTATTTCAAAATTTAAAGAAAAGCTATTATATATATGTAATGATATTTTAAATCTAATTTAAACTTAATGAATTTCCACATATTCATCTTTCTTTAGCCCATATTAATTTCACTCTAAAATATTATCTTATTTCATGATCCTATTCTGCCTTTTTTTTAATTACAACAGAAGATCTGTAAATTAGCTGATATCAACAAGTTCCCACATTCAGAGAGAATGGATGAAACACTGTCGATCTAAACACATTCTTTTAAAAGATTCCTGTAATTCCTTTACCTTAATCGACACGTGTAAAGAAATCCCAATCAAGTATATAATCATCTGGAAAACTATTTCATTAGTTTTTCCACATTTTCGTTTGTGACGTTCTGTTTTGGTGCACTCGTCGCGACTGCTAGTACATAAATCATGTTTCACGGAATGGAATAAGAAATGAAATTTAAAAATTCTGAAATGTCTTTCTGTCTTCAGCCATGACTCTGCTTGAAAAACTATGCTTACAAATATAAGTATTAATCTATACATTACATGTGGCTGGGTATAGTTTGTTTTAATTTAAATTTAGTTTTCAAGTTCGAAAATATTCCAAATAATTCAAATGCAATAAAAAATTAAATAAATTACAAAATCCTGCATATATATATAAAAAAATATTGAGCTAAATATTATTCAACATTCATAAATTTTTCTTGACTAAATAATCAATTATTAAAACCAGTTTTCACGAATGGTTTAAGGCTGGACGCGATACAATGAAATTATATCGTTCCAAAAAGATCTAACGATTCACGTGCTGTAAAATATTCGTGCGTCAACGTTTTAAGATAACTACTTTAAAGTTCAATAGAACGATTAAGCTGAGCACCAACACTCAATAAAAAAAATTAAAATACAACCGACACAAAATGATTGCAAAACAAAAACTAAACATTTTTCTGATAAAGGGGTGGGGCAAAGTTACGTGTTACTGAATGGAAATTTATCCGAAACACAAAAAAAAGTTTTGAATGCAAAGGAGAATCTGTGTTGTCTTATAGTTCTGGAACGACCTCGATTTCTTATTGATTTACAAGCTACACTGGTTGCTACTAGTTTTAGACAATGTACCCACATGCACCAACTGGGTGTTTGTTTTTTGCTTGAAATCCTAATGCAATCGACGAGATATCTCAATAATATATAATAGCTTTGAATGATTTATTGCGATTAATAACGGCCACAATAAGATTTTATTTATTTATTTAAAAATTGATTGGTTGAAAGTTTCAGCCATGATGCTGTTGAATATTAAAAATACACACTATTGTAATAGAAAAAGTATTCGGAATGTTAATATAAATCAAAAAGTATATACAGTAAAAGATCTTTATTTGCGGGGTATATGTTCCATAAATATGATGCGAATACAGAAACCGTGAATACGGAATGGTAATTTATATGAGATTATAGGGGATAGGTTCCTAGGTGACAAAATTTTAAAAAAAGCAAATATATAAAAAATATATTTAATTGAGGTTTTATAACATTTTGATTAATTATCTTAATGCTTAGACAATGGTTTGAAGAATTTTGTAATTTTCTCTTGCTTGGCATTTTTTAAAAGGTTCCTTCCATTCAGACCGATACGCAGCAGTCGAATTAGCAATTTCCCTCTTAAAAAGAAGTATTTGTTCCGTAGACGGATCAATGTTCATAAAGAAATCGCAAAGCTCATTTGCCATTCTTAAACCTTCACTAAGATTTTTCAAATTAAATGTCACGTTTCCAGTGCTTGTTAAAGCCTCTTCTTCAATGGGCTGTGAATTTAACATTTCCTCCAAGTCGGTTTCAGTCAGATCTTCATTTTGCGATTCAAGCAATGCCTGAATGTCACTTGATTCTATCTGTTCGAACCCATCTCGTCCTATTCCATTCGCGATTTCGACTATGTTTGCAGTTTGCATTGAGCAACATACTTTATTCAAAGTTGTAACAAGATCTATTTTACTTTTTTATTGGTCCATTTGACGGCATTTACAAAGGATATTGGGTTGGATACCTATTGGAATCCTTTTATTATTATCTATGTACTTATTAGATCCACGAATAAAGAAACTTTTAGCCGCGAATATAGGAATTGGGTCGCATTTTTTAAATCCTCGAATAGTGAAAACGCGAATGAAGGAAGCGCGAATAAGGTATGTATATGTTTATGTTTATGTTTACTGTATTTATTAATCAAAATTTATTTCATATACTTACACTGACTGCAATGCATCCCTGCCAACGTTTTTTTTTCATCATTAAAATATATTTTAAAACCGTTTTTATGAAACCCCGTAAGAGTTTGTCGCTATTCTTTTATAGAATTTATGGACTAAAATGTCTGTGTCTTGGCTTAGGGGTAGCGTGTCTTCCTCGTGATCTGGGCGTCCCGAATTGGAGTCCAGGTTCGGGCATTGTTGTTCTATTTGTGCAATGTGTGAATAAGTCAGTAAAAAGGGGCTATATAAGTGAGTGTGTGTAAGTTTCATCTTCATTTGAGCTAAAAGTCGGACTTCTGCCTACGGGCGCTCATGGATCTTTACTCTCAGAAGCTCTTGCAACCTCTTTCCGTAGAAACATTGACACAACATCATCATCATTAGCTCAAAATGATCACGAAGAATAAATTTCAACCAAGGGAATAAGAAGATTCCCTCGTCAGTATATCAGGATAATATAGAGTTTCTAGAGATATATTTAATTATTTTTTTCAAAATTTCATGAAATAAATGGCACTGTAAAAAGACAGATTGCAGATAAAAGCCCATGAGATATTCCTTTCTTTTTGGGTTTTGTACGATTTAAAAACTTCTTCACTTGTGTTTCTAATTATCAAACACCTATCAATAAGTACCACTTTTATGATTAGATCGACACTTTTAATTGAAATGAATGATCTTTTCGAAGTCTGATTCCTATATGACGGATTCTATGCCTTTTTTTACATGTTTCATTCCACTCTAACCCTCTTGTTTTTGGATAAACAGTTGTCTCTAAAAGCTTTTTGTAAATACTTTTTTATTGTAGAATTACTCTACCCACATAAATTTGACTGCATATTATTTTCTCAGATACCATTCTTGCCATTCTCAGATGCATATTATTTTCTCAGTTTACCATTTTAAAGTATCCGCAGAGTTAAAATTTTTATCTAAATGAAAAATAAATTTATTTTCAGATAGTAAAATGAAATTAATTGTTGTTTGCTGCCAAATGGTTAAAGAACTAAAAAATATGTATGTGTGACTTAAATTTGGGAAAGATATCTATTATAGATGAATTTTAAATTAAGCATTCTAAATACTTCGAGATCACAATAATACGTAATACAGTTTCGTTTAAAAGGAAGGGGAATATTTAAAGTATTTATTTCAAATTAATGACAATAAATAGAGATACTTACAATATGTATCTAGATAGAAGAAAGTTCGTTTTATTCTCTGCATTAAAGATGAAGTTTATTTATTAAGCAAAAACATTGAATCGGAAATCAAATTCTATTTTCAGACAAATTAATCGTCTTTGATTAGTGAATTTACCGCTAAGACAATTCAATTTTGCCAATATTATAGAGTAGTAGACATAGAATTTATATAATGGCTATATTGGTTTTCCAAAATTCTAAGCTCTATGTTTACTCTGCTTCTGGACTTCCAATGGTTACCAGTTGCCAATTTCAAAGATTTCCAATAAGGAAGACCAGTTCATTTCCTACTCCGTACGCAATCATTCTTCTATTAATTTTTGTATCAATTGCACGTCCGTTCATTATGCGGTGGTCCTTTGTTCAATAAAATGCACATTGCAAGGTAATAATGGAGACAAACTTTCCGTTCTGCAAAATATAATGACTTTTCTTGAGACTTTTGCATTTTCTCACAAGCTAATTACAGTACCGCTTTGATCAGGTTAAGCCTAATTTAATAAAACTTTGAAGTTATTTCTATCCATTGATGTATAATATGTATCCCGCTCTGTCTGTTACAGAAACACATTGTTTCTTTTTTACTAAACTTATCTATACTTATAATAAAGCTCAATGTGTGTGTGTGTGTGTGTGTGCGTGTGTGTGTGTGTTGGCGCTCTACAGGCCAGAACGTTGGACCTACAGCTACCACATTTGGTACATGTATACCTTGGAGGTCCAGAATGTGCACCTCGGAGCCCTTTTTTCGCATTTTTAATTAGAATTTGGATTAATTAAAATTTAAGCAAAATTTCGACGTTTTTCCACTATAACTTCCAAAAATATGATTGCATAAACATAATTTTTACATCAATTTAAAGATTAAAAAATTAGCTTTTTAATGGTATCAGTGTTTTAATGTATAACTTAAGCTTCTATTTTTAACGAATTTTTAAAGAAATATTTTAACCATGTTTTTTTAGCACGTGACTGGATAAAATAAAAGAATGCCTGAAGTTCTAATCAAAAAAATTATCGCAAAATAAATCTAAAGAAATGCAACTTTCAGCACGTGACTGGATAAAATAAAAGAAATATAAAATGTGATATTTTCTTTAAAAAATAAATGCAAAGCAAAGGTTTCTACAATCGTTTGCATTATCTAAATCATTAACTCAATAAATCTTCTTTGTTTACGGTAAACCTGATTGAATTTAGACAGGATATGCATTGAAATCCCGACTTAATGGCATATTTATGTAATCGTTTGCAATGTATTAATTCAATACTTTTTTCCCTTTCTCGCTTTTTTTTTAAAAAAACATATTTAATATTTTGGCAACATCGCCGAAAAAAACATTTTTGATATTTTGGAAGCATAACCGATAGTTAAAACTGACTGATTTATAAAATTAAAGAATATTATTAGGAAAAGGTGTACTTTTAGAACTTTCAGTCCATCATCTTAAAGAAAATATTAATTTCAGGTCAATCAATGCCCAGAATTACTTCAAGGCTAATGAATATGTGATTTAATTAAAAATTTTAGAACGCTTTACTCATGGCGAACCAGCTGGTCGCCAAAGGCGGCTAGTATTCAATAATCCAGTAGAATTTAATCAGTTAAATTAAGGGCAATGGATATCTTGAAACAAATAGAAAATCTATTCGATTTCGCTTTGACATTGTATTTTGCATACCATTGGGGCATCATATGAAGGAAGAAAAATCTTATATGAATTCCAAGCATGCGAATTTTGAGATTACCCATCTATATTCTTATCCACGTGATTTCCTTTATTGAAAAGTTGCGAGCTCTAGACCCATTTTCATACAGACATGCCGTCAGGCATGTCTAAACGCGTTAATTCCTTGAGATTGAATTCTTTCAGGTAATTTCTTTCTGAGGATGTTTGAAGCCAGAAATGTGTTTTCAAAAACATTTCCAGCTTTTAATCATAGTTTATAATTGTAAGGATTGGACTTAAATAATTTTGGAGGTACTTTAAAGGAGGATACTAGATAAAATTTTCAACAAATCCATATCTAGTTAAAATTCTATTCCTTAATGTCAACTGCAGCTGTCGCCGAGAACAATAATTTGTAAATTATGCATTTCTGTCGTGCTAAACAGTCCTGTAACTTCCTTTTTCCTTTACAGAATCCAAAAAATAAGCACAAGGATATCATTTTTGAGCAAAACATTCTAGTCACGTATGTGCCCGAGAATTTTAACCTACTGACACATGAACTGAAGTTCGTTCTCCACAAAAATAAAGGATCCTCCCTTCTTGCAGATAACTTTTTTATGACACAGTCTGTGCTCCATGTTGTTCTTTATGCTTTAGTGCCAATATGTATTTATAAAACGACATTTATCTAAGTAATTCAGGTGGCAGACAGTGAAATTAGGTAATTTTTATCTTTACAATTGACATAATGTGAACTAGTTTTGTATATTTGCATTTTCATTTCATTTTTATTCCAATTAACTTTGCTAGGCTATTTTTGACATCACGGAAGGCATATTTTCTTGCGCGACAATAATAATGCGAATGAGGTTTCTAAAGGAGTGTTAAGAATGTGTTTTCCTTTTTTATAGTTAAAATGCACACTTAAATAAAAGATATTATTTCATTGACGGCGTGGCAACAAGTAGATAAAACACAAAAAAATTCTAAGATTTACAGTAATGCAATGAAACACAAAAAGATAAATAGTTTCAGAAATATTTGTATAAAAAAACCATGGCCTCGAAACTAAAGATATTAACAATATCACAAATAACAACATTTTCTGTCTATTTTATAAAAAGTTTTCTGAAACTCAATTTAAAACCTGCAACACTATTCAAACAATAGGTCAGAGAATTGATCTGGGTCTTCCAGAATGGACCCCGAATGCAGTCCTCTTGGAAATTGTTCCTTAGGAAATTCTTTCTGAAAAAATTAAGCGACTAGCTTCCGAATTTTTTTATCAAGCAAATAGTCAATGGTTTACTTTTCTAACTTCTAAGATAGCTCTCCCATAATAAACGGTAAATTCAATTAAATATCAAAGACCAAAAGTCTATTTCTTTTATTCTCAAGAATTTAAACGGATCTTCATGTCAAATTATAATTTTGCCTGAAATCCCATCGACCAACTCTAATCACATCAAGCTTTTCATCACGGACTTTAAATTTTAAAATAAAAATCTGCCTTTGATTGAAGTTAATAATTACTTTAATGAATGTATTCGGAACTTCTTTCGAGGGCCGTGGTGGCCTGGTGGTAAGGTCTCGGCTTCGGAAGCTGGGGGTTTCCGGTTCGAGCTTCAATTTTACCGCAGAACCGTCGTAGAAGGAGTTCTCTTGCACGTTAAATCATTCAAGGCAAACGTCCTTCCGCTGGTGTGGTGTGGAGAGGGGGGGGTGCCAGTTCAGTTGTCATCTTCCTCATCTGACCATGACTCAAAATTTCAAAGTCCGTCCCAACATAGTCCTAGTGTTGCTTTACAACGAAACTTTAATCTAGCTAAACTAATCGGAACTTCTTTCTTGGTCATTTTATTGTTGCTAATGGTGCATCCAAAACACTCGAATACACCAGAATCCTGGTTTTTCCTATGTTCAAAAAGGTTTCGAATCCATCCTGTCAATTAGCAATGAATAAATTTTAGCCAATGCTGAAGCACTAGATATTCTCATCGTTCCTGAAAAATAATGCATGATTCTTACAGATTGCTACTCTGTGCTTACACCCTTGAAATATATCTCCATTTAGCCGCCAAAAGTTGTTCAATGTATAGCCTCAAAAGTTGAAATTTTATCCACACAGAAACAAAAAATATAATTCCTGTGGGTAACTGGTCCCTTGAAAATAATCTAAAACGCGCTTGCAGATCTCTTAGCCAAAGAAATTATAGAAAATACACTTTGGATTAAATGGATATATTCTGTAAATATTTCAAAAAGCGTTGCATCAAGTTACAATCAATAATTATAGAAACAGCAAATATTTTATCTCCTTAGAAGACTTCATTCAAGCACTCTACCTGACCCGAAAATCAGAGGGAAGATGTTATTTTGGCCAGACTAACCAGCAAAACAATTGTAACACCAGGACTTTTGAACCATTTTAAGTTTTAAAATGATCTCCTTTGTCAGGAATGTAAGAGCATTAATGATACTGTGCACATAATTCTTTCTTACAAAAAATATACTTATTATAGGGACAAGCTGTTTTCTTTTCTATAATTAGACAAAAAAAAAGATATCTCATTCAAAAATATCCTAGAAAAAATAACTGTAAACAAAAACAATCTTCAAGTTTCTCATCAAGCAATGAAGAACTTCAATATCTATTAACTTCGTTGATCATATTTTGTTGTGGTCTATGGATCTTTTACCTAATCATCACTTCGTATTGCTAACTTAGTTGGACTTCTTCAATTGAACTTAGGAAAACTGAAAATCGACTGAATCGCAAAACTGCTATTAACTGCTAACTGACTGAAACTTCTATTTGTTTTTGTGAGCGCTCTTGTGTTTGCAGTTGAAATTTCTAGTCCGGATAGCTTGGGAAACAGATATTCTTGCACTAAATCTCTACATGTTACTTCTATTAAGTTTCAAGCAGTAAGTATAAACGTACATAAATATTTTCTAGTGCATGAAAAGTGATAATCAGATTAAAAATTGCATCTAACTCAAATCAGCATGCATCTAACTCAAATCAGCATGCAACTTTTAGTGAATTGGACGTTCTCGACAATGAAAATTGATGCAATTTCTGTTGTAAATAAAGGTAACTTTTTCGCACCTAAAATTTAATATCTTATAGAAATCATATATAACAAATGATTTATTTTCAATGATTAAATAGAAAAATATTTGCCTTTTAATGTTTATGTGTTTTTATGCATAAATCTTCAAGTTCATTTTCACAAATCAGCATTTTTAGGTTAAGTAATTCTGAGTAAAATCACCCCATAATTATCATAATATAAAATATTTATTTCATTGAATTATAGATTTAACAAATTACAGATTAACAAATAGATTATAATAATATATAATTTCATTTAAACATGCTAATGATGAATATTTAAAAAAATTGAATGTCGTGCAGCTTGAACATATAAAACTTATATATTATTGCGCTGAAAAAAATACAAAAACTTGTTTAACAAATGCATGATGTTTGTAAATAATGTTGTATAAAATTTCATACTATTGCAATAAATAGGATGCACTCTATGAGTATCGAAATTTTATGAAAATGTGATTTGAGCAAAAGGCAAGATAGTTCAATCAGAGAAGCTCATTGTTAAAGGATAACGTATAACGTATATTTCATAAATTTTAGATATTTTAAATTTGTACAAATTATAAATTTCTATTATCAATGAAATGTCCTCCCCCCCCATTTGATCCGACTAAAATTGAAATTATAGATGTTACCATTTCTTTTAAACAATATTTGTAATGCTTTGTTGTTATTGTTAAGTTAAAGAAAATGTATTATGTCATAATATTATGATGAAAAAGTGTTTAATATTAATGCGTTTTTGGAAGCAATTTGTTCCGAACTTAATATTAGGTCTGCGAATTGATTATAAATTAGCCGCCTTTGGCGACCAGCTGGTTCGCCATGAGTTATGCGTTCTGTAACCGTAACTGTTTCCTCGGCCCTCTATCGGCCGTTGCCATGAACAATCAGTCCATGTCTTGGAAGCGAACGTAAAGCATGATGTAATCCCCGAGTATTATTTTAATGCATATATGTTAAATGTTATTGTCCTCAATAGTTTTGTCCCCTTGTAAATCATGTCCTTTAATGTTATTAAATGTATTTTTAACTAAAGTGGCAGGATTTATTAATTTTAATAGTCTATCCTGACATAATTGAAAGTTTGGCGCCCTTTCGGTCACAGTTCTAAAATTTTCAATTAAATCACATATTCATCAGCCTTGAAGTAATTCCAGGCATTGAGTGGCCTGAAATTAATATCTTCTTTAAGATGATGGACGGAAAGTTCTATAAGAAGACGTTTTCCTAATAATATTTTTTAATTTTATAAATCTGTCAGTTTTAATTAATGATATAGAAGACTGATTGATGTAGCAACTTTTATTTAAAATATTGATAAAACTATTTTGTAAAATATGGCTCATGGAACAAAGTATGAAGAAATCTAAAACTCATTATTCATAAATGCATTGTTTGACTCAAGCTACATAAAATGTAATTATTTATTTCATTTAGATCAAATTAATAGTATTAAGCAATCCTGCCTATTAATAATATTTTACAAATTGGCCATTAAGTCGGGATTTCAATGCATATCCTGTCTGAATTCAGTCAGATTTACCGTAAATAAAGATTTATTGAGTTAATGATATAGATATTGTAAACGATTATAAAACCTTTGCATTTATATTTTTTAGAAAATATCACATTTTATATTTCTTTTATTTTATCCAATCACGTGCTGAAAGTTGCATTTCTTTAGATTTAATTTGCGATGATAGTTTTTTTTAATATGAACTTCCGTCATTGTTTTCTTTTATTTTATCCAGTCACGTACTAAAAAAACATGGTTAAAATATTTCTTTAAAAATTCGTTAAAAATAAAAGCTTTAAGATATACATTAAAACACTGATACCATTAGAAAGCTACTTTTTTAATTTTTTAATTGATGTAAAAATCATGTTTGTGCGATAATATTTTCGGAAGTTATAATGGAAAAACGTCGAAATTTCGCTTAAATTTTAATTAATTCAAATTCTAATTTAAAATTCAAAAAAGGGCTCCGAGGTGCATATTCCCGACCTCCAAGGTATACATGCACCAAATTTGGTAGCTGTAGGTCCAACGGTCTGGTCTGTAGAGCGCC
The DNA here is from genome assembly GCA_026543055.1 of Argiope trifasciata. NCBI lineage: Eukaryota > Metazoa > Arthropoda > Arachnida > Araneae > Araneidae > Argiope > Argiope trifasciata. The sequence goes on from JAPMOQ010038404.1 coordinate 305,434, forward strand.
AATACACACACATTGAGCTTTATTATAAGTATAGATTTTGCAGTGAATTATATGCCAACCATGTAGCACAGAGTTTTTGATTAATAAGTTGAGAAAGCGAAATAACATACTGAGACACAATTTTAAATAAGTTTTTCCGTCTAGGAAACTTTAATGAGAAAATTTCTGATCTAGAAATAGAACATTTCTGGGCGGTTACAGCATATATATTTTGTATGCGAAATAGGAAACTTATTCATGAAAGTAGAAATAACCAGTAAAAGTTTTAAGATAGGTGTACGTTGTCAATTTTTTCAAAAAGCTTCGATAAAAGTTTTATGAAAAATTATTTTTTTACAATCGAGAATGTTTGAAGAAGCAAATGAAATATACAATTTTAGGAATTAACTAAGCATATTATCAGATAACTATCTTTCTCTAAAAGCATATAATTTTTAAACTATTTCATAATTTGAATTAAGTGATAATCCAATAAATAGTTAAAAATGATTTTTGATTATGGTAAGTCATAGTTTATTTCTCATGCACATAATTTAATTTTTTGTACCTTTAAACACAGTTCTAATTCATTCTTAAACATTTTAATGATGAAATACTATACTTAAAGAAAGCCTTCTAATATACGTCATATTGCAAATTTTGAAAATTCGCAATTATTCTCCGTGCTATATTCATGCAATGGGTGATATTTTGGAGTATTCCATGGTTGTGAGAGGGGTGAGGGTGGAAAAGGACAACGGGAGAATCAATTCAGGTCACTGGATCATTTATCTGATAAACAAATGATTTCTTCATTTTCGAATCTTGTCACCCATCTTTTTCCCAGTTTGTTGTTTTATTATTTTTTAATTTTTATTTCCTAAGAAACTGAAATGTCTCGAAAGCGTAACGTATTTTTATTGAAAGATAAAATTTAACATAACTTGATTAGAATATTGGATTAAAAATTAGAATTTGGGTAAAAATTATGCATTCCAATTTCAATTTTGAAAGGAATTGCCTTCTTTACGAAAAAAAAAAAAGATTAAAGTAAAAGTTTGCTAGAACTTTGCTTCTTAATAATTTTGGGTTTCTTGAAATAGAATAATTTTGATTAGAATTGCAACCTGATATCTTAAATCAATTATTCTCCTGAGAAGATGTATTCTTATAAAAGACAGAAAACGATTTTTTTAAACTAGTGGTATAATATTTTTTTAATTGAAGACTTTTATTGAGTTTAAAATGTAATATAGAATTTCAAGTCTCACACGGAAAAATCTCTCAAGTCTAAAATATTTAACAATATATTCAAAAATTTACTGTGAAAAAACTGTTGGAATCCATTTAAACATTATTTACATGAAACTAAATGCCTTTTTTAAAATTTCCTGTAAATTAAAATGCCGACAAGAAATATGAAAACAAAGGATTTTGTGAAGAAGGAATCCTGAAGATCACCTCATACTTTTATTTCTCATAGTAAAGAGAAATCATAAGTCAAGATATTTTTAAAACATTCGAATGTTGCCAATAAGTTATGAAATAAGTAAAAAAGTATGGAATCGTTTCAGGATTGTTAAATGTATTAGATAACACCCTTATTTACCTCTATTTCATTTTTATAAAGATGGCATTTTGTAATTGATTTTTATTTCATTTCTTTTTCTGATTTACCTTTTAGAATTGAAATTTTGTATACATGTATGTCCCAGGTGGCAGCTTTAACATTTTAAAATTTGAATTATCTGTAAATTAATTAAAAATATTAATCACAAATGAGTATTAGATTACATGAGTGAATTGTAACAAAAATTGATTCCATAATATTCATAATGAATTATAAATAAAAAATTAAAAGGTAGAAAATCATTGAATTAAATTTTTTTACCTTTATTATACTAATGAATGTTAATTAAAAATATTTACTCTTTTTAATTTAGAGCTGTTGTTAAACGGACAGAAATTAATAGGAAATAAGAGTTATTTAAGTTTATCCAATAATAAATTGTTTGTAAATAGAAATAAATTCAGAAAAATATTTAATTTCGGAGACACCTTTTAAAAGACTATCTACAATTCCATTTCTCTAAAAAATGATAATTAGCTATGATTAGTAAAAAAAAATTATGTTTAGTAATTTTAAGCAAACGATCACATTTTGACAATATTATTACAAGATTTAAACTATTAGCATTAGTTTACACTAATTGCAAAGAGTTTTTTAAATTCCTTGGTTGTAAAAACTTTTTGGCTAATGAGATTCAATGATTTGGAAATTTAATTTTATTAGATGCATTTTTTGTTTTCAGAGAATTAAAAGACAATTCATAGAAAACCAATATTTATAATCATATAACAGAAAAAAGTTTGCGATATTTATATCGATCAAAAAAATTTAATAATCTAATGTTCTATGAGAAGCAACTAAGAGAAAAACAGAAAATATAGTTTCAAAAATTCTTAGAGGAATATTAAACTCGACAGTACCTTCAAATAATCACTTCCTTTTTTAGTATAAAAATGCTTAGTATAAAAATTAGTATGCTCATTAAAATGCTTAGTATAAAAATTATTTGTCCTTTATGATACTGTATATGAATGCATCAGAATTATCTTTAAAAGTATTTAAAATTATTGTTTATAAATTTGCATTAGGAATATTAATTTTGTAATATTTAAAATTGATATTTTTGTCATTTGTCTTTTGACTTATACATTGTTCTACACCAGCTCTTGAATGGTATATAAATGATGCTTTAAAGTAAATTTTATTTGGAGATTATCGGAAGCAACAGGAATAATGAAATGATGTAAAATAAATGAAAAGAAAAATATTCAGTCGGATAAATCTTATGAGTTGTAATTTATGTTTTGCTCTTCAATTTATGGTTATTTTATTCGCCACCAGAGAATATTTAAAATATTAAAAAAATTGCTTTTGCAATTGAAAGTTTATAAATTATTTTTCTCTTCAAAGTTATTTCTTATTGCTTTACATTTATTTTTCTACATGGATAGTAAATCAATATACATGTTTATGTAGCTTTGGAAAAACACATAGACAGTGGATATAATTTTAGAAAAAAGAATAAAACCGAAGGAAAAAATAAAGATGTCTGAAGTAAAGACATGATTTCTCAGGAAATATGTTTCGAATGCTCTTTACTTAGGTATCCATCGATTAAAAAAATGTGTTGGGTGTGATATCAGCTTCCAAGAAATTAAGAAGAAAAAAAACGAGTGAACACCGGAAAGAGTGAAATTTCCTTCCGGTTTGCATCGGAAGAGATTTTTGTAGGTAAGTTGGGAAGACAAATTTTTTTTCATCTGTTCTTTATATAAAGACTCGTGTTTACTTATTATTTAATTTTGTTTTTTATATTCAGCCTATCTTCACAGGAAACATATGTCGAAAAGAAGCCAGTGAATGACATACCGCTTTATGCAAATTGTTCATTTTCAATACTGAAAAGAAAGGTTTAAAATATTTGTTAATAATAGTAATATGAATATGTATTGTAAGTTGACACCCTAGAGAATAGATTATTGGATACACAATAACAAATCTGACACACATAAATGTTGGAAGGTGAAATTTTTGTCAACTGAATAATGTTTTTCCAAGATTTTGTAATAATTAAGCGAATTTTTGTCTTTTGCCTTAATAATTTTGTAAATTATTATAGCACAAACATAAACTACGCACAGTTTTTTAATTGTTTTCTTAATGCATCAGTCTCGTAATAGGGCAAACTTCACATGAATTTTGGCGAATTTTAATAACAAATTTTCTTCTCGAAATATTTTTTTTAAAAAATTTCATTAATAACTAAGCAATTTTTAGTGTTTTACCCTAATAATTGTTTTGGTTATTATAGCACAAAAATAAATTTCCTACCAGTTTTAATATTATTTCCTTAATTTGCCAATTTAATAGTGGTGCTATCTACCAGAAATTTAGTGTTTTTTTTAGTAACATAAATTTTCTCTCTGGAGCAATTTATTTTTTTTATTAATAAATATATTGCTCGAATTATTGACGCTTTCCCTCGATAATTTCCAAAATTATAACTGCATAAAAATCATACCATTTAAAAATTTCTTTCTTAATGTACCAATTTAATAGTGGTACAAATTATATGAAGATTTTGACGATTTTAAAATTTTGCTTGATTCTAAGAATATATTACATTGTTGCCTGGCATTTAATTTGTTTTTTTTTTTGTTTCATCAAATATTTAATTCCGTGATTATTTTCCATTGGTGAAAACCAGAGGACTGGCTTATGCTTAATATTTGTGTACTTTACAGAAGGAATAAAAAAAGAATCAAATTAGAATATCGTAAAATCTGAAAGATAAATAAATTGCTCCTTTGTTTTTAATAACATAGTGATGACATGGGGATCGATGCCTGTTAGAAAGTTCATGTACATAGCGAAGAGAACATAGTAAAACAATTAAAATATCACGGTTTTAATATCTGACATTTTGAGGGAATCAGGAATAGTTACGTCTGAACGATTTGATTGAAATATAATCAATAACCCCGACGAACCAGTTGGACACCAATGTAATTACCAAGTTTTCGCCTTCGGAGTAATTTTTGTATCTTATGGTTTCGTTCACTTTGAATATTAGCTCTCAAAATGTAATACTCTTTTTAATTGATTTTTTCAAAGGAACTGAATAATCCATTTAATAATAAGAAAAAAATTAGAATAAAAATATTTAAATAAATGAATTTTCATTCGAAAAAATATTTTCAAAAAGAAGTATAAAGGTAATCGTGAATTAATTTATGAAATTAAAAAATAATTTAAAGCTAAAAAAAATTTCACGAGGAATACTCATTTTTAATCGATTTTCGATGAAATTACGAATAAAGCTTTTCTTCCCAGGAATATGACATTGGAAAAATTTTCTTAACATTAAAAAAAAAAAACTATTCCACAAATATAAAAGCTGTTGAAGTATGTATCATCAGGTTTTGAAGAAGCAATTATATGCAGTTTGTTAAGTTTATAATAACAAGCACTCATCTTTAAATTAAACCGCGTTTAAAAACCCTTGAAGATGAAGAGCATTACCAGATAGTTAGAACATTGTATAAGATAGTTCAAAAATAAAAATCTCTTTTGATCTTCGAAAAAGTTTTTGTTTAAAAGACAATCTAGCGCACTTATTTTAAAACATCTTATTTTTAAAAAATCAGATTTAAAAATCTACTGTGTTTGCAAAAAAAAAAAAAACATTTTTTTATGTTCATCAAATGCAAAATATTCTTCAATTTTACGTAATCGTAACAGGTATTTATTTTAAAAGTGGTTCCTATATGTGACAAAATTCAATTACCATTGATCTTTTAGAAAATTTTCATACTTTATTCATTTATTTCTTTTGTGTTTTGACTTTTTCGATAATGTTTGGTAATTTTTAGATTTTTACCACGACTGTATACTTAAAAAAATTAAACAATGAGATTGTTTAAAAATGTTGGCAGCAATAAAAATAATGACATTGTTTTTATTTCTATAGACTAATATTTATCTATAGAAAGTGAAATACGTAATTACAACATAAATTTCTTTTCATCCTTTATTATGCTAAACTATAGAAAATAATTGTTTGTAGCAGACGACTTTTCATTTCTCACTTTAATTATGTGTTGCCAAATCTGGTTCAGTTTAAACCTAATGACATATATTTATTGTAGTTTGTTATTTCAAATTCATTCTTTTTAAAATACTGGCATAATTTTAAATTTTGAAAAAATATTTTTCTCAATCACGAGAAAATGAAATGTTAATTTTGTTTCACTAAATGAGATTAGACTTTTTTTGAAAATGAACCAAATTTTTATTATTTAAAGAAAACATGCCAAAAGATTTACATCATATTATTTACTGAATATTTTATAATTGTTTTCATTGAATCTTAAAAATCCATATTATTGTTTGTTTCATTACATACAGTTCTTTAATGAATTTTGTTTATATGCACATTCCCAATACTCTTTCTCCTTCGCAAGCATTGATAATGAACTAATTAGCATCAAATACGTCTTTTCAAATTAATTAGGAGAAAAGGTGAACTCAAAGAGAAGTAGCTATTTAAACAAAATGACAATCTTTTAAACTTACTCTGTTCCAAAATGTCGGAATTAATTCAATGCAAATGAGAAAGTCGGTACCTCAATACATGTATAAAGTAAACATTTTATGGTGTAAATTAAGGATTATTTTGCTTTTCACAGGCTTTGTTCAAAGTTTCGTATTTAACTTTTTAATAAGATGTGACCAAAAAGACGATCGATGTTTGGAATTTTCTCATTACTTTAGTTTTTATGTTTAGTAAAAATATAAATATTTACTTATTTTGTCCCAAAGAATTTTATGCGAAATTGTTATAATTTATTTATTTAGAGTTTTCATCATACAAAATGAGATATTTAAAATATAGCATATAAAGACGTATATAATGCAGTCTTATTTCACATTTCCTAGGCATTCTATAGAATACAAAATGATGAATCGGCAAAGCATGAAATATATTTCGATTTGTTTCGAATAGTAAGTGGAAAGATACGGGACTTTCAACGGGCGCCTCAGACTCAGAATTTGTCAATTGCACTTTGCGGTTTGTTCGGAAGTGCTAAAATATACAATTTTACTTTGTGGTGGAATGAAAATCATTATGATCTGGGCTGTGGAAACAAAAGGACCCATGTTTCCGGAAACATTTCTTTAATGATCACATTTCACACAAACACAAAACAGAAAAGCAAGACATTAACGCCCGCACAACTTAACAGAACAGCATTACTTCCCATTATTTACTATCGCAATGCACAGTGGGATGCATATGTAATTAGATATCGCCATCTATTAAGTTTGTTCAACAAAAAATTAGTCTTTTAGTGTGCTACATGAAAATGGTGGAGCAAACTGTAGCGTTGAAGAAGGTGTCATAGTCTATGGATATGAAACAACAATTCAAACATGATTGTCCAAATGTGTATTAATAACTGCAAAAAAAGTTTTTTCTTTACCAAAATTACTTACCAATAGTGTATATAATATGAAAAGTCAAAATATGAAATGTCTTTGAACGAAAAATGTAATTAAATGTAATTCAAAATATCATTCAAACCTATTGTGTTGCAACAAGGATAATTTTATTTTTTATGCGAAAAAAAGGCATACTCTCTAAAAAAGGCATATTTTTTTTTTTTACAATTTTTATTCTTCTTTATGTATTTTGCATAATTTTTAATGGTGTTCTCATTATTTTTTAGAGTAACATTTGTATTTTGTGAATGCTCGCCATTTATGTAATAGCCTAATCAGACAGTTGTTTCTTAAATAGCATTTGTCATTCTATAGAATGAAGTATTATATACAACGCATAGGAGAAAGTATATAATATTTCTCATATTTCATATTTTTTATCACATTTATATGTGTAATCTGGAATTTTTCACCGAGTTAAGGAGTAACCAACACATACAAAAGGAATCTCTATAGGAATTTATCGATTCAAACCCTAAAATGAGATTTCTGTTGTGTGCATGCGTGTGAAACATTTTTTCTGGGAAAGGAATAGAGCAATGATTTATTTCAATTATTTTCTTCATGATGTTTAATTTAAGGATTCAGTTCCTTAGATTTCCTTAAAAGCTCTTTATTAATTTCCTAATCAGGACAAAAGTGGCAAACACAGCAACGGTAGGAAAAATAGAATGTGGAAATGCTTTTCAGCTAACGCCCAAAGAGATTTTTGTTATAGCTTAACAGTAAAAATATTTCTTTTTCGGTGAATGTAAATTCTCGTGGGGAGCAAAAAAATGAGCAACTTAGAAATTAAAGGTGTTTCGATTCAAGTTATTAAATTTAATAACGATTCTGAAATGAAATTATTAAATCTTACAATGGAAATGGGTATATTTTGAAAGAAGTACTACAGGTGAATTAAGGAAAGAGACTATTTAAAAAGCATTACATAGTTGAAAAAAAAGATATAGAACCAAGGCGCACACAAAAATATCCCTTATAAAAATTAAAGGAATCATAAGTATATAGCAAATAGCTTATTAATAAAATCGATAGCATAACAGCCAATGAATATGTTATCATGCAAATTGACGTCATAGAAGTGTAGTCATGTAGAGGATGGAGACCGATCTTTTGCAACTTTCATTATTCAAAGTTTTATTACTTTCTCTAATGCAGTGATTCTCAATCTGTGGGGCGCGCGAGCACACTAATGGAGGGGGCGTGAGCATATCCAAGGGAAAATGTTATTTAAAAAAATTGACTAAATGACTGAAAGGAAAGAACGCACACACATACAAAACAAAGTACATTTCGACATATTTAATAAACTTATTAAATTAAAAAAACTTACTAAATTAAAAACAAATTTAATAATTATTAGCAACTTCCTTGGGCCTGTCTTGTAGAGCAAAGTTTTTCGAAGGAGGGTTTAATATTAGATATAGACAATCTCAGTTCTTTTTCTATATTTAGCTGAGATCTATATTTTTTATCTTCAAAGAAGCCACCGTAGAAAATCCAGTTTCACAAAGGTAAGATGTTGAAAATGGTAGTAGAATGCGAAATGCCCTTGTTTTTAGTGCAGAAAACTCCTGCCCAAAATTCAAACTGCCCAAAATTCTCCCACTCCTGCCCAAAATTCAAAGAGTGATTTATTACTAAATTGTCTTTTCGTTTCGCCACTTGCCGTGAAATCTATGAAGGTTTCTTCCTCTTCAATTGAGAGTCCTTCGGGAGTATTTTGAAATGGATCCCTCACCTACTTGTAACTTGATATCAGTTTGTCGTCAGCAAGAAAGTACTTTTTAAAATTCTTTGCTAGCATTGCTAAATAATTTTCAATGGTTACAAAAACAACTTTTACACGTTATTCTTCAGCCTTGTAAGTTTTAATACAATTATTCAAATTTACAAACGTTGTTAAGTTTTCTTGCTTTAAATTTCTGCTCCACAATTCCAATTTCCAACAAAAAGCATTAACTTTATCACTCGTATCCAATATATGTGTATTTGCTCCTTGCAGTTGAAGATTCAAGTTATTTAATTTCTCGAATATGTTGACCATATAGCTCAATTTCATCACAAATAAATTATCGCGAAAATTCTCAGCTTCCGGTCCGTTTTCCTCTTCTAGGAAAACGGCGATGTCTTCTCTTCATTCATAAACACGTTGAAAATTTCCCTCGTGATAACCATCTTGCCTCGCAATAAAATAGTAACGCTGAATGTACTACACCCATGTCTTTACAAAGTGCGGAAAAGGTTCTTGATTTCAGGGGTCTCATTTTTATATAATTTACTACGGTTACAACCGTAGTTAACACAATATTCAAACCAGGACTCATTTCTTTGGAAGCCAAAGCTTCTCTGTGGATCATGCAATGTGTCCAGACGCATTGTGGCGATTTTTGTTTCACAAGTGCTTGAATACTTTGAAATCTTCTGGACCGAGCACCATCATTGCATATTCCGACGCAATGTTTTCATTCTATGTTTGCCTCTTCCATAAAATCATTTAAGATAGCAGATAATGCGAGTGCTGTTGCTTTGAGTTCTATTGGTTTGCAGAAAAGTAATTCTTCTACTACTGACAAATCATCACAAAATCTAACATAGGCAATGAAATGAGCATCTTTATTACTATCTGTTGCCTCATCGAGTTGCATTGAAACCAATTTGTCACGTAACTTCGACAAAAGCTGACACTTTACATCTTCAACTATATCAGTAATTCGACGGGAAACAGTATCATTTGAAAGAGGTACAGACTGCAATTGTTTTGCAAAATTATCTCCAAACATAATTTCTACATTCACAATTGCGGATGGCAAAATAAGCTCTTTACCAATGCAAAATAAGCTCTTCACCAGAGGCTTTTTACATCTGGCTATTTTATATGAAACTTTGTAAGAAGCAATTAAAACTTTTTCATTCCCAGACAAAAAATTTTAAAACAATGATTTTTGCTCTTCATATGATTTTAATTTTAATTCGAAGAATTCTCTGGGTTTGTTTACGTACTCACTACGAAGAGTTTTCAAATGTTGTTTAAGTTTATTAGATTTCATGCTGTCTGCCGCCAACATTTTTGAGCAAATGATACACAGGGGCCTTTCTTCTTCATTTACTTCAGTACTATTGAACCCAAAATTTAAGTATTCTTGATTTTATTTTCAGAACCACGCTCGTCTGTGTACTTGGTGATGCTCGTCTATCGTCTAATGCTCGCTTACGCCCGCTTAAAAATTTATCCATGATTCTGCATAAGTCTGCTGCCGTGAATATTTAATACGGTGAATTGCAATTACACGAAAACTTATATAATATACACATTCAGAATAGATTCAATAGCGATAGAAGGATCGACTCGAATGAGATTGTCTGGAATTGAAATTGACGTCATCGAACCTTCTTCTCCTCCCTATGAGAAAACATTTGTTCACATCTGCGCATGCTCCTAACTTAACTTTTAAGCTGACCAGACAAATTCCAGACAAATCGAAACTTCTCGCGAAACCGTGAGAATGCCCGGCATGGCGGGACGCAAGAGCAATAAAAAGGCATAGGATTCTTGTTTTTTTCAATGCTGAGGATCGGTGTTGCAAAATGTCAATAAATTTCCGTATTCTTGGTAATTTGTAAAGTTTAAAATTAAGGTTGTAGTGTAGGTTTAGCGTCAAAATACTCAAAATACATTATTATTGTATACATTTTATTGTATGAGGTGGGGAGTTGGGGGGGGTGCAATGAAAATTATGATTGAAAATTGGGCGTGAATACTAAAATGTCGAGAAACACTGCTCTAATGTATTCTGTAGAATTTTATCAACTAAAGTTGAAAAAATCATGAGCTGATGTTTTATGATGAAAAAATTCTTGAAGTATTAAAATTGTACTAATTTTAACTGCCTCTTGTACGAAGTATACAATAAAAAAAGTATCGAAATATAAAAAAAATCGTTCTCAAGATTGTGATGAAATTCTATTTTTAATATTTTCCTGAATGATTTCCATTCCATTCTTTTGGAAATATTCCTGCCTGTGAACACGATGATTTAAAAAGAGTTAAATTTGATGAATGAAATTTGATACATAATCTTTATACCAAATTTATAGATTAATCTTAAAATTAAATAAAATCTACTTATATGAAATTTGTCTCTGTCTGTCATAGTGAATAGGAAGTTTAGTATTGTCGTAGAATTCATTTCTAGAATACTCGTTACTGTAGGTCCAACAGTATGACCTGCGAAGAGTCAATAAGTACTCATCTAGAAATAGTCGCATTCTCTTTTATTCATCATGACTTATTTCCGAAATTAGCACTTATGTTCAATTATTATAAGACGAAAACTATTCAATATTTTCTTTAAAATTCCTTATTATTGTAATCGTTATTCTAGATCCAGTGGTATGGATAGTTAGAAAGCATTCACCTACTATCATTCGCATTCCTTTTTATTACTAGGACAGACACAAATACAGAAAGAAGGAAAATGGAAAAGAAAAAGCGCAAGAAAAAAAATGACCATTGTTTTGGGCACGAGTATATGTTTGATTTTTTCATCTACTTCAGAAACTCATTCCTCTTATGGGTGTTTACCAGTGCAGCTATCTCATTCATGAGCCACTCTATTTATTCTGTTTAAACTGAGAAAGATGTCTCAGAACTACGCCGTCCCCATCCAATGGATCCCATCACACATAAACATTCTCCTTCGTCCTTTTTCTCATCTTCATTTTGACGAATTAAATTCATCCTAATCAATGCACAAAAGCGTGGAGATATATCTATATATATAATATAATCAATTGAAAAACAATATACTGGGACTGATTTGAGATATGCCAAATCTTTTGAGAATAAACAACAATAATAGCACGTTAGTCCACTTAGGCGGTAAAACTAGGACTGTGTGTGTGTGTGTGTTTCTGTAATATAGGATTTAGAATTATTCTGATGTCTATAATTCATTGAATGATACATACACATCAATGAATTATAGACATTAGCAACAATTATAAACACTAAGGCCGACTTCCTGGCTTGAGGATATCGCGTCATGCCTGTGATCTGGACGTCCAGGGTTCGAGTCCTGGTTCGGGCATGGTTGTTCTTTCCTTGTGTTTTATCTGTGAGATGTATGAATTACCCTCCCCCCTTTGAAAAGGGATTGCGCAAGCTAATGTGCGTGCCATCTTCATTTGAGCTAGAAGTCAGACTTCTGCCTTCGGGTGTTCAGGGATCTTTACGCTCAAAAGCTTCCCCTTTCCGTATTGGCAGACATCATCATAGATACTAATTATTACTCTCATGATATACTTTTTACCATATTTCAGCTTTTATGAATGCCCTTTTGGATAAACAATGATGCTTGAATAAAATATTTTCTGAATGCAAAGATTTAAATAATTCTGTATTGCAGGATTTTTTTTTTATAATTCACCAAATAAAGAAACATATACTATTATATCAAACTATAGCTTGATGAATTTCCAGTCTACATGTTTTAATTTTTGACAACTGACAGCTGACTAAAAGGTAGAAAAGGGAAAATAAACACGTACAAAATTGGATACGAGATCAAGAACTCTTAAACTTGGCCTCTAGGAGACTTAGGTCACAGTTTCCAGGCATAAAAATCTTTCTTTATAACTTTGAAAACAACTGAAAGTCACTATATTTTTATTGGAGACGAAGCAACAACCAACATTTTTTATGACCTTCATTTGAAGCTTTTTCCCTCTGGATTCAGTTTTGGGAAGATTTTTCTTAACTAACCGTGACAACTTTCGTTGTTTTGATATTTATTTAAAGTAAATATTTGTTCACAATTTTACTTCAAGAAAATATGGAAAATCGTGAATTCAGGAATGAAACGGTGGGTTTCAAATTTCAGACCAGATACTGTATATTTGAATATATTTTGAATTTTCAAATTTTATATTTGAAATTTGAGATTTCAGATTGTGTATTTGAAATTTTAGATTGCATATTTGAAAAGGATATACGAATTGAAAAGTTAAATGAGTAATACACTGATGGAAAAAAATCCCAACACCAAGAAAAAATTATTGTACAGTAATAAAATTTTAGGAATACATTTGTCTAAGTAACATATTTAATTGATTAAAGTTTCAAGAGTATAGGTAGAGCCATTGGCGAGAAGAGCCATTTCAAATGTGAAATGTTGGTACATTAGTAACCGGTGTAACCGCCAGAATTTTGAATGCAAGCATGCAAACGTGCATGCATTGTGTCGTACAGGTGTCAGATATCAGTTTGTGGGATGCAGTTCCATGCCTGTGGCACTTGGGCGGTCAATGCAGGGGCGGTTAATGCTGGTTGTGGATGACGCTGGAGTTGTCGTCCAATGATGTCCCATACGTGCTCGATTGGAGAAAGATCTGGTGATCTAGCAGGCCAAAGCAACATGTCGTCACTCTGTAGAGCATGTTGGGTCACAACAGCGGTATGAGGGCGAGTGTTATCCAGTTGGAAAACACCCCCTTGAATGCTGTTCATGAATGGTAGCACAACAGGTTGTATCACTAGACTGACATACAAATTTGCAGTCAGGGTGCGTGGGATAACCACGAGAGTGTTCCTGATGTTATACGAAATTGCTCCCCAAACCATAACTCCAGGAGTAGGCCCTGTGTGTCTAGGCCGCAGACAAGTCACTAGCAGTCGTTCACCTGGCCTTCTTCTGACCAACAAACGACTATCACTGCGACCAAGACAGAACCGGCTTTCATCAGAAAACACAACAGATCTCCACTCCGTCCTCCAATGAGCTCTAGCTTGACACCACTCACGTCACAAACGGCAGTGATTTGGAGTCAGTGGAATGCACTGCACAGGGCGTCTGTCTTTGAAGTAACCGATTTGTAACAGTTCGTTGTGTCACTGTGGTGCCAACTGCAACTCGAATTTCAGCTGCAGACGCAGTACGATTAGCCACAGCCATAAGCCGAATACGAAAGTCTTCCCTCTCAGTAGTACCACGAGGCCGCCCGGAACCTGGTCTTCTTGAGGCAGTATCTTCCCTTGACCACTGCCGCCAATACTCATGCACAGTGGATACATTCCTGCCAAGTCTTTCAGCGATATCACGGAAAGAAAACCCACCTTTTCGTAGCCCTACAACACGACCTCGTTCAAACTGAGTCAGCCGTTGATAATAGCTTCTTCGTATTCTCAGAGGCATCCTTGACTAACATTAACCCACTACGTCAAATCTCAACTGTAAATAACGATCACAAACCTTACAGCGCTTATTTAAAGCAAACCTCATTTGCATGTTCATAGTGTCTCTACTAGCGCCACACTTACGCGCGTAGCTCGAAATTTGAATCGACGTCCTCTTTCAAATGTATAAACATGCCTACCAAATTTCGTTTATCAAGCACAGCTCCTTCCTAGTGTTGGGATTTTTTTCCATCAGTGTATATAAGATCATTATTTTTCTTTAAATAATTAATGAGAATATTTTCGAAGGAATGCTACAAGAACGCATTTATTTCGAAAGCTTTTAATGTTGGGAAGGTTTTAATGTCAACAATTTTTTATTTTGGGGTATCTTAAAGCATTTAATTCGTCCGCACGAAGTAATATTGACACATAAGAAAGGAACCATGATAGGTAATATATCAATCAAAAAAAATTTGTAATGTTCAAAATACCTTTTTCTATACAGAAAAAGGTATTGTGAATATCCAGAAATTTTTTTTGGAAAAAAGTGACACAAATATGAAATTTCCTTTTTAATATTTCATCTCAATATTATGCATGCGAATAAAACAGCATTTTTTAAAGAAAACGGATTGTAAATGCATTCAGAGGAATATGTTTTTAAAACTTTTGAACAAAACGATATTTTTTTGGATTTCAATACCTATGAAATAATCTGGGCATTTTATTTTGTGAAGAAACTTTATAAATTTATAATAAATATATCTATTATTCCATAAAATCAAATTTGGTATTCATTTTAAATTTAATTATTTTAATTAGTTCAAAATTCAGAATTAACTCAGATTCAGAAAGACACAAAAACCGAACGAAAATCAGCAACATATGAATGAAAATAATTTAGAAAAATAATTCTTAAGATTAATTACACGATAAATTCAGTTTTGATCCAAAGATAATTTTTAAGTGATTGTTATGAAAGATAAAGTGAAGAAAATAAAAAATTCTTGTACTATTTAAATTTTTAAAAATAGTTTTTAAATAATATGTTTAATTTTAAAGCATGTTTATATATATTTGATATGTATAAAAAAGTATAAATTCTTATCTATATTTGATAGATAAAAATTTATGTATATTTGATATATAAAAATTTATATATATAAAAAAGGTATATTTGATATTTTTATGTTTTCAAGATATGTGGACACAAAATTATCATTAATTAATAAGTTGAATTATGTTTAGTTTTTATTTAGCTATTAAAAAATTCAGATTTGACAAAAATTCATACTAAGCAACTCTAAATTAATAAGTTGAAAAAATTGCTTAATAGAATCTCATGTTTCATTAGAATCCATTACTCTGTATAATTATAAACTATAAGCAGAAGAAAACATAATTTAAGGGTGCACTGTTATAATGGTAATTTACGTTACAGCAAGTCTATAATAAAGCTTACAACTGCACTATCTTCTTTGCTTCCTTTTGATGAATTTCTATTAACTATTTACTTTATATAGCTCTGCTAAATTTCCTTCGGTCTAAATAAAATTTGTATAATAATTTTGTTAAGTTTTTTTGATATTTTATTAAAATGTACTACTTATATGCTGAATCTCACTCTATAATGAATATTTTCCTTTTAAATACGCACTGCATTTCTATTTAAATTTCAAAATCCTAGTTATCTCTGAAGAATCTTACAACAAGAATTTCTGAAGGGAAAATAAAACGTCTGTTAAGATTAATTTCCTGAAACTGAAAGGAGTATTCCCAATAATACATGCACAATTTGTATAGTCTTGCGTAGTTTGTATATAGATATGGGGTACATGAAAACTCAATAAATATGACACATTCTATTTATTTCTGTAATGAAATAAATATTGAGCATTTTTATTTGAAATTTTAATTAAAAATTGTTGCGATTTTAAAATATTAGGTTACATATAATTTTTTGTAACTCGATTAGTATACCGAAAGAAAAAAAAAACTTCAATAAATTAATAATTGTAAGTATTATTCTGCATTTTCTACTTTAAATTGTTTTATCATAACTTTATTAAAACAAATTATCATAAATTAAAAAGAATACTTATTAAAGTCTTACTAAATATACTTGATTGTTAATACAATCATGCTCATTAATTTTTTTTGAAATTCCGATTGACAGAACAAATTAAATAATTAAATACTAAAAAGAATTTATTATAGGATAAACATTAATTTTATAACAAATATTTAAGAATAAGTATCTTTTACAAACAATTTTTTCTTTCAAAAATACAGTATTTACAATGTCAATCACTATTTTTTTGCATTTGAATTCGTCTTTGCTCACCAATTTCGAAAGCATTAATTAAAAATAAAAATTAGTTAAAGCAATAAGTGTCAAAGAAAGATGGCGGAAAGTCGCTTAGTTGGCTTCTCTTCGTATCGCCAAAGGAAAGGAAAGGAAAGTCATCAGTGTCAAAAAGTAGGATTATCTGTTGAGATAAGCAATGTAATGAAGTGATATTATAATTTGCTGTGACGAGTGTTTTTATTTCTTCTAATAATAAAGAAAAATATGTTTACTATTATATAAACTATATATACTATTACTACTGTACACTAAAACTATTTACTATGTATACAAACCATTACTTTTGGATTAGAGTTCCGAATTGGACATAAATGAAACTTCGGCAAACTTGAACCATATTTTATACCTAAAGTAATTTCCTTGCGTTTTCCGTTTTTCCGTTATCGCGTTTACATTCTTGCAGGAATGGAGACTTATAAACAGGCAACCCTTTAATCCTTTGGTCCCCAATGGGACATATGTGTACCACTTATCTTTTTAAATCATCAAATGGGATAAGTACTTTATTGAAGTGCATTTTCTGATGAATTTCTGGGATTACATTCATATGTTAGAGTGACCTTAAACTAAATCTTTGTAATTAAGAAATTAGAACGTAAACTGTATGCGCCGTGAGTAAAGTTGCATTCAGCAAAAACTTATTTGCAATATATTATACATAGAAATGTCATGAAAATTGTTGGTTATGTAATAATAAGAGTTTTAAATAAATAAAAAATTGTTTTAAAACATTATAAAAATAAGAAACTCAACTTTTTACTATATTTTTTACTGTCGCCTCAACTCTAATGTGTTCAACTTAAAAAGACCACTAGAGCATTTTTGACTCACCTCAAAAATTACACCTATAGCTATTTTTTTTTATTTTAGCAGAATATAACTATTTATATTTTATTTGACTCATTAGATTCCAAAATTATCTTAATTTTGGAAAAGAAAAAGGTATTTAAAGGGCTAGTATTTTCTGCTACAAATATGATACATATCTGCGTCATAAATGCTAAATTCAAATATCAAATGCTGTAAATCTAGCCCTTGTGGTTATTACGTATACTAGAGAGTCAAATAGACAGATTTTCACTGAATAAAGTTCTTTCCAAATTTGATAGACATCTGTAAATTTGGCGTAAAGATCAGGTATCAAATCTCATCTCTATAGAGCTCTGTTTTTTTGTTATATCCACAGATTGACTATGAGGCCACAGTTCATTGATTGTAAGGTCACAGCATCGGAACCGGAGAGTTTCAGATTCTGAATCGATTTTACCAGAGAACCGTCGGGTTTGGTGCGCGCTATATACGTGGGACCAAACACTTTCCTTTTCGTGTGGTGCGGAAGTTTGGAGAGGGGTGGTGCTTACTCAGGTGTCGTCATAGTCATCTGACTGCGACCCTAAATTACAAGATCCGTCATTAAATTAGTCCTAGTGTTGTTTTAAAACGAGAAATAAAAATAACTAAACATATGAGTGAATAATTAAAAAAAAATGTTACCTAGTGTTTTAAAAATCTATGACATGATTTGGATATTTTACACCTAAACAACACATTGTTAGTGTCGATGAATTTAAATCAGCCCACTCATTCATTCATTCATCGAGTGAAACAAAACTTTCTTGACCTGAAATATACGAATCGATTGGGAAAGTGCCACCTTGAGTAATTGATGAATGATGACTTGGAAAATGGTTGACATATCACCGGACTCATTAACGGAATAAATAATGATAAGGAAGAGGAAATGCAATTAATAATCCGTACAAAGTAATGAATCGGTTTATGTTATGCCATTCGACACGGGTGTCATGTCGATTTTTATTACGCTACTCTTATGTAGTGTGGTAAATCTCTTAATAAGCCTTTTGCACAGAAATCTGTATCTATATTATTTAAAAATAAACTGTTTCTGTAATTTTATGAGATTCAAATAAGACACTTTTCATGTAACTTATTGGTTGGCTTTTTGGATTTTACTGCGCAAGAGTCAAATTTGTTTAAAATACGCCAAGCAAATGGTTAAAATAGTTTTGATAGCACTTAAAAAGCCAGATAAAAGACAAATTCATTATTTCATTAACACATATAATTTATTGTATCATTCTTTTATAAAGTTGATTCATTTCTTATATACGTACCATATTTACTCCTTCGTTGTTGGTGTAACTTATGGTACTCATCGTAGACAAGTCTGATGACGAAGTTGGCGATTTTAAGCCGAATTTGTGCAGTAGCTTCTGAAGATAAAGACCTTTGGGCATCTGTGGGCAGAAGTCTAACTTCTAGCTCATATGAAGATGGCACTCACGCACTCGCTTGCACATCTCCTCTTTATAAGGGAGCTGTTTCACACACCTCACAAATAAGACACAGGGGAAAGAACAACCATGTCCAAACCAGGACTCCAATCCAGAACGCCCAGATCACGGGGAAGATGCGGTATCCCTAGGCTAGGACAATGGCTTACTTCTTCTAATGCGTAATATAGAGATTGATTGTAATCCTCAAAAAAATTCGAATTCGAAATTTCCATGTTTGAAACCTCTATGAATTTGAAAAGTACAATTCTAGAAAATATCCATCTATCTGTTTATGACAAAGATAATTTAGAAACACTTTGAGCGAGATGGATGAAATTTGGTGTACGGTCATTTTTGTCAAATTTGTAGGTTTCTGTCAACTTTTGAGATCCGATCAGAAACCGCCGATTGTTTGAATTTAAATAAACTCGATAACTACAAAATGAAGAGGATTTGATAAATAAAACTCAGCACACAGGTTTAATATATATATATAGTGTAGACACTTAACAATTTTTTAGTAAATTAGTAATTTACTTTCCAAATTTTTAATCTATTTGTGTGTGGTGAGAAATATAGAAACATTTTGTAGCTGGATAGTTAAAATTTGGTATACTTTTTTATATTTCTATCTATTAACAGAGAAATTTTGTATTTGCAAACTTCTATCCATTTTTGAGCAAAATCTACTCAGAAGAAATTCGCCTGTCCGGTTGTTCGAATGAAATTAGCTCAATAATTAAATAAAATTCGATACACAGATTTATCATCTACAGTGAAGATATTTATCAAATTTTGTGCACAATCTAATAACAGATTGAGCATTTGTCGGTCTGTGTTTTCAGAAACATGTAAACGTGATAACTTGAAAACGCAAGAACTTGGATATATCACATTTAATTTGGGAATTTTCGTCTACAAATGTAATTTTGTGTCAAATTTTTGTTTTCATTAATTGGTAAAAGGTATCTAAAACACAAAATTAATTTTTGTATACTTTCAACCTTATACGAGGGATTAATTGCCAAGAATGGCGCAATAAATTCAGTAAAAATGTTAAATTAATGCCAAAGCTAATATTTCCTAATTATTGCATACCTATGTCATTATCTAGAATTACAAATTCAATAGAAAATTGAGAGAAAGTTTTATTGCAATCAGTCCCGCTGGCTTATGTCCTGGTATAAGAAGTGAAAATGATGTAATCAAATATTTGAATTCGGAATGTTAATTAATTTTCATATTTCAAACTTCCATGTATTCGAAAATTATATATTTGAAATTATGACTGTGAATGAAATAATTAAAAAATACTTTGAACTAAGTAAGAATCATTTATTTCCGTACTGCAAGGTGCTGATCAACTGTATAATTATCTCCTAAAGAATTTTAGAAGGCAAGTTTGTGAGCTGCACATTGAAGGCGAATTATATCAGACACTTTAAGTGCTGTATGTTGTGTTGTTCGTATCGCCTCTTCAATAATGTTAAAATTGTATAAATATATTATTTTCGGCCATGATATTCGAAAATGACAAAGTTTAATGTTTAATAAGCTAGTGAAGCTAACTAGATTCCCTCTCCCTTTGCTAGGTAAACAGTAGGATGTTTTTTTAAAAGTAAAAAAATAGTTCAGACTTTTAAACTTTTTCAGATGCATAAGGCATTATGTACCTGATTTATGTCATTTCTTTTTAATTATTCGAAGGAAAAAAAATTATAATCTCGATGTACTAGCGAAGTTACTGGTTTTCCAGCTTCCACTGCCATCGAAGTTATAGGATGTTTCTTAAAAATAAATTGTCCAGTGCCTTACTCAGATGCCGAAGGCATCGCATGCTCTAAATTTTTTGTTTACTCAACAGACCGACGCAGCCTGTTTACAAAAGTTAATTTCAAAATTGTTAAGATAAGCAGGGGTAGTGACTCCAAAGATTTTTTTTAAGTCCACCTTATCATGTAAAACAGTGCTTATCAGTAAAGATCCTAATTTTAATGCAGAAAGTGGTAACCGAAACTGTTTTGTAGAATTATTTTTTGTTAAAATGTGCTTTAGGTCCCCTCCTTGGCGCATTTTCAAAAAGTCGCCAACTGGCGCGTTTTTACGCGTTGTCACGCGGAGTTGAATGCTCTTAGAGACACTACGCAAAAAAAGTGCCAGTTGGCGACTTTTTCAAAATGCGCCAAGGGGGGACCTAAAGCACATTTTAACCTTATTTTCTTGGTTCAGCCATCTTTATTGGCGATTTGGCATCGTTGGCGTAGCAAAGGGCACAATGAAACGCGTCTTTACAGAATTTTTTGCTCCTCTTTTGCTGATTTTAAATATCCGATATGTCGGGAAATCATTGATTGTTTAAAAGTAGAATGAACGTGAATGGAAATATTTTTTGTCACAAGATATTGATAGTGTCAAGAACTCCACTAGTGGCTTTTGTAGTTTCCCACTGCAAAGGAATCAGGACTATCGCTCAAACTGTGCATTTTTGAGGATATAGCAATTCTACCAGGTAACGATTAAAAATTTGAAAATTATACTTTTTAGTTCTCAAGTAAAATTAGAGATTGGGCCATCCATAAATGTGATGATTATGTATTTAAATTTTCTAGTGACATTACAAATTATTTAATTTTTAATTGTGTCAGTTTTAGCGCACTTTTTTCCTTATCAACCTTCTTGCCGTTTGGCGACTTGGCATCCTCTAAATATGAAAATGCAAAATTTGATTCCTTCAAATTTGATTCGGTTTAGGCTTTCATTGAAATGTTAATTTTTTCTCATGCTTCGTATTAAAGAAAATAAAAATTCTTGAAATAGCATAGTTAAAAAAATTGTGCAGCAAATTGGATGAATGAATTCAGAAAACTGATTAAAAAACACCATTACGAATCGGAGGAATTCGGATATTTTTATTCAAATGAAATAATTTTATTTCAATATTTCCTATATAATAATAAACTAAGAAATACTCATAAGGTATGCTTATTTGAACCACTAATGCGTTGCAAAACTAACGCATGACATGAGTTACTGAAAAGAACCAAAACATTCAGTTGTAAATAGTTTAAAAGCAGCTTGACCAAACCCTGACTAAAAATTATTAATAGTCAAGATAAAAGTTAATATACTATATTCGCACCCATTAGCGGAAGATAGTAACTAAGAATGTTGTCTAAACCTATAATACTGTTTTCTGTGAGCAGCAATAACATCGAAGACTAAGATAATGTTGGGGGTGGAGGGCGGGACTTGATGTAAGGTGATGTACATGTAAAGGTTTTCAGGTATCAACCAAAATAATCTATGAAATACAACAAACTACTTTTCTTCTTCTATGCTGACCTCTATGAATTCCATCATTTCTGCTACCAAAGCTTCATTTTCCTTCCGAATTTTTGCTTCCTCATTTTCAAAATTCTGCTGTATATCTTTTTCACGCGCCTCGCTAACATCTTTCAATTTCGGCACTTGAAGTTCGAGATTTTGTTGAACAGTCTCCAGCTCGGACAACTTCGATAGAAGCTTTGTCACTTCCTCCGAGAGGCGAGTCACTTCTTTGCTAGACATCAGTTTCTTTTTAATTCCGTACGCCAAAGCGCTTTCGTAACAGCTTCTGGCAGCTGAAAGTGACAGTTTCGCTTCCAGCTGAATCATCCTTAGGAGTCGTCCCCGTTCAGGACAGGCAACTACTTCCTGTCGAATCAGCTCCTCAAAACATTGAGTGTAAAGTTCACTTCTTATAGGACAAATGCCGATTTCTCGAGCTCCTTTGCGAAGCAGTTCTGCATCCAGCTGCTCTTGGAGGCGCAACAAGTCGCTGGGAGTGCCAGGGGTTCGGCTGACGCACTGATACCAAAACTGACCATCTTCTTCAACAGCTCGTGGTGGCAATAGAACATCCAACATTTCTATGCTACCCATTGTTATTTGTTCATCTGCGTTCACTGGCACAATTTTCGTTGCTTTTTGTCTCTTCGCTTCAATATTTGCTTTAGTAGAATGATGGGTAGCTTTCTGAGGACTACCATACTGAACTAATGATGTCGGAAACATTTTAAAGAGTTTTTAGCTTGTATAGACACTTATTTCTTTACTTGATAGATTTTCAAATATTTCTTATTGAAATGATAGAAATACTTTTGGTTACACCTATTGTCAAAGAAAACGCCTAACTGATCTTAATAGTATTGAAACATCATCATAACACTTACATCATAAAATGATATAATATTTAAGCAAGTAGTTTTCATAGTATGGCTTTTTAAATAAATATGGCTTTCTAGTTATAGCTTCATGTACGCTGTAGTAGTTAGATAATTAAACTACATCAAATAATGCTTTTTCAACAAAGAATCGGAATATTACGTTAAAATTCAATCTGAGAAACAACTGAAAATATATTGCCACACCAAAATGCGAAATTTAATTTCTTGTAAAATCAGTCATGGTTAAAGTAAAATGTTTTAAAATATAAGCAATTCAAATGAAGCTTTATGCAAGGAGGCCAGTAAGCAGCGCATGCACAGAATTGGAGTGATTTCATTAGACATATTCTAGTGTTTCATACTTGACTATAAACTGCCGTTTTGGCGTTCTTGGATTTCTCTTTTTTTTCACTGCGTATCGTATTAAAATGATGGATATGCAAAGAAACGTAATTTTTTTTTAAAACAAAAGGTCAGTATGCTTAAATTTGGAAAACTATTGAAAAAAAAAATGACAATTAAAATGAAGGGAAGAAACACCTTCGCATCAGAAAGAAAAAATAGCAAAAAATGTCGGAATAGATCTATGATAAATTAGCCATTTTTTTTCATGCCAAAAAACCCTACCAAATTCCAAAAACGCATACACAGTTTGAAAAAAATGCAATACAGCGGCATGTTGTTATCCCGTCTGGATTACTACTTGCCATCGACCGAACAGCATTATTTAGCCTTGCGACGCATACGCTACTTACTGGTAGAGTGTAAATTATCCACTAATTACATTTACTTCTTGTGATATGACGGAATTTTTAGAG
This sequence comes from Argiope trifasciata, assembly GCA_026543055.1. Taxonomy (NCBI): domain Eukaryota; kingdom Metazoa; phylum Arthropoda; class Arachnida; order Araneae; family Araneidae; genus Argiope; species Argiope trifasciata. The sequence goes on from JAPMOQ010038404.1 coordinate 329,353, forward strand.
CATTAGCTTTGAGTTGTTAGAAATTTTGGTAACAATAATATAAATAAATTGTTGAAACTAAATTGAAGATTGTTTTTATTGGATTTTACTAAATACAAAACAGGCTTTGCCAATGATTCTTTGAAAGAATAAACTCGTGATTTGATTTATTTTCTGTAGAAATGATTCAAAGTCCTGAAAAATATAATTTTATTTATCATCTAACGAACAGAGAAGCATTTGTCATACGTTAATTTCTTCATCATGTTTAGTAAAGAAATGAACCATTAAATTAATTTAACACTATTTATTTTAATGCACGTAAGGAAACTCTAATGCAATGATTTAATTCAAATTTAATTGAGTATTCTGTAAAGAATTTGTAATGTAACTGTTTGACTCCATATTACTTCCTTTAAATACAGAGGATGCTATATTATATTTATTAATTTGTCCACAAAATATATCTGATACTGTAACATTTCAGTCAACACTTTAAAAGAACTTAATTATAATTATTAAAAGACTCAAGTACATATATATAAAATGCTAACGTGCGTGATACAGAAATCGCTCATATTTTTATTGCTAAATGGCAACAGTCAAATATAAACAAATAGTTATATTGTTACATATGTCTCCCTATCCGTCGTGATCATTTACTTGTAGTGGGTTATATGGTGTAAAAGATGACAATAATGAATAGTCCTTTAGTAGAGACAAACAACGACGGCGTTTATTTCCACGATGGCAGGACAGCGCAAAGACGACAAATATTTACAAAGGCGACAACTATACACAAACAACAACCATATACAGCCGAGACGAACACACAGAAGAGCACTGGGGTCGATCCTATTTTAGCCCACCTCTGACGCCAATTTAAAAACTCGCCAAATTATCAGCCATCTCGCCATCTAAAGAGAAATGCGGCAACCCTACGGAACCTCATTGGTTTATTTAAACTCCGTTAGAAAACTATTTAAGCTTATTGGTACTTTCGATTACTTTCAAATACTTTCAATTTGGCGTGATTTTGAAAAATTGGCGAGATTTTGAAAAAGTCGCCAGAGGTGGGCTAAAATAGGATTTTACCGAGCACTGCAGCACTCAATAGAAGATAGTAGCCTACACATAGAAATTCAGTAGTAGCAACGTTTACAGCACACAAAGAGACCAAACAGGATTCAGCAGGAGAGGGAATCTTTGTAGATTCTGTCTATGCTCACGTAAGTCTCTCCAAACAACTGCACTACTCCTCTGTCTCCTCTTGCTTTCGCTGCCGAATCACTACTTAGATCAAAAGGCGACGTCACCAGAATACGGCACTCAGAAATTCAGCACTCCGTCGTTGCTTCGGTATTCTATAGGCAACTTCTCCGTTCAGGACTCCTTTTTCGCTACGACGACTTATCCTTCTCAATTTAGGACTCCTTGCCTGGACTCTACAATTGATGAATAAGTGCACGTCGACCACTCGCCAGGACTACCTCTATTATCGGCGACTCCGTTGGTGACACTACTCCTCAGCTCAGGACTACCAATTCATGACCGCTCAGTTCAGGTCTACTCGATGATCACCGCTCCAGCTTCAGATTGCCGGCCTTTTATAGCTCCCTGGAGGAGGGCTAAAAGCTTCTGGACCAATCAATAGCATTTTGGACAGGTCTCGGTTCCTAACAACGTATCGGAAAAATTATGGATATTTCGGGTATGGCGGTGGTGTTGGCTGGAATTGTGCCAGTGTGTAGATTGAATTTCGCCAATAATCGAGTCTGCGATTTTTGGGTTTGAAGTCCAGTAACTTATCCATTCGATGAAAGTGACCGCTCGTGTCTAGTGGCTGTTATTGGTTTATTAAGATATCACCACATTGGGTATTACCCATTTTGTCGCCGAAATCGCTAAATTCTTCACCAAATAGTCTTTCATTTTTGTCGCTAAGCTGTGGGCTCTCTGATGATACCAGGGCACGGCTCAGTACAGATTACTATAAATCCTTTCTTGGGAATGATATTATTTGTGCGGGAAAGAAAAATTACAGGTGTGTAACAATAGGAATGTTTCAGATTGCTTCATTTGAATTTTTATAAATGTACTTATTTTACTACTTCACTATTTAACGGAACTTAAAAATATTCTTTTAGAACATTTTGGAAAGTCTCCTCACATCATCTGAAACCCCATTTTATCAAAGGAAATAAACTGTAAAAGAAATCAATGAATAGTATCAATACACAGTTTAACTGAGCTCGAAAAAAGATATTACTGTCATCAAATAAGTAATTGTTCTGACTAAAGTATGGTAATTGATAACCTTATATTCCAAAACTATCTCATAAAAAATAGTTTTAATTTTAGCCATTAAATAATTCAATTTTAGCCATTGTATATTAATTTTGTACAGCCACTTTTTCTTTATTTTCAATAAATTTGTAACTATAAAATATAATACAGTAACGATATTTCTTATGTTTACATTTAAGCACATTTTCCACAAATTCAGTTGATACTTTTGCTAATAATAAAATTAAGATTGGAAATTGCATTTTCGGGGGTATAATTCACTAATAAGATTCCACTATTATTTCTGAGTATATATTGTTTAGTTCCCATTTACAATTGTTCATTGCAAATTAATCATTAATATTTCAGTTATATCAAAATGAATTTTTTAAAATACATAATATATTAGTGTAGCAGCTTAAAAAAAGTCAGTAATCTAGGAAAACTCAAAACAATGATACAATGATTACGAAATTTTTTAAGATGCCGCATTTTGTAAGCAATAACTTCCCAATAAAGTCCATTAAGTCGTTTGTTTTCGACGCGCTAATAGCACACGTCCCTTGTGCAGAGATTTTTATACATAATCAAATATAAATATCTGCAAATTTTGCCCCGATCATTGACAAGTGGACGACAGATATGAGCTGCGCTGGTTTGGAATTTGACCTTTCTGAAATGCTTGGAGAAATTGGATACCACTGCAAAATTCAAATTACATACAACAAATGAATAGAGAAGTCTATTGTCGAGTAACTCGGAATCTGATTCTGAAAACATTGAGGACTTAGAAGACATCGATCTGCGGCATTTTATTTGGAGTGCACAAAATTTGATTCCAAGTTTTTGATTTTGATGAGCATCACGCCGATAGTCTAGAGCACAACTCATTTCTGGGCGCTCTGCTACGAAAGGGTTAAATAGAACGATTTCTTTTTATAACGAAAGTTAGAATACGATGTGTGTAACACAAGACTAGTTACATATTCGATGAACTGAGAACAGACATTGAAATTCAGTACTTTTAACTATCAAGTAATTAGCATGTTGATGTTTGTAGTTCCATCGATTTTTGTTATAAGCATGTGCGCAGCAAAAACGCCAAAATTTCATTTTACCTTTTACAACTTAGCAACAATTTTACTTTGTTTGTGATCCAGTTTTGATATGTATTATGTCTATAAATTTTTAGGATTATCTAATCGAATACTGAGATTGGAATAACTATCATTTATGTCACAAAATAGGAGTTGAATTTTACCTTTTGACAAATTAATAAGAAAAAATTCTATTAGAATGAACAGTAAAAGTTAGTAGCACTTAACATTTTTTGTATGCAAAGAATGCAGTCTACCTGCGTCAGATGAATACGTATATCATATCAGTACCATAAAAGAGAATAAATTCTGCTTTTGAAATTGGCAACACGGAAGTAACTTATCAGATGCAGAAATAATGTTTTATGCTCAGTCAAATACATTTATTGCAATCACAGTTACAGTTTAAATTTACGACCGCTTAGATTAGATAAAGATTAAACCTAAGAACAACTGCCATAGAGCGCACAAATTTTTTAAAGCGATCTAGCAGCTGATAATTTCTAGATGACCTAAATAAGCGAGGAAAAGGCTTCGCAGGTGAAAGTTACAGATTCGGTAATCAACTTTCATTTTGGGATTTATAAATAGTTTTTACTTCGATCCAAATTCTTTGTATTTCATTATCGTCTGCATCGTTCTTCGTAAAATTAGATGACACAGAACGAAATGGAATAATGAAAACCAACAATTGAGAGAACTCACTCAACAAACAAGCCTTTATCAGATTATGATTTAGAGAATACCTGAACGTTTTGAGGCATAGTTTTTTTGTGTGATGATGGAAGATGAATTCACTTAAGTAAATCCCATTTCATAAATTTTTACGCCTTGTTTCAATTTTTTTTGAAAAAAAAAAAGTATGAATATCCTCTGACCTGCTTTTGGGCAGTACAATAAGCTTTCGTAAGAGTGAAGATAAAACTTTTTAAAAGGTAAGAGGATTTAATGCTTTAAATAAAATGAAAAAAAAAAGGAAAAGACAGGAACAGCTTATGATTTCATTATTTCTGGTCATTTTACTTTCATTTATGCATGCAATGAAGAAAAATTTTTTGTATTGCAACAGCAATACAAAAATGCATTTTTGTATTGATTGAGGAACCTTAAATTATATACTCTAATCACAAGAAGTATCATACAGACTCTTTCATAGTTTTACAGTGGAATGAAAATCCTTATGATCCGTGCTTTGGAAGCAATGTTTTGGTTTCCATGAGTTGAATCCTTAAGATCCATGTTTTTGATTTCATTTCTCTAATGATCACATTTCACACCAAACACGATGATAATACATTTACGAGAGCACACATTAACAGAACGGCGTCTCATATTATTACAATCGCAATGCACCATGGGATGCGAACTTAATCAGACATCACCATCTTTATCCAAAAGAGAAGATATAATAATGCAATTGCTACAGTTTGATTTTTTTTTTCGCACTCTTTCTTTGTTTTAAAGCAAAAATGTTGGAAAAATATCTTGATTTAAAAAGAAATCAGTAACAACTATTAATTTTTATTAGATTACTTTTCAGGAATCAATCAATATCACCTCTTACCCTAATTAATCTTGCAAATCATATTATCTTCGCTGTCAATTTTTTTTACATTGAAAACCATCTCCTTCCCCACCAAAAAAATTTATACTTATTCAAGATTTAAAAGCTCAGATTGAGACTGCTGTTGAAAAATACAATAATAAAATTATCTTTAATTTTTTTGGAATTTCGTCGTAACAAATTTTTTAAAATTTGCAGTTTTTACAGTTTTTTTTCATGACAAAATTAGATATATTTGAATTTTATTCTCCCACGTTTTTTAGGCTTGGTTTGCTATGTTTAAGATCAAATAATTTCAATGGTTGTAGTAATAATATTGATCAAATCATTTTATCATTCATCATATCATCATCATCATTCTCTTTTGATGAAACGGTATTGATGGCCTTTGACTAGTGCAACTCAAATTTTAATTTTAATTGTATGAATTTTTCAAATTTACTGTTTGAATTGACGAAATAATAATCCTTAAACTGTGGGAAGAATTATTTGGCTCCTAATAGAAACATTATGTGCAGAACAGTTCTTTCTTTTAAATGTACTGTGATTGTCTTCATATTTGTATGTTGTGCCTGTATTGTACTGGCTGTGTGTATGTTGTGTCTGTTTTGTACTGGCTGTGTGTATGTTGTGTCTGTCCGATGAACATTGTTAGTAAAAATATTCCAAAATGGCAATTTTTTAGTTTCAAATAAAAATGGACTTTTGGACATCAAATGATTGAATATTAAACACACGATTGCAGTTTTCAGTGTCAAAACTACATATTAAATGAGAAAACCCGATTGAATATTCAGATATCAAAAGACTAACAGATCTTTAAGTCTGATGGAACAAATTTGGTATCTGATTTCATCTTCTTATGTCTTATAAAAAACTGAATATCTTCCCTTATTTTGATTTAATCAAAACTTGATACAATACTACAATTTTGGGTAAGAAAACACCACTTATGAAATTCCATTTCCCGAGCTCGCTTTATTTTTTCTTTCTGTTTTCACAAACAAGGAAAACTCTTAAATAAGGTCAGTTTTATTTTATTTCAATGAAGGTAAAAAATAAATTTCAATAAAATTATGGGGCGAAAGAATTAGACGACTACAATGATTTGTGTTATATAATTGCTGTACGAGGAAATAAAAAAAAATATTTTATTTCTTAAGAAATAAAGAAAACAACGTTAATTCGGATGCCGATTATTTCATCGCCATAAATATTACTTATTTGTCGTTATTTTAAATAGTTAAGGTTTTTTGAATTGCCCTTTATTTCTGTAATTTAAACTCCTAAATTTAGTTAGGCCACATCAGCTTGGTGGTAAAGTCTTGATTTCTGAGCCAGAAAATTACAGGTTCATGACCCGATTCAACTAAAGAACCGTCGTGTAAGTGGCCTAGTGCAGTTAAATCCATCGGGGTCAACATTCTGTTGCTGTGGTGTGGAAATTTGGAGAGGGTGTGCCAGATCAGGTTTCGTCCGCGTAATCAATGACTTTGTCCGTCCCAAAATAGCACAAGTGTTGCTTTCAAGCGTAACTTTAAATATTACTAAACTAAATTTAAAATTAGTTCTACTCTATGGTTTTGATTGAAATATTCTTAAAATCCATTTCAAACAAATGTTTATTTATTATTTTAATTATAAAAAAGTACTTTTCAGCTTAATGAATTCCTCATCCGATAAAAAATTCGCTTCGAAGGAAAATCAGATTTTTTTCCTCTATATAAATGAAAAATGATGAAAGTTTATAAAATTCATCTGCTTAAAATGCCATTATGATAATTGGTGTTTTACTAATGAAATGAAATGAACATTCACATAATAATATTGGAACTAATGTATTTCATTCGTAATAAAGACTTCTAGGTGATACTGAAATATTAGGTCAACAACAGAGGCAGAATCGAGAACATTTTGAAGGGCGATGAAATGAAAAAAATTTCAAATAAAAAAATTATATACTTGAGTTAAAATTTGAAAATAAACGTTCATGCCAAGGATCAATCTGAGTGTTGACTTTTTCTGGAATCACAGAGAAATTAAATGAAAGAAAGGCATATTTTACTTTTAGCCATCCAAAATTTGCTTAATATTTGGTTCTCAGTGGATGACTTTTTTTAGGCGAAGTTTTAAGCAAAAAAAAAAAAAAAATTAATTGCAACTCCAGAATTATTGCGAATTTTAGGACGAAATTCAGCATATATTTATAACATGACATACCGTATTGAATTTTCGAAAATCTTTATTTCTGTAATGACAAAATTTCGAAATATTAGTTAGTTAAATATCTTAATAAGTTCAGTTAATCAGTTTTTGGATTTAAATGAACCTGTGTTCTTGAATTATTTCCTTCCACATAGGTTTGTGAAGATGCGATAACAAATAGAAAGTTACCATAAGGTGCCCCATTATTTTTATTGACAAATGTCCACAGTTTTAGATGCAAAAATGTAGATCTATATAAAATTTTGAATCAAATTCGCCGTTTGGCCCATTTGTATATTACAAGTACAGAATAAACATAGCAAACGGGGATAAACAAAATTTGGGTAGTTATAGTATAATTAAAATTGTAGTTATGTGTCAAATTTTGGTTCATTCCATCTAATATACATAGGATTTCTTCATTATATTATGACATTAAGAAAGTTTTCTTGCAGGACCCTCAAAATAAAAATCTGAGCATTCGTAGGTTCCGCGACTTTGGCCTATGGTCCAAACTTTTACTCTCATTGTTAGTTTTTCAAGAATGCTTCTGAAAGATTACATCAGTTGCTTTTTTAACATTTATTATTCATTTTTGTAGCAACAAATTCTGAAATTTCATGTTTTTCTCTTTTTATTAAACCTTGTTTATTTTGTAATTTCTGTAGGCTTAGATAATATTTCATTTTTAGATCTCTACTGACATTGAACAAGGTATTCTAATGGTTTCTTTCTATCTGTAATTCTTATGCAATATAACTAGCAAATCTATAAAGTGTACGTGTGTATGATATTTTCATATCCGTTAAATTGTTCTGTAATGGTTACGGGTGCGAAGTATGTGTCAATATACGACAAGCATAATACTTGTTTCAATACGAAAACAATAAACGTAATACATGTTGAGCCGGCAACAACAACAACAAAAACCCTTGTGATTTTATTTTTTTTTTTCTTCACAAAATTGGTGTCAATGGGAATGACTTATAAGGATAGGTTTGTTTAGGCAGGCAAATTAATTAGTCTATTTAATTAACATTAATAATTAACGAGTGTCTCGAAATTTTTTCATTGTGGAAATCGAGATTTTCCAACAATTCGACCAAGAAGCCTTTTAATGTATGTGCATCAAATTCTGTTACGAAATTCGCAGTAGCTCTTGAGTTTACTTAATTTTATTTGCTGAAATCAAATCTGTCCTCTGGAATCAGTATATCAACATTAATTTTGTGGAGTTGCATTAATAAATAAAAAGTTGCAATGGTATTCAGTTTTTATTAGGTTGTTCGGAAAGTAATTTCGTTTTTTCCTGACAAAGGA
>JAPMOQ010038404.1:342803-354031 GCA_026543055.1 Argiope trifasciata
GATACACATCTGAGTCGCAGACACGATTAGTGCACGGGTGGTCCTTTATCTGGACTCGCTCTAAAAGGCCAGATGCCCGTTCTAAGGAGGGTTCTCCACCTGTCCATCTGTAAGCAATTACACTGCCATAAAACATCGCCATTGAGGAGACCAGTCTGGAAATGGCAATTATGGAGCGTGAGAAAAAGAAACCACAATGGTCAGGCCGGGGAGAAGCTGAATCATTACAATGGATAGAGAGCACGCCTTCCCCGTGATCTGGGCTATGGAGTTCGAGTCCTGATTTTGACATAATTGTTCTTTACCCTGATTTTTCCTTTGAAGTACATAAAAAAACCTCCCCTATAAAAGCTCTCCTCCCTGTAAAAAAGGGTATTGCAAGCGAGGGTGTGAGTCTTTTTCCTTCTGCCTTCGTGTATTTAAAGGCCTTTACTCTCAGAAGTTACTGCGCAAACTCGGTTTCAATCGCTGACTTTGTCTATGACAAATGCCATAAGTAAAAACAACAATAATCTGCCTGAGAGTGGTGTTAGTTGGGATGGAGGGGGGGGGACATAAAGTTCTTCGTACTTTTGTTGATCTGACATATTTTACAAAAGTAAAATACTTTCCTATTTTATTTTAATCCGAACGTTCATAGTTTTTAACTCATAGATAATAATATATAGACATAATATAGATACCTAGGTTTTGCGCATTTCATGTCCACCAATTCAAGGCTGATTAGTTTTATTATGCTTTTAGATAATTAGCTATTAAAATATAGTTATATTTATAATAGAAAGGGCATTTTTTATTTGAAATCTTCAAAGTATTTCTCTTTAGACGAAATTCGACATTTATCATGGCATGAGTTTATTTTTTTTATTCAATTAATAAGTAATGTAGAAATCAAACTTCATCTTTGAAAGGATTACATCCACTAATCATTTACTGCATTTGGTTGTTTTAGATCAATCTCAGGGAAACAAAAAAAAAAAAAAAAAAAAAAAAAAAAAAAAAAAAAAAAAAAAAAAACACACAAAAAAAAACCCGTAATATGCAGTCGCTTAGTTGAAAAAATGATTTTTATTATAATCTTCATTGTATAAACAAAATAATAAAATGCACAGCTAAATTTATTTCCTTATTTTATCTCTTGCGACGTAAAATTTTAAAAAGTTTAACTACGTTGCTCATGAAACGTTTTACAGTGGTTTTTATCTTCAAGCCAACAAGGTATTTTTTCTAAAAGATATTGAATTTTTGGAAGCCTCCACGAGGCAATTTTGATACGAACTACTTTTTATGGAATATAAATTAAAAGTTGTTTTTGATGAAGATACTGAAAATTGCTTGGATAATTAATTTTACTCGGAAAGTTTCTCCCCTGTTTCCAATATTTTGCCGCATTTTAAAATTTTAAAAAAAAATCGTTATAGTACACTTTTTGAAAACTTCATGTATCCGTGGATTTTTTTTCGTTAGGAGTTTAGGAATTCAATTTTTTTTTAATTTCTTGTATTAAAAAATATTAAACATATGTGAGATATGATCCAAAAAAAATTATAAGCAGCTATATTTGGAAAGAAAAAATGTGTATGGGAATATTGTTACCTAGGGTAAAAACAACTAATCCAGTCATTCAAGTATTGTTGGTACTGAGACCTGAAACAGCAATAGTAATGGAAAGACATGTAGATTAATGATCTCGTTAAGGTGCAATCCATGACACAATTTCTGTCGACCAAGAATGTATCGCAATCGGACATTCACAGATAAATTTTTGAAGTGTTCCCCTGTAAAAAAGCAATGGGGGTGAAGCAATGAGTAGAAAGCAGAAGGCTAAACGAGGTCGTGTTTTTTTAAGTGGGCAGAGTGATTGCTGGCAACGTTTAGGGGGGAGGTCTCGAGTCACCCCTAGTAAGAGTTACCCCTGCTCCTAGTAACTTTCTCCCATACAGCTCCGATTTTGCTCCTAGTAACTATTTCCTTTCCCCGGTATTGAAAAGACACTTATCCGAAACAAGGCTCATATCAAGCCTTATATCAAATGATGCTCATAACAAGGCTCATTAGGTTATCGGTGATGCAGCGGTATGATAAACGCTTCAACAGGTTTGGGGATTACGTAGAGAAGCCACCTATGTCTCTTAATTACCATTTGTATCCAGGGTCAGTAGTTAATAAATCATTTTCTCTTTGCCTTAATTTTTTTGGGGGGGATCACATCTCGTAAAAAAACTTAATAAATATAAATGTCTTTCAGTTTTTCTGAAAGTTATTTGCTGATTAAACTCTGCAAATGAAATTTATGTATAAAACTTTTCGAAATATATTCAAGGAATGAAATGCTGTTGTCGAATTACATTTCAGATAATGATTTCATTTTCCGGGATTCTACTTTTCAGAAAATATTATAAATTTACCTAATATTTTACTAGACTAGATAAAATATATCCATACTTAATAAGAAGTCAAATCAATAACAAGACCTCCATATAATTACGATTTTAAACGTCTAAGTTAGTATATCTTTATCCTATCATTTGCATTCTTTAATAGTAGAAAAATATTGCTTACCTCCTTTGTTTATACATCTCTCCTTTGATATTCAAACTAATGATTCGTAAAATTAACAAAGAGTGATTAAAAGCATTCTTATAATACTTGAATGTATGATTTTGTTAATTTTTTAGCTGCTTGATTCCGAGTAAAAGACTTGGGCTAAAACCTTGTTCAGTTTTTGGATATTATTATTTAGTTCCTAAGGATGTACGCGGCAATAATTGGAGTTAAAATTATTTCATGATCAATATTTTTATTACAAAAATTACTTTTGTAGTTTTTAATTTAAAAATTAAAAACTATATTTAATATTTTTAAGCTGTTAACAAGACTTTTATTTAATATTTTTTAATTGTTTACGAGACTTTTCTATACTTATAAAAAAGCTCAATGTGTGTTTGTATGTTGATGCTCTTCAGACCAGACTGTTCCACCTAGAAGTAACAAATTTGGCTTGGACACTGAGAATATGCACCTAGGAGCGTTTTTTTTTTCGATTTTTTCGTTTGCTTGATTTTTAATTAATTTAATTAATTTTTTCCTCTGTAACTTAAGAAAATATCGCACAAACGTGATTTTTACATCCAATTAAAGATAAAGAAAATTAGCTTTTTGATGATATCAGTACTTTAACATATAGCTAAAGCTTCTATTTTTAACAAATTTTTAAAGAAATATTTTAACTACATTTTTAACAATATATTTCGGGGAAAAAACAATAAAATGTAATCTGTATGAGCACGTCAAAGCGAAAGAATTAGCTTTTATCAACGTTTGCCATCATATTGACAAAAGTTCAATTTCTAAAAAAATGAAGCATTTTTGCAAATTAAATCGAAAAAAATGTAACTTTCAGCACGTGACTGGATAAAATAAAATGAATATTAAATGTGACATTTTTTTAAAGATTAAATACAAAGATTTCTATGATCGTTTGCAATATCTGTATCATTAATTCAATAAATTATCTTTATTTATAGCTTCCGTCCTTAAAATCTTTTGAAAATAAAATTGAAAACTGAATTTTATGATGAAATAAAAAATATTTCATAGAATAATTCTTTTGGATATTCCATAAATTATAAAAGAAATATTCTATAATTCGAATAGGATTTTAATACTGAAGAAATCAATTTTCTTTACTCATATTCTTAAAAAATACACTAACTTTCAGCAAAAAAAAATTCTCATCCACTCTGAGATTTATCGAAGTTTAATCTCATCCACTTTCGTTTAAAGTTCACATTTTACGGGTGCTGACAGAAAATTCGAGAGACACATAGTACAAAGAACATACTGGCTTAAGTCTTCTATTATAGTATGAGTTATATGATTATCAAAATTTAGAACTTGAAAATATTTTGCAGAAAAGGCTGTTAAGAGATCATCAAATATAAAATATTTATTTGAAAATTTTAACAAACCAGTTAGTTTCCTAAGGTTGCTACTTCTTTATAAAAGCGAATTTCTTTATGTATGAATTATTATTTCATACATTGCTAATATTTTTACTTTCTCTCATATCTACGTTAAATCCGTTACTCATAGATGTTTATTAAATATTTTAGATCTTTCTTCCCTTTAAAAATGAATTCAATTATATGTGGATTGGCATTTTATAGAGTGATAAATTTTATACCTTCTTTTGAATATTCACGAAGTATGTTAGATTCATGATTTATATATTTTCGTTAATGTTCATTCATCAAATATATAAATTTTTATCTTAATAAAATTTAGTATTGCATTGAATGATAATATAAGCTGTCTACAACAAGTTCGCATCAAGTAGACGTCAACAACTGCTTCGATAAATAGTAATTTTGGCCTTTGCATTATTATATGCATTTTATTCTTTATTCGCAAATACTGAAGAATAGGGGTAGTTTTTGTGGCAATGAAATGAATAATTGATTCTTTATTACAAAAAGAAAAATGTCCTAAATAACTGAGGTATATTGATTAGTACTCTTTTGAAGGAATCATTTAATGGCATGATAGTAAAACTTTCTCTATTATAGCATTAAGGATTCTCGGGAAATTAAACCATCATATTGAATCAATCGTATAACAGTTTACATATTTATAATTTTAAACTGACCCACTTTATAAAGTATGATTGTCAGGCATTCATTATCAGAAAACAGCAAATAATCACCTTTTTTATTTCAAACATAGGCCCTCCAGTCATTGATTTAACTGTTTGTTTTGAATGAAATGTTGATATCGCTTTTAGTGAAGCATTTAATGGGCTTCTTTCATCCCTCTTATCAATCTAAGAAAGAAATTCATTGCGGCTCCATCAGAGATATCAAATTAATTTTCATTTCTTGATAGTTTTTATTCAGATTTGTTAGTATTACGATGTTTTGCATTGGATGGAACGGAATTTCAGTCATTTTACATCAAATTCAGAGCTACTACATTCTTTTATGCATCAGAAACACCGCGTTGCATTTTTTTTTTCGGGAATCAATTTTGATTACGAATTTTTCGATAAATGGCGTCATGGATAACGAAATCTTATGTTATATCGCTAAAATCACTATACTATATTGCATAAGGGTCTTGAGAGACATTTAAATTGTTTTTTGTGGGTGTAAGTAAAATTCCTGCTCAACATCTAAAATGTTTTCCTATGCTTTATATCAGATGGCTGTCGCCGCATTCATTCATAGGCCTAAACCGTCATTTCTAGATCTAAATTAATCTCGGTACTCTTTCCTCTCACAAATGTTGCTTACATTGAAAGAAGAATAGGAGGCGATTATATTGCAGATTAATATATTAGTTATATATTTGCAATAGGAATTTAAAAAAAAACATTCTGCTAAACCGAAGTCCGTTTGTTCGTGGCGAACACCACCATCCCTGTCCGTCTCTCATCCTTATCTGACCCCATCGGTCAGTCCTCTCTGGGGGTTGCGGCATTCGACCTCGGGATGCAAGATTTGGCAAGCTGTGGCAAAATATCGCCCTGTGTAGAGAGAAACATGGTCGATCCTTACTGTGTAAAAAGCAATAACACAATTCATTATTTATATAACTATTTCTGTAATTCGTGAATAAATAATACAATTAAAGTTTGTTTGTTTATATTAATGTCCCCTTTTAAAGTAATACTAGGACTATTTTGGGGCGGGACCTCGAAATTCAGAACCAAGGGAAGATCATTATGACGATACTTGAGCTAGCACCATTCCTCTCCAAACTTCCACATCACACCAGCGAGAGTATGTTTGACTCCGACGAATTTGATGTGCACTAGACCCACTTATACGATGGTTCTTCCCTGAAGCCGGGTATCGAACCGAAACCCTCAGGTTCCCAGCCCACCTTCTGCTATAATACAGTTAAAAGTTAAATGTATTTTTAATCATATTCTTCAATGGTGATGAAAATTAATGTCATCTGATATGAAACTGGTTGGTACATCGAGGTGTTTCAAACTGTTACTCAAAAGAATTCAAATCGATGCTCAAATCATTACATGATGAAACGCTTCATAAACGTAAAAAAATAAAGCTTCATAGATTAATAACTCATTAGGAATGAGTGTTCTTCGTGGCTCCCCCCCCACTCTTTTTTTCCTATACGTTGCACAGAAAAAAACGTGGTAATGCCAAAAACAGAAAACAAAAATCGATCTCTTGATTTTGACAAAATTTCCACGTTTTATACCTCCCTGAGTTCTAAAAACACATTTTTTGAAAATATCTGTTTGTCTATCAGCGACAAAGATAATTCAGAAACAATTTGAGCCAGACGTTTGAAATTTGATTTGTAGTCTTTTAACCAAATTTTCAAATTCCTTTCCAATTATGAGTAAAAATCTTTTCAGATTAAGTCTGAGGATCTGTCCGGCTGTTCGAATATAAGTTCACACCATAATTAAAAATTGAAGAAAGTAGATGGATTAAATTAGGGTTACATCTATAGTGTAAGCACCTATCAAATTTTGAGCCAGATGCAATGACGGGTTGACTGTCTATCGGTCTGTACTTTGAGAAATAAGTAATCGCGACAGTTGAAAAATGTAGTGACTAAAGTTTATCAAATCTGATAGGGGAATTTGTGACTACAAGGGAAGTTTTTTGTCAAATTCTTGTTTCAATCGGTTAAGACAAATGTATCAAAAACACTAATTCAATTTTTGTGTAATTAACACATGCTATGATTTAATAGCCAAATAATGCATCAAGGATCACATGATCGGTCAGTGAAAAGGCTAAAAGTTAATGTATCGTAACTATAGTACACCAAAGCCATGATAACGCTCCCTGGCGTAAAAAGTTTATAAAAGAGTAGGTAAGAAAGTTTTGGTGATGCTACTACAGATGGTTATATTTTTTCTTACCTTTTTCGATTTTCTATGGATTTAATTTTTAATTATTTCATTTAAAATTCGCTTGCTGAAAACACTACATGTTTTTTCCTTACTAATTAAGTTTCAATTTTATTTCACTTTTCACAATCAATTACACATGCTAGAATACATTTAGGTCAACATTCCTGCGTTAATATTTATAGTTCATGCAGATATTAAATCCTTTTTATCTGATTTGTTATTAAAATGAAAAAAAAATTGAATGCAATAATACAAACAGTATTGCACAAAGTTTGTCATAATTAGGGAAACATCATTTCCACATCCCTGTTGGAACTACAAAGCTAAGAAGTTTATTTTTAATCATACATAAATATTGGCGCATGGCATCTTATTTTTTTTACATCCATCTCAAACTCTTTTTTTTAGGAGGGTGATTTATAAATCATATATCTTTAAGATTTAACTGATTATTATTTAAATTCCTTCCTTTTGTATTTTTCTTGATTAAAAATTGATTGTTAGCGTGATTAATTTTTGTTGAGAAAATTTTGACTTTGAACAAGAAACTGACATTGAATGAGAGAATTTTTATTCAATGGAAGTTAAATAAGAATAAAAAATCTTTCTTAAACCAAAGTGTCAAACTAAATTCTTCTAAACTAGCATTTCTAACCCTAAAAATTCTTTCATGCCACAACTTGTTACTGAATTGGAATTACTATATTGGCCGCATCTTTAACTATGCAGAGGAAACTTTATCAAAAATAATAAATTATATTTCACGATTTAGCAATCAAAGGTCAGACCAATGATTCGTTCTACAAAAAGATTTCAGTTTTAGTGAACATCATAAATTTTGATTAAAGAACGAATTATGAATTTGGCCCTTAATTTTTTGTAGGTCGTTAATATTTAAGCCTTATTCTATTGGTGCCGCTGTGGTAATATGAGGTTAGATGCGACTTTAGCCTTAAAATACACATAATTTTTAAATTCATGATCATAATGAATTATTTTGATTAGTGACCATAATTTGTAATTATGCTCTCAGTAAACGTTTAATTTATATTACCGGATAAAAAAAGTAGGCACATATACATTAAACCTAAAGAATGTATACAATCCAAAGTAGCCATAACCGCCTCATTGGTGCATTATGGGTTAATACAAATAAATTCCAAAACTTTAGCACTACGTTTATCATGATATGCCATATACCTGTTTCTACCAAAGGGATAAAAATAAATCCTTCTGGTATTTAATTAGAAAAAATATAAATTGACCTGCATATTATGATGTTAAAATAGAAAAAAAACTTTTATATTTTCTATATATTTGTTGAGGTGAGGTGTGATGAAAAGGCAGTTTCTCTATTTTATTTTCTAATGTCGGTCTTCAAGACCATCTATTCTTTTATCATCATCGTACACCAAAAAAGGTTCACACGTCTTCTTGCTAATGATTTTTAATAGCTTCTATCTGACTGATTTTCAGCTTATATACACACATTTACTAAAACATACTTATTTCTATATTTATACTTATACTTATGTTAGTTTCTATCAAGCAGTTACATATTTAAATATTAGGTTGGAAACTATGAAACGGGCGTTTTCTGCTTAGTTTTACTGCCATTCAACGCCCCTTTCATAGTTTCCAACCTAATATAAATATATGTATTCTAAACAATATTTATTCGAATAGCCAAAATGATCCCTTCGGTAAAAGTAGGTACGCATCCTAGGTACACAAAAGTAGGTACTATACACATTCATCCGAAACTCTATTTAAAAAAGAAAATATTTGTGATTATATATCTTATAAGTAAAAATTTATTAGAATACTCTCATAAAATACGGCAATAATTTTCTTGAAGAAAATTAACGGAAAATGTTATGTTAGTTTAAGCTTTTTCTTTAATACATTTTCAAAGGGTTCAAAATAATCCTGTGGTAAACATAATGTTAATGAGCGTTGCTTCTTCAAATAGAACTTATAGAGCTCTGATTAAAACGCCACTATAAAAAAAAGAATATGATTATGTTTGGTTAGATTTATGATTTGCTTTGGACTTAATCAAGTACGCTTGTTGATGCACCAAAGAACTTTCATCTCTAACCAAATGAATAAAATTAGATGCTCTATACCATCCAAGCTCTTGAAATGAGTGAGTATAGCCACCTACTGTATATTCGACAACCATTTGATCAAAATGCTGTTTATATTTTCCATGAACTGGGGTTTCTAATCCAAACCTTGCCAATTCGGATATTCAAATTTCATTTATAGACCATAACAGTTCTAGCGAAACTGAGCATAATTCACCGAAACCAAAATCCATTATTTTGGCATAGCATTGATCAGAACAAGATTAAGATTTTCCACCTTATTTTATGTTAAAAAGCAACTATCTATAGCTAGCTCTGTTTTTATAAAATAAATAATCGAAGGAAACTAAAGCCAATTAAAGACTTCTGTTTATGTGCTTGTTAACTAGAGCAAGACATTTAGTGTCATGTTTAACTCAAAAGTCACATGTAATTTTAAAGTAAGTAACGAAATTATCTATATCTTTAAAAAAAATCTGATGAAACTTTCTGACTGTTCTTTGCTAATAATCTCGCATGCTTGTATGAATCCTTCCAGCTCTTCCGCGTGTTAGGTTAAAACGTTTAAGGCGGTTATTGATGCTTTCAGAACGATTTGCCCGAGGTTAAAGTAATATGCAATCATGTTCTTTGTTGTTTTTACCTTAAATCGTTTTTTCATTCGTAAAATGTCTGTTATTTTCTTCTAATTCAGTTAGGGAATACAAAAAAATATAACTTGCCTTTCTCTTTTATGAAATATAGAAAAAGTGTTTTGATTGCCAAAAAGATACGAACTTGTGATTTCGACAAATATCTAAGTTTCTGGTCTCTATAAACTGAAAAAATGCAAATTTGACATTATTTTTGTATGTCAGTTTGCTTATGATAAAGTTAAATAAAAAACGCTGTGCACCAGATGCAGGAAACTTTGCCTTTGCACTCCGGAATCTCCTCTTGGGCACGATTCAAGACGGTGCATCATTTTGAGGTTTTATGTATTTATTTAAAATTATAATAGTCATTCATACCTACAGGATGATGTAAATTTTTTTTTGGAATAATTCCTCTTAAAAAAGTATACATATTTATTTTTCGTAACGATAAACAAATCTTTATATTAAGTGAATAATTATGAATCAAATTACTTTTCGGCTTACAATCGGTTGATATAGGGCTTTTACATCAAATTTATATTCTTTCGAGTTTAAACGAAATCCATACAAATCTGGCTCTATGACTGTTCCTACAAATTAAGATGATAACAATAAAACAAAGATAGTTAGGTGTATAAAATTTGTCACATATATTTTATCATCTAAAATGTAGATTCATATTAAATTTTGAACCAAATCTGCCTGTCTGACGGTTTTTTCACTTTTGCATGAAAATGCAATAATTCAAAACATAATAAAAACATATACTACAGTTGTTTTATGCCAAATTTCTGATGCAACAGGTTGGAAAAATCCATTTCATTGAATGTTAAAAATACTAATTGGATTTCTGCATAGAATTAACTGCACGCCAGTGATTAATTGCCAAAAAAACTCGCCAGATATCACGTGATATATTCCTTTAGATTGTTACATTCGTGTTAAAGATCTATCTTTAATAACTACTTTTCGCCAAATGCCATGCAAAAGCATTTTTGATCTTGCCAAATATCATGCAAATTATTGAGGGGGAAGATATAAAATTTTTATAGAGAGTAAGCCAGAAAGATACAGGGAGATCGTTTCCTATACTTTATCAATTGCAATGTTAATTATTTAATAAAGAGACAGTTTTGTGGAAAATTAATAAAAATATAGCGAGAAAGAAATACTTTTAAAGGAAAGTTACCAGTCTTTTTAAAATTTATTCAATTTCGGGAATAATGTTCTTTATTTAAGTCAATTTGAGTGATATTACAATCGCATGATAAATGAATTATCCATGTCAGCTAAGATATGATTGCATATTGTCCCATACATTTTGATGTGACGTCGCATCCTCTTCCCAACTATTACTGATCTATTGCATTCCCCTTACTACCGTAAGGGTAGCCCCTGAACAATTCGGGACAAATGCGCAATGGCTGCTAATATTAAATTAGCTCGGCATTTGAATGTGTATTATGTAATCATGAATGACTCCGTTAGAATAACCTAATTTGGATTGGCATCTCATAAATGTTTTGATTCGGTAATTCTCTCATTAAAGCAACTGACTTTAGATGAGTTGGAAGAACTAATAAGAGAAAATAAATAGGAGTTTGAAAA
>JAPMOQ010038404.1:357371-386152 GCA_026543055.1 Argiope trifasciata
ACACACACACACACACACACACACACACACACACACACACACACACATTGAGCTTTATTATAAGTATAGATGAAAGCTAATGAATATCAAATATGTCATTTTTGAATGCGGTTTCAAACACATTGGCGTCTATTTTCGAGTGAAAATGTTATCGATGTTGATTTTCTAGGAGTAAACATTGAAGGAACCGTTGTCAACGGTTCCTTCAATGCTTAGAAACCTTAAATCAAATGTTTAATATACCGATTTCGTCAATTTTTATTTCATGTAACGACTTATTATCTATATGATACAAGATAATCAAGGATCATTTGTCCCTTCCGCTTCCATTTTTAAGCTATGTTACAAATCAAAACTTCCTGCATCTTAATAATACAAAGTTTGACACCTGAACAAATAGACCGATTTCGTCAATTTTAATGGCCAAATAATTTTACTACTTTGTAAGAGAGGTATCAATCAAACTGAGCTATCATTATTATGTAGTCATAGTTTAAAATAGTATATTATAATGTTTTACTTAGAGGCTCTGCATGAAAATTAGTTTGCATTACTATATTAATACAATTAATAAGGTCACTGGATAGAGTTAATATTAATAAATGTAATTTAGTCGTGTCAGTTTATTTCATCGTTTCATAATATAAAAGAGTATTATTTTATATTATCTTTACATAATAATGATAGTGCTTGCTGGTTGACTAATTATACTTCAAACTGTCTTCAACTGTCAAACTATACTTCAATTTTTTAGCGATGAAAATCGGCGAACTCTCATCCATTTATGAATATTCAAAGCATGTGTTTATGTGTTTAATCTTGCAATGGGTTTCGTAATGAAAAGAATTGAAGGAATGAGGGTACTTGTCACTTTTAACGGCAACATAAAAGCTTCAAGAAAAAATCCGGCCATTTCGGCAATTTCAATCGTCTAACTACGTCGCATGCGACTTGCGTGTTCAAGTTTTTACATAATGAATTGTAATTTAAAATAAAATTGTATTTGAGTATATTTTTTAATTTGGTGAAACGTTTGGTCGTTGTTGAAGCCGAATTGTACCAACACGAGCATTGATGAAATATTTAGAGGTCAGAAACATTTATATGAAATAAAATTTTTGCTAAATCTGTACAATAGCTACGGGTGGGGAATTGTATCTGTTTCCATCATTAATAAGAATTAATGAAATATTTTAGACACTTTTCTGGACAATGGAGACTGTAGGAGGACAGGCGAACATTGATGGCCTACCTAGAAATCATGAGATTTTATATAAAATGAAAATTGAAATCAAATCAGTAGTTAAGGTATGAGGAATTTTCTTTGTGTATACACACACACACAACAAGATAACGTTTTGATCATGAAACAATATGTCCAAACTCAATTTAATCATGTAATAAACATTTGTATGAAGCCAAAGGACCTGATTCTTTTTCACAATTTAATTCTTTGTATCCTAATTTAAGCTGATAGCGACTTCATTTTATTTTATGTACCAATGAATATGTTTTACTGTTGAAAATACCCAGAAAAGTGAGAAAAAAGTCAATTAAAAGAAGTAACAATAAATTTAAGAATGAAAATAATAAATTAATTTACTTAAATTGTTTGCTCCCTTTAGAATCTACTATTTGGTGAATTGTTATTTTCAATCGCCAGAATAAAACTGTCTCAGAATAAAGATAAAAACGTGAATGATTAGAATATAAATTGTTAAGTCAATATGCCATCAAGGAAAGATAATAACATGCAAATTCGGTGAATTTGTCAGTAATATGTATGGATTATGTTGAGGCAAATCCTGTTAATAATGCCTCGTTTAGTAGTGGAGGGCTGGTTGTCTGTACACAAGAAGGTGAAGATAAAATATTTCGCCATGATTATCATGTAACTGCGACATTACGTAAATCAGCTTCATTCCTATGCAAAATTATTCTTAGCGCTCCAAAAAGTAATTCGATACATAAATATTTACCGAATAAGAGGACTTGTTAATTGCTCCGAAAAAATAATATGTATAAAATTGTTTTGAGTTGAATTTTCTCAGAAAATTAATCTACACATTTTTACTATTCTTAAGTATTTTTAACAGTCAAAATTTTAAAAAATGATTGAATAAAACAAAAAAGTGATGCACTGCATTGAATGGTGCCTGAGAGGAGAGACATCGAATTTCTAATTGTAGTGACCGAAAGGGCGCCAAAATTTTAATTCTGTCAGGGTAGACTATTAAAATCAATAAATCATGCCAATTTAGTTAAAAATACATTTAATGACATTAAAGGACACGATTTACATGGGGACAAAACTATTTAGGACAATAATATTTAACACATATGCATTAAAATAATACTCTGGGACTACAACAGGCTTTTCGCTCGCTTCCCAGACACGAACTGATTGTTTATGGCAACGGCCGATAGAGGGCCGAGGAAAACAGTTACAGTTACAGGGTTAATATTAACAGTTAATTATAAGAACTGGCGAATATATTTTTTTATAATATACTACCAGTATTATATGAAATTAATGTATGATTTATGGATAGTTCTTTTCCTTACCGGATATTCGTAATCTAAAAAATTAGATATCTCATATACTTTTCAAGAACTTAAAACGGATTTAAATAAGCATTTAGGGTTCGCATCCTGGAAAAGTGATAAAAAAAGATTTCTCAAATTTATGGGAACACAGAACTAGTGCTATAAAGGATTATAATAAAAAATACGATGCCTTAGGTCAGCGACATCGGGTGATATCAGGGCCATAAACAAGTCGAGTTTTATCGCGGCCTCTGAGTACGTTGCTGCCAGAGAGACAGGATTAATGCAAGCAGTTCCTAAGAGAAAAAGATAAACCAGTCCCGCATCAACGTCAAAAAACCGAACTTATATCTGTTTCTGAGAGTCGTCGTTCCAATAAAGTGAATGTACCACAAAACCCAAGGCATTTCACAGGCCATTAAGTCCATCGGAGAAAGATGAAACATTTAAAGTTGGATAAAAGATAGTCTTTCCTCAAAGAACTTCTTTCAAATTTCTGTCAGTTTAATTAAACTTCTCTTTCTTTTTACGGGAGTGTATTTCATTTCCTTCTTAGAATAGTTTTATCGGGTTTTTATTTCTTTTTTTTGAGCGTGCTGTTCAAAATTATACGTGGTCGCTTTAGAAGAAATTAAGGCACGTTAAATTAAGTGAAATTCTTGAACCGTTATTTGCAAGGGGCTGAACATATTTTAACACGGAAAAGGATAAATGTATATTTTTTATTTTATTTAAGGTAAATGGTCCTTGATTATTAATTTCTAAAGAAAATTCTGTGATTAGAGCAAATGATACTGTAAAGGAGGACTGAGAAACTGACATAAATCTAAAACTGATAAAATTCTGTGAAAAACACAGAAACGGGTTTAACTTACTTTAAATGCATTAATATTCCATTTTAAAGCAATGCTAGGACTATTTATGGTACAGACCTCTTAATTTTGAACCACAGTCAGATGATGAGCTGACACGCCCATCTCTAAACCTCCCAACTACATCAGAAAGATAAATGGGAACACCTTTACTTTCTTAGAATTTTCTCTTTAATTTATTCGATACCAGCTAGTTTATAGGGTATATTGATGAAAACAAATTTTAAATAAATCTATTTTGCATAACTTGATGCTCATGTTTCATCAAAAAGAAATTTTAAGTGTTATATTGCGAAGGACATAAAATTCATGTTATGTTTTTAAACTTATACACATTTTGTAAATAATGTAATTCTTTGAGGAATCGAGTTCAATGACATCTCAGTATTATGCAAAAAGTAATTATTGAGGAGATAATCTTTTAATCGCACGTTGTTTTTCATGATATTGGGCCTTCTTTTTTAAAATTCTAATAATAAATAGAGAAGTTATCTATCTTTCTTGGATTTAAATAATGAAAGAAATTCATGAATAAACGTTGGATTAAACTGTTTGTAAAATGCGTTAATTAAAATGTGTTTCATGTGTTTTATCATACAACATAATACTGCTAGAAGACAAATATACTTTCAGAGAAAATAGCTCACAATCTTTCATTGATGTAAACAGTTAGAAATTCATTGTAAATGAGCTATAAACTGTATTGGTAAAAATTATGCAATTTACATTTTAAAAACAATAATTGCCATCAAAATTCAAGAAAAAAATTTGAGAAAACTTAATACATACAAAAAGAAACCCTTCCATTTTATTTATATATTTAAAGAATACAAAAATTGCTTTTGTACGTAGTATTTTCAAAATTTATCTCCGAAAAAGGTTAGAAAAAACTGTCTAAACACGCTTACATATGTTTTCATGGTTTCAACTGTTAATACATTTATCTGGGGAAATTTCCTTTAAGGAAATCGACACACTAGATCAATTCTGTTCTTTTTTTTTTTCAATGATTTTTCCTGACTTTGGTAAATATTATTTGATACCTTCTCATCTGCTGTAAGCTGATGAGGAATGGCTGTCCTTTAACTATAAACAAAATGTCAACAGTTGATACTGATTGACAGATCTATTGAATTGATAGTTAAATAGTGACCAAATTTGGGGGCAAAACTTTAGTGCTATGAATGTGAACGTCCAATTTTTTTAAAAAAAATTAATCAAAAACTAATTTTGGTTTCTTTTTTCGGGATAACTTTTGTAAATAGTTTTTGTAAAGTTTTTTTCGGGATAACTTTTGTAAATAGTTTTTGTAAAGTTTTTTTCAGGATAACTTTTGTAAATAGTTTTTGTAAAGTTTTTTTCGGGATAACTTTTGTAAATATAATGTCACAAAATTAAATTTTAACCAGTTATACGATTTGAAAAATTGTCTTTTCAACGACTCCAATTTAATAGTCGTGAAAAATTTTCCTGAATTTGGGCTTTTTTTCTTCTTTCGTGGGAAAATAAAATTCTGAGCATTCACTGGTTTCATATTACCCAAGATTCACAATTTTATGAATAGGAAAAAGAACAACACCTTTATTAGAAACTAGCCACCTTTGGCCACCAGCCGGTTCGCCATTCTTAATACTCTTTAAAATGGTCAGTTAAATACTTTGTGTGACTTGTCATTGTCAATTAAATACTTTATGTAACCTCTTTCAATAGCTACTTTATCAAAATATCTTTAAGGTTCAAATTTTGACTGCCAAATAATTCACGCATACAGTTTTAAAGGCCTTAAGCCCGTAATGTACTATGTGTCTCCAATCATATGCCAGTCCTCGCAAAATTTCAACTTTAAATTAAATTGGAAATTATTATACTACAAATTGATATCAAAATATTTTTTTAACCATAACTAAGAAGTTTTTCTAAAATATAAGTAAAAGAGAATCATTATTTGTATTACTGAATAATTAATTTATTTTATGCAATATTTCAAGAATTATTCAACAAAAATTACTTGGATTCATAATAAAATTCAGTTTTTAGTTTAACTTTCAAAAAGATTTAAATGATGCAAATAATATTTTATTTTGATCTATAAACGTAAGTAAAAAATTATTGAGTCTAAATTTTATACATCTTTTAGTTAAAAGGAATCCTATTCTACGAAACATTCCTAACACTTTAATTTTCAAATAAATAAATGAAGGCTTCTAACTCCTGCAAATATTAAATTTGATCGACATATGAAGTTTTAAATAGAAATGTTGCAACATTCAACATTTTCATTTTTAGGCCAGTCAGTCTTGAGAAATCATAGACGTTGATATCATCTTTGGAGTGGTTGATGAAGTGGTTTAAAATTACTCTTTTTTATTAAAAAGTGATCTTCAAATATTCATAAATCAGTCAGTTTTAGAGACTCAGTTGATTGATGTTTATCTCTTTTTATTTAAAAGCTAAACATTCTTCATTTTTAAACCATTTATAGACTCATGTTACATACTATGTAGTTATTTATTTCATTCAGACCATTTTTATAGATGCATTTCTATTATTAAAGTGTTAGAAATTAGCCGTTGGACCTTGAATTGAAAAAATATGTATATTAAACCCTGTTTGTCTTAAATAAAGGTAATTTATTTAATTAATAATATTGTAAAAGTCACACAATTTCCTTTACATTTTCTTTTTAGAAAAAAACATTTCATATTTATTTCATTTCATGCAGGCACGTGCTGAAAATTACATTTTTATATGTTTAATTTGCAATAATAATTTATTTTTTTAATTTGAGTTTTTCTCAACCTGATGGCAGCATATTAAAAAAAGATATTTCCCTTTCACTTATAACGTGCATATTAAATTTTATTGTTTTATGCGAAATATATTGTTAAAAAATATAATTAAAATATTTCTTTAAAAATTCGTTAAAAATAGAAATTTAAGTTATATGTTAAAATACTGATACCATTAGGAAGCTAAATTTTTCAACTTTTAATTTGATATAAAAATAATCTATGTGTGATAATATTTCCGGAGGTTATAGCAAAAAGAAAAAAAAAACCCGTCGAAATTTCGCTTGATTTTTAATTAATTCAAATTCTAATAAAAAATTTGAAAAAAGAGCTCAGAGGTGCACATTCCGGACCTCCAAGGTATACATGTACCAAATTTGGTAACTGTAGGTTCAACGGTCTGGCCGTTGGAGACAGCTTTTACGGGTTTACATAAAAATTCTTCATACAGATATTAAATTATATTTGGGTACAGATGTTAAGGAGGGAAAATTAAAAGCCCCCAAAGTAACGTTACTCAAGGCCCCTGCAGGCCTACATCAGCTTTAGATAATACAACCAAAAAGCTCTTGTAGAGACATCTTGCGGAAGATAGCTCTAAACCGGTGCTACATACCTTCACATTCTCTTCTATTTTCAATTACTGTACGCCAAAATATTCTTTTTTGCTTCACAAGTACAAAACATTTTATTACTTTAATTCTCCTAATCTGCAAAACGGAATTATTCATGATCAAAAATGCATACACACACGATACATTTTCATTTCCTCGATATGCCTCAAAATTAATTAAGTAGATCACGTAGCTTGAAATATTCATAAAGTTCAAAGCCTAACTGATGAGATTAGTCACGATAGATTTCGTCAGAACTTGAACCCTGGAAGTTATTTCAAATGGGAAAACTCACGAAGCTTATGCTAATGAGGAACCTGATCGTTTGCGTTTAAATTTGAATGATACAATTGTTACCCTATCCATTGGATACCATCTGAAGCATTTCAAAAACAAAGCTTCGGTTTTACCGTTTGGACGGTATGTTATTTCACTAAATTGGAAGGAACTGCACGGAATATTAAAGAGACTATAAATGCGAGTAGTCTTTTCGATTTTCCAGCAGGTTTCACCAATAAAGGTTGCTACTGTTAATGGGCAGTCTGAAATGATTTTGCCTTGGGTTATGCAGTCAAATTGGGAGACTTCTCGCATACATCCAAAGATTTGGAAGAATGCAGGAAAATAAATGCATCTGTGAGGAATCGGTATTGCTCACCATTATTTCAAGGAATGCATAGAAATCTCAGAATTAAAAAAAGAATCTGAAAGTTAAAAATGATGACGTAAGTACAAGACTGATGGTACCAGATAATTTTAAAACTTTGAAGAAAATGGTGTAAAAATTGTCAATTTTTAACTGTTTGAAAGTATTTGGATTTCTGTTGTGATATGTATATATAGCTAATACCGCTTTCATAAGTTTTTTTGTAAACTAAACGATTCATATATGTTCTAACTCGATTAAAATATTTATGGATTCGATATATTTTTTAAACTCAAAACGGTCTTTAAACGATATCAAATAGCCCACCTATACAGGAATGTTGGCTAATTAGACATTATAGAAAATAAAATAATTAATGATTGTAATTAGAATTTATATTGAACGTTTGCGATGTTTTTAACAACACGCATTGCATTTAAAAAATAATATTTTTAAAAGTTGTAAGCCGTGAAATGGATCGGAGATTGTTCAGATTTTTATAAAAGATGTCGAGCATTTGGGCACCGTTTATAATAAAAAACTCGAAGTCAATTTTTTTTAAACCGTGTCGCCACTCATATTGTATGAAAATTTTATATTCAGTATTAAAATAATATTTTTTAACCGCATTTTATTATCATATTCTGAAATATAATCTGCATTTTGGTATATTCGCATTGATATCAAGGGGTTTCGATAGAGTCAGTAAAAAGTATTTTTCTGGTTGTGTTTAATTCTTGGCCATATTTTTTTTAAAATTATCACAAGATCTTTCATTACCTTTAAGCTATTGTAATATATTAATCATAATGATACTATTATAAAAAGGCCGGAGTAGTAGAAAAATCTGAATATTTATAGAATATTTTTTTATTCTATCAAAAAATTTGGTATAACACTCACCCTTCCTTAAGTAAATAAGAAATATTCCCTCAATTATTTGTTACTAAAATTTTATTATTTATTTCATTGGAAAATTACTGATATGGGCTTGATATAATTATAAAATTAACGTATTGAAATTCATATTTTATATCCATATCAAGTTAAAGGTCAAATTAATGATAAATTAAATGATCAAATATTATGCTAGTTACTTTTCAGTAATCCCCGATTAAAAAAAACAAACCCTATTTCAAGATCATTTCTTACGGAATTATGGGATATTCATAGTTTTTCTCATAAAAAGGTAGACATTCTGCAAAATAAATGGTGAAATAACAGTACATCGAGTAAACACATACAAATAACACGAATTTTCTTTTATTTTTCACAACTTGTACAAGGTAAAAGATGTAAATATTTTTCATTGAAAACATTACAAACAAATACACACACACAGGAATTCTAGGTACAATAAAAAGCAAGAATTTGTTCATGGTCCCGCCATGCAGATTCTTGAATGTGTGAAAGACTCGAACTTCTGCAGGAACATCGAAAATTGAACAGCTATTGAATTTAAAACGCCAATAAAGCAGACCCTAGCTTGCTCAGATATAAGAAAAAGAAAAGAACACACCTATTTTAGAAAAAGCTTGAAATATAAAAAAAATATATACCAAAATGATTTCTTTAAATATCTAATTAAACATTAATTATGGGAAAAAAGGATGGAAATTCAATAATTTATAGCTTTGCAAATATTTTAATTTCGAATTAGTTTCTTTAAAAAAAGTACAAGTGAATTCGTATTTCCCCCCCCCAAGAAGGATTTCAAATTATATTTAATTTAATTATTAATTTTCTATGAAGACTGATTTCAGTTATAAGAAATAAATTTATTCTTTCCTGTTCTACAGCCACTGGCAAAAAAAAAAAGTATTTTTTAGAGAAAAGTGTTTCAAATTTTACTTTGCATTAAATTATTTTAAGCAAAAATTTTAACTGAATGGAATAGAATGAAAACAAATGAAATAAATGTAATCTAACATGAACTTCAAAACACAATGTTAACAAATTTTGCTATTGAAAAACCTAACTGATAAACACAGTATTAATACTTCCAAGAATAAACACTTTTTTGATTTGTGGCTATGAATAATAAAAACAAAAAGGAGATGTATAATTAAAAACATGCAATCAAAGAAAATTAAGCGTTGACAAATGATCCAACAATGAAGATATTGATAGTGGATGGTGTGATATTTCTTTATACCTGTGCAATAAAAAAAAGGGCTTTTAAAAAATCAAATCTTCAGAATTTTTGTAATTGTTGCTAAATTTAGAACTTATACACAATGGCAACTACTTATAATTGAAGTTTCCAAAATTAAACCACATTTAAGAAGTACTGCATGCATTAAATTAAGAATTCCCTTTAAAAATTTAACTGTACACATTTTTTTTTAAACCGAATGCTACTAACAGTTATTTATCCAAATGATCACATTGTGAGATTGACATTTAAAATTGATAAATAATATGGATTAAAACTATCTGAATCAACGATTTTAAATAGAATAAATTAACAAAAGTAACCTTTATTTGTAGCAAAAGTTTCCGCAATGCGATTGCGACTGAAAGAATAGTGTATATGTTAGAAGTGACAGATTTAAATTAGTTTGTAAATTTAAAAGAAAACAGATTTCATAATTTTAATACTTAATATTTCAATTTAATATTTTCATATTTAATAATAATAGATTTGTAACAAATTGCTAATTTGAACAAAAATATATATGCATTGTTCATAACTAAAAACAACTTCCATTATTTTTTTATAAAGGCACATAGCTGCTCAATTATCCAAGAATACTTATATAAACACCAAGAGAAGATAATAGTCTATTTAAATAACTAGTTTCACAACATTCAATTATTCCATTGAATTTCATAACCGACATAAGAGCTGAAAACAGAATAGGCCCACATATACTATTTTCAACACAGTTAATAAATAAGTATTCAAGAAGAACAAATAACAAAAAGTATCAGAATCGGACTCCAAGAAGACACCCGCTCTTCAAAATACACTGTTAATTCCAGGAAATTCAGTCCTAACTATGATTAATATGCCAAACGATGTTTTTATAGAATAAGACATTTATCTGTGTTCTGGAGTGTTGCCAATCGAATGAAAATTGGGGAATTCCTCTTTAAGAACAAAATTAATATAAAGGAGTAAAGGGAAAGTTGCCAGGAGACTATTCAGCTATATTGAAAGAGGAAATATATGAAACTCAAGGATAAACATATCAATGATTTCAAAACATAAAGTGACATAATGATGCCATCCGCGCGTGATGGAAAATATTAGACTGAACAATTATAAAAGCGTTCCAAAGATCACACAAAAACAATATTACAATCCAATTCTAAGAATGCATTATTATATTTTGAAGAATATATTTTTACTTAAGATAATTTTTTTAACATTACAAAAAAGATTTGTTGAAATATCAACAAAAAATTTTAGGCTTAACTTAAATAGATTTTACTTTAAACAATATTTTTTCATTATAAATTTTATTTAAAATCAAGGATTAAATAACTAATGTTCCATTCTAAATACATTTTAGATTACAATTAGAAAAAGATTTTCAATTTTTAAAATAATGGAATTAATTTAAAAATAATTTTATCAATTAAATATAATTTAGGCTAAAATTAAAATAAACAAGCAAAGTTTAATGAAGCGTGTCATTAAAAATTCCTAAATATAAATACCATATCAGGAAATCATGTGAAATAAATGTGTTACATAAGAACTAGATGAGCTAACAAACCAGTCTTTCATTGCTTTATTTAAGGTGGGGGAGGATAATCACTTGGGTTTCTACAGCCTACGTTCCTTTATTTTCACGTGTATGATAGCTGTTTTTATAAACAACATGACGTAATGAAAATATAAACATTATTTCGTATTTAAGAAAAAAGATACCAACTAATAGATTTTCTTTATTCATAAAAATTGGAATAAATAGCCCAGGAAAATAAAACTGGACTTGCAATTTTTTTTGTATTAAAAATTCTTAATCACATTTAGATATAAATATTGCAAACATGCATGAATTTTATAATCAATTAAAAGTTTTACTTCTAACAATAAAACTTAGTATTAATAATAAAAATTTTTAACATTTAATTTTTAGAAACATCTATAAATATAATTTAATGTTAAAAGATAAAAAAAAATAACATGGTTAAGATTGTGAAGTTAATCTCATAGAACTGAAATTGCAAGATTTGAAATATATATTTACGAAAGAAAATTTTGAAACTTGAATTTCCTGGAATTGCAGAACACTCCCTTAATATAACTTATCATAAAAACTGTACATATTCATACAACAGAAATAAAATACACAACAATAAATAGTATAATTCAGATTTAAGTAAATCATTGAGTTAATAAATGGCAAATGCATTCAGCATTTAAAGTCAAATTGTAAGTTACATCAAGATTTTTCAGCTACAAGCCATGAACGAAAAATTAAAGCGTGACCTTGAAATTATTTAATGTCCTTGAAAAGTCACAATGGCACACAGGCTCAAATTAACTTCTTCCCCAACTATTATATGTATAAATGAATTGAAACATTATCCAGATAATCAGCGCTGATATGGAGCATGAGAATATCTTTAAAGTTCTTTTTTTAACAGGTGCTTAAAGGATCAACTTAGGCTATAGGTCCTCTGTTTCTAAAGCTGCATTTCAGAGCGAATGTACCACTGCATTGAAGACAAAATATGCATTGTTGTGATAGCCAACTGAAGAATTACCGAGTTGACAAATAAACATGCATTCAAAACACTAAAAAAAAAATGTGTTGACTTTATTTCCACAGATTTGTGCTATATTAAATTTGAAATTACGATTTTTTTTTTCATTCGCATAATGGCAAGGAAATTTATATCACAATAAACTCAATTTAATGGATATTTTCAATTGCCGAAAGATTTCATTATTGTGGCGTTGAAAATAATCAACCACCATAAAAAAAGCACATACAATTCAAAAGTTGTCAACAGTCTAATAAAGGATGCTTGAACCAAACAGATTTAAGCTGATGCAAATTTTCTTATTAGAGCGCTTTTAAGAACGGCTTGTTCGAGATTTTGCTAGGCTATCCCAAAAGCCTTTAGAAATACATCACAGTTTCACAAGACAAATATCCGTTACACTCACGAAAAGAATCCTAATTTACTTAATGTTCGAGTTGTTCTTTTTATGGCTTCGTCTTTGTATCGCCAGATAGTAGTATCTTTCAACGTGTAAAGACGGAAGTCTGTTTTGCAGCTGTTTTTCAAAGAACCCACACAATCTTTACGGTAGTGTTGCAATTGCGCCAAACTAGTGTTGATTGAAAAAGTAGTACAGGTGCCTAAACAATTGAGAGGAAAATGGTTATGAAGAGATACCACTCTTTCCGTATTGTGGAAACATTTGACATAAGAGCCGGGTTTCGTGAAATTCTTGCTACGATATACGTGCTGGAACATATGAAGATACCTGGGAATTCCTTGTTCATGAGCTTCATGATGTAAATCATCGCCATCTTGGAGATCATCCAGAAAGTACACATTGCGGACATTGTAGCTGGCTCTAGTGTAATTCTTTTCCTTCAGAGCTTGCTGGACAACCTCCTTCATCAATTCAGACCATGACTCAAATTTGACAGGCATGATTATTTCATCTATATCTAAGAGGACGACGTATTCGTAAGAATAAAGATTTCTGTACAGGCAATCATTATAAGGTATGAGTTCATTCTGACGTTTGTGTGTCAGTTTAGATTTCAAATACAAATGACGAAAACCGGGCAAATTTGGTTGATTACCTGGCAACGTCAGAGGGGTTAGCTGTACTAAACCTTCTTTTTGGTAATAATGTAGTACTTTGGAAATGTTGGGATGAATTTCAAGCTCATACAGAAATACTTTTTTGGCCCCAAGAATATTTAGTAACTCGAGCCATTCCACTAGTCTGACGCTTAAATCTTCATGCAGAAAATCGAGTCCTTTGACGCAAACTGCAAAATCTTCCTTCTTCTTTGGTCTCTCATTTAAGATTCTAAGATTAGTTGTTGGCTTGTCGCAACGATTTTCAACCAAAGAAACGCTCGTCGGAACTTGGCCTCCTGATTCTTTAGGTGGCACTTTACAAGATATAACAAAAGGTTGGAGGATACCATCCTTGTAGTTGCCCCATTTGCTGTACCACGCGTATGTGTAAGTGGCCTGTGAAAAGGCAACTGTTTTCTTCTTATCAAACCACAATTGACATATTGTAGGGATCGGCTTGATACGATCTACCATGCCCAATATTCTAACAATCGGAACACTACCAGCTCTCCACCTGTTGTCGTAATAGGCTCCATACAAGTAATAGGTACCGTTTGAGGTTTGAAGTCTTTGCCAGTAAATATTATTAAAATCTAGTTCATACAGACTAGGAAATTTTACACAGGATTTGCTCCCAATGGGTCTGTTTTTATTAGCAGACCAGTAAGCTAAAGGTAAATTGGAATGGTTGGCAAGTAAGGTTAACAACTGTTTTTCATTAAGTGCTGGACTATTATCCACTTGGGGTTCCAAATCTAGAAAGTTCTGAGGAATTCCCGGAGTCCTGCTACCAGAAGGGTTATCTTGGTTCACAGGGGGTGAAGTAGTAGGAAATTCGTTGGCATTTCCAACAACTGCACCCGCAGCAGCCAAGGCTTGCATGGACTGCACATTCTGCAGAAGACCTCTGTTGACTCTAGCAGTTAGGTATGTGACGGCTCCTTTATGATTTGTGATTCGAAATACTGCATAGCACAGGCAGGTCCAAATGAAAATACCATAGAGAATCTTTTTGAAAGCCCTGGCAGGAATGATGCGAAATTTAGTCCATCCCATTTCTGTTCCGATATGATCTGAAAGAAAAACAATAAGTTATATACAATATTGTTTATTAAAATTAAAAATTACAAGTAATAGAAACATTTATGCAATTAGAAATTAATCGATAAAAATACACATTTCACGATATAAATATTTTTGCAAGAAACAGTAAGAATTAAGAATAATAAAAAAATGGCATACCAGTAAAAAGTAAATAGCGTTAATCTGATTGCACTAAGGATTGTTCATTAAATTTCACATGTTTAAATTAAGAGGTTTTTTTTCAACATAGAATTTGAAATTCAGCGAATTGTAGTTCCAGATTTCTTAAGTAAACGAAACAATTCAATTCTAAAAATCAATTGATTCAATGCAGAATAAAAAATTAAATAAAAATATCCATTAAAAAAATATTTGGTCTAAGAAAGGTTTTATTTCTGCTTGTGAATAATGTTTTAAAAAATGCAGAGCTATGAAAACAAACAGCACCGATATTCGGAAACCAAAATTTACAAAAACAATTTTTTTCTCGCTTATAAAATTCTTCGTTTTATAAAAAATTTAATTTCTAAGTTGGCTTTTGAAAGGAATAATTTAGAATAATTAAAATTAAAATGAATTTTCCTTGAGATATTTCAAGGATGTAATATTGGGTCATCTTATCTTGATTATTCAATTGCAACACTTTTTTCTCAAAACACACACACACACACGAAAATCAATTTCTCATCTCTAAAAATACTTTTAAAGTATTTATTTTATGGCAAAGACGAAATATTTCCTCGATCTGATAGGCGTCAAAAAATCACTCACAGACTATTTTATCTACATACATATCTCAAAAGTCAAATATTCATAGAAAATAGCAAATTATTTTTTAGCCATTTTATAATATATACTTCGCTGTAACAAATAAAATATATATAAAAAAATATCATCTGACGATTCCACTATCTAATAATGCATTTTTTTTTCCTATCTGTATTGCTACAGCAATTGCATAAAAATGTTCATCCATCCTTTATGGCAAGTTAAATATGTTTCACAAATATGGAGCTAGGCTTAATCTCTGCATCGATTTCAAAAAATCATAATTCTATGGAATATATATTAATTATCTTACATTTTTCCACGAAATAAAACCTCCGAATAATTTATGACATTTAAATTCAACATAATTCCAAAAATACAAAGGTAATCGAAAATTATATTTATTTGGGGTACATAAAAAGAACATGACAATTCCAAACAAAACTCCAACGTGGGAATCTCCTATATTTTACAGCCTCCTTAACGAACAGAACAGAAACTAAATTACGACTAAGCACACAGGCACAACAATAGATTTGCTTGCCTCGGGTATACCAGTCGCTAATTGCTGAACCGTAAACCGGGAACCAACGGAATGCAATAAATTCGAAAAGCTCGAAAGCGATCAAGTGAAGTGAAGAGCATTAAGCTAAAATGACTCCTTTTATAAAGCAGTAAACATTTATTACTATTTCGTCATTCTGTTAGTCCTGATGGGAATCATCCGATTAGGAAAGTAACAGAGCGGACCAAGGAGTTCACAACATTTCAAAACCTATTGTTTCTGTCTTTGATAACCGTACCGTAAATCGAATGGTATCGTTTATACGATTTCGTGGTTCTCGTATAAAGAAAAGACAGTAAAGAGTTATTTCAGTTAAACACCATTTAAAAAAAGTCGGAAGTAATGTTTACCATCCCCTTATTAGGATAACTATTGCATAGTTTGACTTTTTTTGCTTACGAGTACTTTATATTATATAATCTTTGTTTTTGCTGCATCTTTATAGGTATACCTTAAATGCGAGGATATAAATAAGAACGAAAATTAAAATGACGCTAATCCATGCGCGAGAGCGAACACACAATATTAATTAGCAGTTCTTATTAATCCTTTGGCTACATTTGAATATCAGAATGTCATGCTTGTTTCAATTCAATAGAAAAATATTGTAGGGGAAGTAGAGCACACAAAATTGTTAAATTTTCTTCAATATCTTTTTTTAAAAAAAGAACAACAAGTACTTTTATGATAGACTCTTACTCTAATTCTAATTATTGACTAACCACAATGTACCTCTTTAAAGCAATTCGACAGCGATAATATCCTACTTTTAAGCAAGCACGCTCCTTTTTTTTTTTTTTGTAATTTATATTAGCAAATAACAGTAAAGTATAAAACTATAAATGTAAAGTGGGTATAATAATGAGTGAGTTTATTTTCAAATCTACCTAAGTCTTATCACCAAGGATTCCACCGAATCAACGAAAAAGTAAATGCACAACTGAATAAGGTAAGCCATAAAGAAATAATTCAATAATATGTTTGATAGAATATGCTTATTTGGGTTAACCATATTGGCAAGAAACGCAAGAGACACATTAAGGTAGATTTAAAAAACAATTTTGAATGTCATACGACTAATATTATGAAATTGATTCCATTACACGTCATGGCACAAGTAGGCCTTATGCTCATTTGGAAAAGTTAAGTTCGTGAGGGATTTTAGATCATATTTAAT
The DNA here is from genome assembly GCA_026543055.1 of Argiope trifasciata. Classification (NCBI taxonomy): domain Eukaryota; kingdom Metazoa; phylum Arthropoda; class Arachnida; order Araneae; family Araneidae; genus Argiope; species Argiope trifasciata. Next base: position 374,217 of record JAPMOQ010038404.1, read on the forward strand.
GAATTTAATATAAAATTAACTCTTAGTTTGGCAACATGAACTCTATGTAACCATCAGGTGCAAATGTACACGCAAAAGGGATTTCAAAATTAAACCCTTGCAGTAATTCTCATACATCGCATGTTTGTGAATTCAAAATACCTAAAAATATATTTGCCGATCTTATCAATGAAGAAAGTAATAAGCTGGTTTTAATAAATTGTAAAGAGATGATATAGTTTCGCAAATATATATAACTCTGTTAAATAGTCACACAAACAAGAAATGTCATAACATGCTACTAATCATTTAAATTCACATATATCAGAGTTAATATAAGTGATATCATAATCACATGAAAAAATTAACTCCAAAACTTAACTTCAAAAAACATAAATTTCATTAGCAAAAGTTATAGGCAACAGCAGAATTATTATTAGGATAATACCAAAAACTGATGCTAACTGTTATCCATTATAAAATGAATGCTACGGTATTGAATATCATAGTTATGAAGAAAGTAGGTATGTGATAATGAGAGAAATGTTGCTATCCTCTAAATAGAAAGAGATTTAAATATAATTGTATCTATCTATATTTCTTGCAACTTATTATAGCTGTAAGTTATAAATATGATTACATATTTATAATGGTGAATCAAGGAGAGTACAAAGACAACTTCATAAAAAAGGATTTTTTATTTCTACAAAGTTAAAATGAAAAAAAAAAAAAAAAACCTTTTCAATTTACTATAATAATTATTGCATTGCGTGCAGCATAAATGCAACTGTTTTCATTAAAATACAAAATTGTCAAAGATATTTTTCTAGTTAAACAGTAAGATCAAAAAAAAAGTTTTACGAAAACCGGACACCTAAAGGCCTTATCACACGGCAAGATATCTTCTGCACTTTCCGTCAGCAAACGACAAGGAAAGTGACGTCACTTCAAAGTTTCACATGATTGGTTTAATTTTGTTTGAGGACAATATTTTCGATAACATTTTCGAACTGGTTCGATAAAGGTCTTATCACAAGGTGAAATTTCTCCAGCATTTTTCCGTTTCTACACTCAAAAACCGGTCCAGCAAGTTTCATAATCGACAATTTTTTCGAACCAGTTCGAAAAGGTTGTCGAAATATTGTCCGCAAACGAAATTTAACCAATCATGTGAAAGTTTGAAGTGACGTCATTTTCCTTGTCGTTTGCTGACGGAAAGTGCCGAAGATATTTCACCGTGTGATAAGGCCTTTAAGTTGTCGATAATGAAACTTGCCTGACCGGTTTTTGAGGGTAGAAACGGAAAAGTGCTGGAGAAATTTCACCGTGTGATAAAGCCTTAAGATTGTCACTTCCTGCATCCTGTATAAAACGGAAATGAAACTGTAACAAAATTCTAGCTTTCATTCTAATAGGAATGAAAACAGTCTTTTCAAGATAATAAACTCTTCCTTCAAATAAAGCAATAAGAAATGTCAAAATATTTTTGTTGGGCCTTTTTGTTTTATTGTTTAAGTTTACATATGAAAAAGTATATCTAACATTCATTGAGAGTAATCCAAGAATGATTCATTCTATTGTCAGTAATACACCAAGTTTATAGAATATAGAAAAATGGTCATAGAGGCATGAATATATTACATGACTTTTGGAAGAATTCCATGAAATTCAACAATCTTCATCCGCAAGATAATTAAAATGATAGAGGTATGGAAACTATGAAATTATGTGCTTGTGTGTGTGTTGGTAATCTACAGACTAGATTGTTTGACAAACAGCTAACATATCTAACACACATAGACCTCGGATGGTTGGAATGTGCACCTCGGAGCGTTTTTTTTAAAAAATTTTTTAATCAATGATATCAATTTATTGATGATGAAAAATTTTCCTAAATTTTGGGACTAGAAAAAAATTGTTTTGTAAAACTTATTAAATTGTGTTTAGAAATTGAAACGATATTGTTTCCAATATTGAATCGCGCGAGTTCCCTTCCTCCCATTGTTAGAAACGAAGGAAGAAAGATAATATCTAGTATTGCTAAACTTAGAAGGTAAATGAAGTAGGACAAATTTTAATACTGCTATGATGACACATGGACTATTAATTAAAAAAAGGTCCAAGTACAAAATGAACAGAAGATATGCAAGAGTATTAAAATAACATGATTTTCGTGTATGACAATTTTACGTTTGAAAATAGTTTATTAACAAAATCAACGACGCGAACTTATGTCTAAGAAATTTAACTGAAATTAAATATAATCGATATCCCTGACGAATCAAATGGTCACCGAAAGCAGATAGTAATTAATATATATTATTGGTTTCAAAACCAAATTCTGTTCACATGAATCTATTGTTTTTAAATTTATTAGGGAAATCTGAGACTTAACGGGCTGATACATCTTGAAGCTTTTACTATTGTGTCAACTTAGGAAGCGACTGGAAAGAAAAAGCGTGATAAAAATTGATAAATTCATCGTCCACTGAGTTTCATACGTCTCATCGGTACTTTTTGTCGCAAAATTGTCAGTTCTAATAAACATATCAAATTCAAATAATGACAAACTTCAGACGTTCACGATATGCAACAATAAAAATGATTTTACAATAAACCTACTGATAAAAATGCTGCCGCAAAACATTCAGAAGCGATTAAACGCATACTTGCATGGTATATCTAAAAAGGTGGGAAGTTCGCATTTCTCAATACACAAATTCTAAGAAGGATTTTTTCCCCCTTCAATTGCATGAATGATTTTTATAAACAACCGTGACCAAGAGCAACACCCTTCGCTTCTCACGCAAGCATGTCCTCTTATCGTCTGAAAGACCCCGGATGACATGGAAATGATCGAAGTCGTCTGAACTTGCGACACACGATATTTTTTAGCGCGCTTTTATATACGGGACTTACAAAATATCATCAATAAAATTGCGACACGTTTTATAACCTGCATTTTGAAAACGAAAGTGAGAAGTAGGGGAAACGGAAGGGTCAGATTCACGATTTCATGTTAGTCTGTTGAAATATGGAGCGATAATCGTGTCAAAACAAAATTCTCAATAAAAAGAACCGTCTTTTTCTGTGCTAGGTATAAAATAATATTTATGGCATATTTTTTATTGTTATTGTAATAAACTTGAATAATAAGCGGAAACTTTACTGAATGGATAAAAAAGGAACAGAGAAAAATTTAAGAACACAAAATTGAGTTACATTGCTAGGTTTATGCAATTTACATTTCTTATAATTTCAGGACTTATTAATGATTCCAGAAGGGATCATGTGAATGAAGTTTGAGCACTGAGGAATGTATAATTTTTACATTCTTAACATTATTCAGAGAAATATAATTGTTGGTTTGGTTTGGTTTAGTTCTATTAACGTCCCGTTTTAAAGCAACACGAGGGCTATTTTGGGACGGACCTCGTAATTTTGAACCACGGTCAGGTGACGAGAACGACATCTGAACTGGCACCTTTTTCTCCACACCAGCGGGAGAAGAGAAATATAATTGCAAAGCACCTTGTAAAGAATCTATATTTGCAAATAATGTAAAATATATAACTTTTGACAAAATGTAAATAGTCTAAATTTGAAAAAGATGCAAAAAAAAAAAATGTACAATTGTAAAGAAATCTAATAAATACTTTATGAATGAAGCATTCTATAAATTTAAGACAGTTTGAAATCTGAAAAGTATTTTATTTACATCGATGGTGGTTTGACACAATATTCAAGCAATTAAAATTTCAATATCATAATTTAAATTACTGACAGAATCCCATCTTCTTTTTCTTCATTTTAAATACAAGTTTTGAATCCTAATAATAAGGAAGTCTAGTAATCAAATTTAAAAAGATTTTAATACATAAAAAAACCCACCAAGAACTATTTAATATATTACATACAATTTATAAGAAAAAACATTAAAAACTATTTAGAAATAATTTTTCTATTTGAAATTTTGAATTAAATGTGCACATAACCCAGTTCAGCGTTCAAATTTTTCAAAGGCTAATTTCATGCTACCACGTGACTCATACACGATTTAGAAATTCAACAGGATTTGTGCAGAAAGAAAAAGGACAAAGACATAATAATGAAATAAATACCTCCTTGAATAAGATGCAGTTAAAGATAGTATTAACCATGTTATTGAGACATAATATGAATGGACTCCACTACATTCATCTTTTTGAAGTTTTATTAAGAGAAGTAAACAAGTAAATTGGTTTTCTAATCACTAATTAAGCCTCTTCAACAAAACTGTTATTTAAAATTAAGCAAAGGGTTGATAATTTTTTAAATTAAATCTGTTATGATAATATAATCATGAAATGTGATTATACATGAAAATAATCGCAGAATGAGAAACTAACTAAAGAGATTTTAAATTACGCTGGGGAAATGAAATAGAGGAAATAATGAATCAAAGCGAGAAATGGCAACGTCCAAATTCTTTAAGTGCAACATTCAAATATTTAGAACATCTTTATTGAAGTTTTTGTAAAGATAATTGTGATAAATAAATGAAATAATGTGAGGTTATCTAAGGAGTATACAAAAGGAAAAAGGGGTAGACACTATTCTTAAGCATATTAATGAATTGTAACATTGATATCAAATTTTCAGGGAGATCATAAGACATCAGAGGTGAACAATAAATATGGTCAAAGAAAATAGCATATTTTAAGTTGAAAGTAAAAGATTAAACCTATTTAACAACAACTTAAAAATTTGCCTTTGGATCTGCGCTCGTATTTTTATACATTTTTCCATATTAATTTCATCATCCTATATTTTGAAAATTCCTCTTTCTAGGTTTATTTGCCGTTTCACGATCAGTAAATTAGTTCAGTGCAAGTGTCATATCTATACTAACAACATAAACTTCAAAAGCAAATCCACAGTGTTTGGGTAGATAATTTTTTCCATTTATGTTTTGACAAATATTTTTGAGAAGTCATTTCAGTAAATTTTTTTACAAACATATTTTTATTTTTTATTTTTGATTGAAATTTCAAGAATGTGCATTTGATGTTTATGGCAGGATTCTATGTACTCTTACAACATCATCGCACATTTAACTTTTTCCCATTAGAAAGAGAAGATATAAGAAGATACTACCCATTAATCTTATTGTTAAGGAATTTCGGCATTAAAGTAATTTCATAGTTTTAAACAACAAATTTTATCTCGTATTTTATTCTAAAATGATGCAAATCATTTTGAACCTGCTGCTGTGCGTCTTTAGTTTGGGTAAATCACTTCCCTTAATATCAAATATATAGAGAGCTATTTAATCCAAATCGCTTCCGACATTAAGGCAACCCGACAATCGTAGCTAAACTGTAAATATAAGATTTTAGATATGGTATAAATACGTGTATCTATATTTGTTCTAGGCTGTTTGATGACCGAGGCTAAATGCCTGTCTCGGATCCTGTAATGACTGTCTATGTTTTAACAAGTTGTTCATCATAATTGTAAATAATTCATCATGCGTTTCCCCCCCTCTTAATAAATTGTGTTTGATTTAAACCTTTCATTTGTCGGACCCAATCTTTGAAGTCTTGTCATCATTCTATTAGAGTTACTAATGTCAAATGGCTGATTCTAAGTACTTAATATCTGAAATTGCTGAACAAAAAAAAAAAAAAAAAAAAAAAATCAGATGTTGGAACTATCCTGAAATTTCAGAATTTATCTAGCAATAAAGGGTTTCAGAGATAAAATCTGCAACACATAGTGACACTCCTTAGACGTTAAAAAACAAGGGACCACAACACCCAAGAATTGCGTGTCTATGCTTTTTAAAGCAATAGGAAATGCTTCTAGAAATATATATATACATTTTTAAGTATAATTTATTTACACAGAATATTTTGATCGACATTTAAAATTAAATTCTTTAAATAAATTTACATATTGCAGGTTTCTTCAATTACTTTTAATTATAAGTAGATTCTATTCTAAAACAATTTATAAGGAAACAAATACCCCTACAAATTAAAAATTTTTTTTCTTGAACAATTTTTTTAATGGATCAAAAACACGGGGCATAGCTATACTAGCATTATCAAGTAAAATTGTCATTAATTATGATAACAATTATATAAAATAATACATCGATTAAAATCAATTTTTAAACATCAAATCAATAAGCACTATGCAAATTAAAATTAGCAACGAAAAAGATTTGGATGTCTCGAGATAAGAAGTATTCTCAAGTATATAAAAAAAAAATGAGAGGAAGGGGAAAAAAAACACCCTTTCAAATTACTTTTTCTTCGAATGCAATCACAAAAATTTTCAAATTGAAAAGAAACTGGTCGAACTCAGGTGATGGATTTCCGAGTAACGCAGTCTTCGACAGTTAAGGAAAGAAAGAACACTTTTCTATCTTATTAAGAAAAGAAAAAAAAAAAAAAAAAAAAAAGGAAAGGAAATTCTTTTAAAGAAGAGTGAGCAAAAAAAAGTTTATCTTTACCAAGAAATCTCGTTCAACAGTTGGGAGATCCGAAAAAATTCTTTAACGTGCTGTCTAGATCTGCCAATTACGCCAGTTTTTTCAGTTTCTATGGATTGATTTTAAAATTAAATCGCAGAATATAGAATACGATCTCCAAAATTAAAAGATTCGAGAGCTTTTACAATTACTAAAATTTGTTTAGAAGCAACAATAAAAATGTTAATGCCAATTTAAATAAAATTTCTCAAGAATAGGAGGTAGACAATTCTCATTATCAAATTCTTTCTCGTAAATTCAACACGGCGCATTTTACACTTAGTAGTATATTAATAATACAAAAAAGATTACCAAGTATGCATTAAGGGTATTTCTTTGATTAACTGGATCTAAAAAATTCACAAAATCCAATATATTGGCGATAATGTTGGCATAACAAGTTTCATTATACAAATCTCGCGATTTTGATTTACTCGCGTTCATACGCCTTCAAATAGATGATGAATCTGCTAAAAGATTAACAAAATACAGTACAGATCTACAATTCTGTTGATAAAACAATAAGCTATATTCATCCAATCAATTCTTCGTAATTTCAAAATTATAAAATTCATAGGTACACGGATAAACAGTTACACGCAGTATTATTTTTTTTCAAAAAATTGATAGGGATTAACAATTTTGGTTTAAAGACATTTCAACCGTTTGACTTGTTTTCAATTATCATGTTCACAGATATTAATTAAAAAAAGTGTTTTTTCCTTCTTTCAGATACAGAGTCATCAGGCCTGTCCATGTAATAAGTTAGAAAACGCGTTTTTTTATTATTTATTTGCACTGTTTCATTATTGCAATAACAGCAAATGGACAACTATTCTAATTTATAAAGATAGTTGTCCCCTGCTTATTAAATTATTACGTTACAGCAAGGCCAAACTCCACTTACAGCTACTTTTTGAGTTACATAAACTTGTGGCGAGAAAACGTGCGAACACGTAAATGTTTGTTTGTAAATTAAAAAAACGCGAAAAGATCATAGAGATTTTTGGTAATACAAACTTGCTGAAAATACACAGCCTTAACAGTTCCAAAGAAAAGTGTGTTGTGCACGTTCTGAATACTAATTACCTTTTATTAAATGTTGAGGATTTCTATTAGCAGTTTTTTAAAAAAGGAATATGCTGTGGTAAATGAATTTACCATCTCGCGGTAAATAAGTATAATGAAAATTAAATTCATGGTTTTAGAAAAGTACAGATTGTTTTAAAAGAACTTTTTTTCCCTTAAAGTTTTGGAGCAAAATGAGATCTATATTTGGATGATACAATCTGGTTTTCTATGGCCATTCGTCAACGAAAGATAGACAATTTCATAGAAAATGATACAAACAGTATCATTATGTCAATAAGAAAAGCAAACTGAATAAATTTTGCAAATTGAACACTTGAATTCGAAATAGTTTTAGCACAAGTTTTGCTGATTCACAAGAACTATTTATAAAATTGGTATAAGTTTCAGCAATGAAACCAGGTGTTTATAATTGAGTACTTTTTTTCCCAAAGACATTCTAAAACCCTTCACGCTTTTGCGAATGTATTAGGATGGGTTTAATTTGTCAAAATAGGGGTGAGAAGAAAGATGAAAGGAGGAGATGTTTACATTTAACAAAATAAACTCGGATTACTCGCAGACTAAATAAAAAATAAAATCATGTAAGAAACGACATGACACTCGCATTATGATTTTACCTAAGTCAGCGCATCCTTAATATATAAAAAGTTTTTTTAAGCCAATTAAATTTCTGAAAAAATTAAAAAAAAAAAAAAAACTGAACAAAAAATATTCGATAAAGCGAAAATCAAGATTAAAGAATGACGAAGGATTCCAAAAATGCTCTCATCCTTCAGTGAATCGCCCCGTAATGATATAGAGTTGTCAAAAAGAAAGAAAGAAAAGAAAAAAAAAAAGAGCAAACACTATAGCAAATTTGCACGGCTATTAACCCAATAATGCCTACTGTTCCATTTTTGGAACACCCCTAACATAAAAGTTATTTTTATTATTTGTTTTTACCTAACATATAGAAATTCCGTGCAAAAATTCCAGTTTTTTAACAGGCATAAATGGGTTAAACGTAAACAAGACTATAGAACAACTTTATTTTTGATTCCCAATGAAAAATACAATTATATCCATTAATGTTCAATATCAGCCCCTCCAGAAACAAGAGATTGGCGGTCGTTGAGCTTTGAAAGGCTCCAAATGCAACAACAACAACAAAGTATTTCGGAATTCTTAAGGTCAAATGGCCATATCTTCAAACATTTGTATTTATAATTTCAACGATTTAATTTGATTTTTTGGGGGGAGAGAACTGTGCCAGGTCTGAGTTCATTTTTCAAATGCACATCTAAATATTTATTAACAATACAAGAGTTATTTTTGACATATTTATCTCAAAATGCTTGTCTAAAAATAAAAATTTCCCCGATATGCTGATAGCCACAACAAGTAATTTTTATTATAAAGTACCGTATCAACCTTTTTATACGTCATAAAACTTAAAAAAAAGAATATTTTTAGCAACAGCAACATTTATAATGCATTTTTAAACGAAAGTGCTAGCAAAATGTAGCTGTGAAGATTATAAATATTATACTTGTTCTAAATAATGATAAGGCAATTTTGTTGGAATTGTTTTCAAAGTATTCGACTATTACCTTTGACATGAGGTTCGCTTTGAAAAAGTATTGTTGGCGACCTTTCGAGTTCATCCAACTATTATAAACCCATTTCTTCAATTGCAGGACCATTAACGTAATACTTCTCCAACAAAAAATGTTATTTACAATAACCGGTTGTTTTTCTATTCATGTGATTGTAAACACTTCTATATATGAATTATATTTATTATTCTGATAAGATATTTTTTCGACTTTTCAAGATTCGTTCGTTTTCTCAACCTCTTCCGACTAAGATTTGTTGTTTCTTCTAGTAAATTGAACTGCAATATCATATTACATATATTTAGTTGTGCATTTTTGCTTTCTCGCATACGAAATACAGAAGAAAAAAAAATATTGTATTAATCAAAACATTCAAATTCCCGATTTTGACGAATCCCTACGTTTTGAATCTTTTCGAGTACTAAAGAGAATGCTCGCATTATAATTGTTCTCGTTTATTTATGATAAAGATAATACTAAGACAGATGAAATCCAGCCTAAGACTTTACAGCAAATTCGCACATTTTTCATATATTTTCAGCGAAATTCATTCAGAAGAAGGCTGTCTGCACGAATATAATTTAACATGATAATTTCAAAAAGAGGAGAGCTAATCGGATAAAATTCAGTAAACAGATTTGCCATCTCTAGTAGGGTAAATACAAATGACATAATAACGTAGACAGCTATCAAATTGTCGACCATCTGTCGATTGCGTTTGTATGCCAGAAGTACGTAAATGCGGTAATTCAAAACGCAAATGATTTAACTACATCGAATTATTATGTAATTTTGTGATTTGGTGAGCGATTTTGATCCCAACTGCAGATCTGTGTCGAAGTTAGGTTTCAAGCGATTAGTAAAAGCGCTCCAATTTTTCACATCCTTTGAAAGTGTGCAAACTGATAAAATGTTGTCACAAAATAATATATAATCAAATTTTAAATTTAAAAATAATGGTGCTTAATTTCGAAACATTTTTGGTTCAACGCAACGATCTGTTACATAAATCAATCTCATTTTACACTGCATGAGTATCAACTTTTGAGATATTAAATATATTAAGAAATAAAAATTTAAATTTTTGAAAATCAATTGCACTTTCTGATAACATATACTTCTATGCAGGTAAATACACATTAAAGATGTACAAATATTAATATTCTCTAAACTAAACATTCAATACATGATTCATTGTAGACGTATGCTTAGTAATGAGACAAAAAATGAATTTATGAATTTTACACCAAAATATTTTCATGTAATTTTATTAAATTACTAATAATGTATCGTATTCCAAAAATTTTATAAAATTACTATTTGTATTAGAAAAAATGTTGCGTTCAATTTTCACAATTATATCTGAAAAAAGATTTATAAAAAATACTTTTCTTAAAGAAGATATTCGTTAGCGTAAAAGATGCAGAAAACAAAAATTTGCATTCTAATTTTACAGCATTCATACTGAGTGATTAAAAATTTGTTCGAAACCGATATCTTTTTTTTTTTAAACATCTGGATGTAAATTGGCAAGATGAACGATATTCATATACATGCATTAAATATAGATATAGAACAGATCAGGATAAAATTTCCCTTAAGCAATATTTAAGTTTTCCGTAACGGGCTAAAGACTTTCAGCATATTGATGAAAGCTATTGAATCTGGATCTATGGGAATTCTGTAAAATTCTATTCTTTAATTCTATTGAAATATCGGGCTTTAATATAGGCAGCTAACATTCATTCTAACAATATAAATATAGTTTATGGAATAAATTTTTAGAGTAACTGTTTCATGGTTATAATTACAGAACAAGTGCTTATGTTAAAAAAAATTAAGTTAATAGTACTAATACTATTTTAAAATTAAGTGGCAAAATATATCTATAGAGAATAAACTTGTTTTGGCGACAATTTATAATTATTTAGCAATACAATTTGAAAGAAAAGTTGGATTAATTTTATTGCCATTGCGTTGCCCAAAAATTCATTAAACTAGACATGAAATCGTAGTTTAAATTGAACTGTTCAAATCATTGGAATTATAGAAATAGCTTAGAAAACAATTGTAAGGACTAATATTACTCATAAATTGGAAAGATATTGGATGACAAGAATTTGAGAGATCCAATACTAATTTAGAAAGAAAAAAATCTAAATTTCTTTAAATGTGGTACTAAACAACAAAGGAAGACGAAATGATATTTAAAAAAAATTCCAACCTTAGGTTCATAGATTTGTCTAACCAAGAAATTGGGAAAAAAACCAGCCTTGCCGTCAAATATACTTAAAGAAATTCGTGGCTCAATTTTGAAAAATAGTGATCCAACTTGGGAAACCACTTTAAAAAAATCTAGACCAATGGTGCAAATTTATATAATTTTTTAATATCACTAACTATTTCATACAAAGGTGTTCATTTTTAAAACAATGTAATTAACAAAAAGCATTTTTTAAATCAAAATAATTTCTTTATTAAATTGTTGTGCTTTAGAAAAAAGTATACTCGGGTGCTCCAAATTCGGCAACTTTCCCTATGCCGTTGTCTTTCATTCGCGATACAAAAACATGGATGTTGAAACATTTTCATGAGGTGCGACAACAGAAAGTATTAGATTTTTCGATTGAGGAAGGTCCGACGGCACGTACCTTATGGCCTCCAAACCCACTTATGCCTCGATAGCGAAAATACAGAGAGGCACGTGTCTCTCAAACCCATTTAACTAGATTAACATAACGTAGAGAGTATCT